>VZTD01001331.1:354267-457636 GCA_013397725.1 Rhagologus leucostigma | reverse complement strand
GAGCCGGCGTGGCGCGGCGGGACCGGACGGGACGGGACGGCTCCGCCCCGGGCGGCGATCGCGGCCTCTGCCCGCCCGCCCCTCGCACGCACGGTGCTCCCCGGTGCCACCGGGGCTCCGTGACGGGCCGGGCTGCCCGAGGGGGAAGCGCTCGGCGGTCCTCGTAGTCCCGGGTGACTTCTCGGGCACGAAACGCGGGGTTGCTGCTTCGGACCACCAGTGCGAGTCATAACTGCGCTTACCTTAAATGTGCCATCTAATCTGGACTCGCTGTACCCTTATCATCACTTATGTTCGTCAGGGGCCATATATGTATTTGTAAATTAAATAAACAGTCCTGTTTAGTAATTGCAGTTGTGTTTGAATGTAAATAAATGTTTCCAAGTTTCACTTTGAGTTTTCTTTTAAAAGATGAAGTCTCACACCTTCGCATAGGAGATTTGAGAAGATAACATCTGAATTTTGATGAAGGGAATAAAATGAACGTAACTGACAATGTATCAGGGTCCACGTTCAGGGAGCACACAGCCAGGTACATGAGTGCCAGTCTGGCCGATAGTGCTGGTTTTAATTAAACCAGTGAAGGGGGGATATGGCTTCCATGTATATTGTTTCTCATTTAGTACAGGTTAAGACAAGACTTACCTTCTCAGCAGTTAAAGAAGAGAGCGTGTCATGGATCTATTTGCCTTATTAAGGCAGCATCTAAAATACGACATAAGGACATACAGAGAGCTAGGGTGGAAAAAATATATATGGGGCTAGGGTGTCGTTCACCAGCTGAGACTTGTGAACTGCTGTGACAGGATGTGTGCCATGGGAGAGAAATAGCAGGTACATTTCCAATTTGAAAATGCGACAACATGTTTATATTCAGTAGGACAGCTTGTCATAGGGAGTAAACGTGTGGCTTTTATATTTCTGTAGGTAAGATACACTGTTGTGGTATGCATGAATACAGCTATTGGAATAAAGACTTCCTTCTTAGGAGCTATGTATTTAAACTCCCAACTGTAATAGAATTCTTGAAACATGTGGCTTTTAAGACCAGAAGGGGCTATTAGACGATTTAATAGTCTGTAACATGCAAGAGATCAGGCTAAATTTCACCAAGTTACCTGTATTTTTCTGAAGCATAACTAGGATCGAGCTGAATTATATTTTCTTGGAGAGCACCAGTCCTGATTTGACATAAAAAGAGGAATGATTCACTGAACTTGCATGCAAAAGCAGTGCTAAAGTGTAATTTTAGTTGTTTATGCTCACTTTGCATCCTTTTCCTTTTATGAGTGAAGTTCAGGCAGTTCCACATGAAGCTGTCTGCTTATTGACACACTGCATTGATGGTTGTGCTGCTTACTTGTCAAGAGCAGTTCTCCTTCAGAATAAAAAGGAAAAACAAGTGGAGTTGATACAAGTTACTGCTGCTTTATGGCAAATATTGAGATCTTTAAATTCCTACCTGGATTCATGCCAAATGTTTTTTACATATATGAGATCTTAACTACTATTAATGCATGCTACATGATAAGTTATTCCTGCAAACAAGAAAAATTGTAATATTATAAGAAAATACAGCTTGCCTTCCAGAGCTTGGACACCTGCATGTAGTGGTTATATATATCAACCAGAAATCCATGGTTTGTTTTCAAGTGCAATTTGAGATCTGATCTTTTGAGCTGATGAAAATCTGTGAGGTTGTTTGGGCTTTACACTCTATTTATTCATGTTCCATACATTCAAGGGAATCTGACAGGCTAAATGTGGCTTACGACTGAGTTTTGTAAAACCAATTTTTCCATAACATACTGTTCCAGAACTACCTTGTTTTAAATTGCATCTTAATGGGGTTCCTCATGCAGTGTGTGTAAGGTAGTGGTGTAGCCTTTGCAGGCCAAGCGGGACGGCAGCAGCCGTGCAGAGCTCGGTGCCTGCCACTCTCGTCAACTTCATCTTTCTCAGTCTAGGCAGTGGAATGTGCCAGCTAACAAAATGGTGAAAAATGAGATTGTTAAAAATTGTCAACCTCAATACCCTAAGTTATTACTCAGAATGTAAACACTGGGATTTTATTTTATGAAAATCCATAGACATTTAACCTGATAGTGTTATAAACCATTGACCTGGTATCCTCTGACATACCTCAAATATTACAGACCAGCATTTTCAGCAGCTCTGATAAAGCATTTCATGATGTGATGTGCAGTTCACTTTATCCCAGTTTCCACTACCACGGAAAAAGTTACGAATTCTTTTCAGCAGAGACAAATTCTGGGAGTTGAGTTGAGTCACACAGATGCCATGTTTTCAACCTGCTTTCTTCCCTTAGCTTCAAAGTATAGAGTACTGCCTGTATCACAAATACCCATTCAGTTGTCCTTTGCGTTCCTTGATAACTGGTATGTAGCTGTCAGCAGTTTGGTTAATACTTAAAATCTTTAGTACCTCTGCTTTCAAACTCTGTTGCACAGTGTTCGTCTGCATTTCATAATTACAGAAAACTTAATGATATTTCTGAAAAAGATGTATATGCCACTTCAGAATTGCATAAAGACTAATTTTTCTTCAAGATTTTTCTTCAAGTTCATCAAGGATTTGAGACAGAATAGTTTCTTGGCCAAAAAATTCACTTGTAAATCAGTCTTCCTGAATCTCTTTGCTTCTTTGAAGAATGCTCCAACAACCAAGCTATTCACTTGTAAGACAAACTCTGCCCCATGTCCTTTATCGTAAGACCTGGTTTTGGATCCTGGCTTCAGATTAGTGCAAACTCTGGATCCTTGCTGGGATGGATGGATGGATGGATGGATGGATGGATGGATGGATGGATGGATGGATGGATGGATGGATGGATGGATGGATGGATGGATGGATGGATGGATGGATGGATGGATGTGGCACAGAGGCAACCTTGGGTCAAGGACCTGTGCTCTGGGAGAGAGCATTGTTTAGACACACCCCCCAGGCTTTGTGTCTTCTCCAAAGAGCTGCAGTCTCAGCTGTGTGCATAGCCTATTTTGAGGCTGCTCCTGCTGTAGGAGTGTTTTCCCTCCCTTATATATTTTGGAGTCTTACTGACCAATTGCAGTCAAACATGAGACTGAGATAGGGTAACTGCAAGTATTAGAGAAGGGAGACCCAGAAAACGGCCCTCATACTGCCAGGAGCTCATTGATTTTCTATCTCTTTGGTCTCTTGGCCAGTAAATCAAAAGACATGAACCTCTTTGTGGACTGGCACATACAGCTCTGCCAACTGCTCTGTCAGGAGTGAAGGGGCTTGGAAGGAAAAGGGGTACTGCAGGTAGGTGGGGATGGGGGAGGTGTGGGGAAGGACATTGTTTTCTGGGACAGGGCCTTGATGCTTTTTGCGTGGATGAAGAGGAAGAGGGTTACACACCCCAAGAGCTAGAAGAATTGTCTGTTTTTCCTGTGCTACAAAACTCCTGCCCTCATCTGTATGCACACAAAAACATAGTTCCAACCACGAAATTACAGCTGTATAGAAAATGATCATAGGGTTTTTTACTGTGTTTCTGTGATGACATCAGACTTAGGTCACATGAACTTCAAGAATTACTGGAAGTGAAGCTGAAGTATCATGAGGATAAAAAGACAAATGCTTGTTTAAAACTCACATGCATTCATTCGTGTGCATGTGACTACTAGAGCTGTATTAAACAAAACTGATGACTTCGCTATTCTGTGGCTTTTTATTGCCCATATTTTGTTTCTCAACCACATATTCATAAGCCCTTCCACATAAAAATACACTTTCAGACACCTGCGTGAATAAAGCAATTTTTAGTAGCAACCTAGAAGAACGGATGAAACATTAAGACATTAATGCCCCATAGAAAATGAGAAAATATGAAACACATTTACCTTGATCCAATTTAGGCCTGGCAGAGTCATTACTCCTCAAATTATATGGCCATTCAAGTCCCTTACGTGCTCACATGCATTTTTCTTTCCCTGGAAATTTCCCGTTGTCTCAGCACTTCGAATTGCATGGGCTGCTCTGAGCTAGCAGTCCTCATTCTTCATCTAGACCATGGGCAGCCGGTGCTAGTGGGCTCTGAGAACAGCTCTATGTATTCTGCACCACGCGGGATAATGCTGGCTGTATAGAAATCGTGTAGAAATACACTGAGTAAAAGTAAAATGACTGACAGGTGTACAAGGAAGCCACTATGTAATATTTAAAGTGTTGTCTTTAGTCTTCTGTATTGCTTTTTGTCTCCCTGTTCAAAGAACTTAGCGTAAGCGATGGGAGGAGAACTGGTACATAAACACTTTCTGGGCATAATTCCTGGTATAAATGTGTCTTCCATATTTGTGGGAGTACATTGATAAATCCAAAGAAAAAGAACAGGATAACATGTTCCAGAGAAAGTTTTGATCCAGTTGAATTCAAACTCTCACCCAGCTCAGCAGCACTGCAGTGGGGTGCTCTTCATTCCTGTGAGATCAGCCTTGGGATGATGCCGTGACCCCAGTTAGTGTGGACTTGCACCTTTCCAGTCCTGGCATTTGAGCAGTGTTCTCTTTAACTACATCCCTTTTCTCCTTCCTCCGTAGTTAACAAGAGGAGAGGGCAACTCTTTGCAACTTGAAGTCAGTGTGGTCTAACTACCCTTTTAGAAAACTTCTAGAAAATGGATTAATTTTAAAGTTTGTTATGAAAATAATTCTTTGCATTGGCTATATTAAAAAAGCTGTATACCATATTTGATATTTAAAATACAGTGACTTATTTCGATTTCTCTGTTATTTCTAATGATTTATTAATTTATTATGCTCTTTTATGAAGTTAGTGAATTCAATTTATTTTCATAGTAACTGTATCCTTCAAGATTTTAGGTTAGTAGATCTTGCCCAGATTTGCATCTAAGGAAGAAAATGAGATTTCTTGCCTGTTTCCAATTTCCACCTCGTTTCTCAGCAGTTGAGTGAGCACCATTGAATGCACTTGCAGAAACAGCTGCTGTGGGTACATATTCTTAGAATTGTGTGGAAGTGGTCAGTGGTATCAAAAAGTGGTTTTTCACTTCATCAAAACAGTGGTTTGACTTTTTTTTTAGAAATTAAGCAGCAAATTTGTACTGCATCCTTACTTACTGTTTTCCTTAAAAAAAAAAAAAAGATTAATTTATGTACCTGTAATGGTTTTCCATTTCAACTTTTATTTTAAAATAAATGCAAACTGAAATATCCAATTCCAGTAAAAATTCTGATTCGGATTTTGCCTTGTTTTTTTTAAATCATCATTTCTTTATCCATGCTATTCAGGTAAGTAGAGATAACTCAAACATGATAAGTCCTCAGTAACTGGCTTCTAACAATTTTATTAAAACTGGTAAGTATCCTACACAATTAATGGGTGCTTGTTTCATAACTAATTTTACTATTCATAGGCAAGTTCTCTTTCTAGCTATGCATAACATTCTTCTCAAATGGTAGTATTTTTGTTCTTTCATCCGTTTTAGAATAAATCTCATTTCTTACATCCTCACCAAAGCAAATACTGAAAAGGATAATTTATTTGCTATGTACTACATAATTCTTCCATCTGCTCCAAGTTTTATCTGTTCTATCAGATTATTTAAAAGCTTGCCATTTTAGCGTCTGAGACGTGTTTGTATACAAAGATGTTTTGATGTGGATGTTCTCATGTCTTATCTGTAGGATACATCTCTGGCTGAGGTAAACTCATTCAGTCCTTCAGTGCCAATATCCCCCTCATCAATGATAAACCAGTATAAATTTGAAGATGGACCAGAATTAAGAGATCTCTTCATTACGGTCGATGATCCTGAAAGCCACATTACAGCCATTGAAACATTTATTACATACAGAGTAGTCACAAAGGTAACTATTTATGGCTTTAGTGGCTTACTTTGATAACAGTTGGCATTTTCACTCTTCTTGCACACCATTCTCTGGGATATTACTAAATTTAAACTTCACTCTTAATTTTTCCATGAGTTATAGGCAACTAAAACTGCATGAAAGTGTAGATAATGGAAAAAAATTTGGTGTGATTCTGCATACACATGTGCTTAGATTCTTTATGTTGAGAAAATAGTTAATAATTCTTTATTGGATAAATGAGTGCTATGAGAGAATAACGTTTTCTGTTGTGATCTTCAGCAGGAACAGGAAACAGCCAAAGGACTGATACACTTTGAAGACACTATATTAGCACAAATATTGATCACTTACAGGCTACCAGTCTTATGTCTTGCGTAAATGTTACCTGCTACAGTCTTTCAATTCCATTCTTTTCTAATTGCAGCATCCATTAACATATGGATGTTTGCTTCCCATTTAGAGTTGCATGTGATTTCTGAGGAAACTGCCACAATTCTCCAATGAAAAAGTAGTATTAGGAAACAATTAAGTGTATTTTTAGTTGTCCTGAATGCAAGTGATTTACAGGAAATAAGGAAGGAAGTCAGCCTTGTGAGATCAGCCAGGTCTTCTGAGATTACGAGCAAATATTCTGCAGGCTGCATTTTGAGAATTGCACTGTTAATTTATTTTACTTTGAGTTCTTTTTAAAAGATTCATTTAAAAGCAAATTTTCAAATGGGAATTATTCATCTTTAAATAAGAGGAGATATCAATTCCTCATAAAATATTTAAGGAGTTGGAAGAGAGCTATCTTTGTTAGGTTGCTAGCAATAATTTTCCCTTTATGCCTGTTTCTGTAGATGAAGGAACATTTTTTCTTCAGGCAAGTATGGAAGGGCTCTAAGGTGGATTGCTTTTGCTTTTTTTATCTCTTCTTTCTTATCATATTTAATTTGGAGTGCTGGTTGTTGATGATAAAGTAATAGCATTCCTCCCACATACCTTGAAAAATTTTTATTCAACCCTCAAAAATGTTTAGATTACAAAAGCATGTTTTGAGGTTTTTCGAATTTACTTGCATCACGTTATAAATCTCTGTGCAACAATGGGTGCTAAATAGCAAATGTTAATGAAGACATGGGTTCTTTGTGGCTTGCCTCCAGAAGACAGAGCAGTGGTAAAATAAATCTCACTGTCTGACAATTTTGTAATCTGTAATAAGCATTTCTTGTAGGCATTAAAGGTTTGTTGGCCAGTTCTAACAGGGGGCTGCAAAACTGGAATCGATGATGCACCACAGAATCCATTAAGCAGTGCAGGAAGTGTTATTGCTGTGATATGCTGAAGTTTTCATGTTTTGAATGTGAGGATTATTGAGTAATGTCACAGGTCCCAAGGACGTATGTCAGCTCTTTGGGCTTTGTTCAGAGTGCTAAAAAATGGACTTTCCTCACTTGTAGATTACTAATCACTTTACAAGAAGTGCCCTGAAAGTAACGAACATAGCTGTGATTGCTGCAAGGAAAATGCCACACTAGAGTAATTATTGCAATAATTTGGAAGCATTGTGGTAAGATAATCATTATAAGTCACAGCACAAAGTGCAGCTTAGTGCTCTTTTTTTTTTTTTTCCGTAATAGAACTTTGACTTCTTGCTAAAATAGGATGTGTTAACTCTTCAAGGAGTTGATCATTGTTCTTTAAAATAACAACAAACCAATAACAGGGACAAAATAGAATGTATGTATTCCTTTCAAGTACTTAGTTTTCTCCAAAATCTAGAACTTTTCTTCTTCTGGTATTCTAACCTCAGCCTGTTTTTTCTGCTTTTGGTTTTCAGACAACCCGTGGTGAATTTGACTCCAGTGAATATGAAGTTCGAAGACGGTATCAGGATTTCCTTTGGTTGAAGAGCAAACTTGAAGAAGCACATCCAACACTGATTATTCCTGTTTGTTTGCTAAAACTTAAATTATTTTTATTTGTTTGTAAGATGGCTCCAGTTTTATACAGAGATGTTTGAGGTCTTTCTTCAGCTTCTGAAGCTTCACAAACATTAAGCCAACCTATTTGCCTTAGCTTTATATGTATGTGACAAAAATCACATAAAGGTATTTCTTAGGTTTTTAATTGTGGCATTTGCAGTAATTTGCAGTAATTGATGTCCTTTCTTCGTTGTACTCATGTTCTTCTGCACTGTGTATTACAAGAACCATGGTATACCTTAGTTGAATATGAAAACTTTATATAGCTTTTGGGTTATTGCATGGTGGATTTTACAAGGTATGCCTATGTTTTTTAGTAAGCAGAAGAACTGTTATTATACCCAGAATATTGTGCAAATTATGCAATATGTTTCTTCTTTTTTTCCTTAGCCATTGCCTGAAAAATTCATAATGAAGGGAATGGTGGAACGATTTAGTGATGAATTCATTGAGACTCGAAGAAAAGCTTTACATAAATTTTTGAACCGTATTGCTGATCATCCAACTTTAACTTTTAATGAGGACTTCAAAATTTTTCTTACTGCACAAGCCTGGGTAAAATGATTTTGTTTTTATTTACAGTTGTGTGAAACCACATGTCATGTTATTAGGGTATATCAAGAAATTCCTTGGTTCAGTATTCAGTAGTGTCATCCCATGGCTTGTTACAGAAGTGTCAGAAGCAGGCAGGGTTTTATGGAATATTCATAACCTGAGATAACCTTTTCTTCTGTGGTTTTGGTAATCATGCACATGACCATAAATATTGCTGTACCTTCCAAAGTTGTTTTTGTTACTGCATTTTGGATTTTTGTGGCAAATTCATAGTATTTCAACTCTGCATGTTTTTTGGTACACATACAAGCTTCCAAGATTATGAGGAAAACAGTGATTTTAATTAATTGTTGTTTTGGCATGGCACTGTCTTTTCCATCTTTTTTTTTTTTTTTAAGTTTTACTGATCTCATAAAAGCAAACTAGAGCCTTTTCCTGTTGCATTGTTGGAAGCTGTGTCCAGTTGCAAATTGGAGTTTTGTACTCAGAAAAGAGTGCCTCTGAATTTCAGCAAAGGTTATTCTAGCAACATATAAAAAGAGTTAAAAAAAATAGATGGATTCTTCCCCCAATAGGAACATTGTCTGCTTTTCTCAAAGACTTATTTCTGCAATCATTACCTCTGCTTTTCTGTTCAAAAAGCTAAATTGCAAACTAGCTAACTCACCCTGAGGAATTAAGGGGTAAAGGTTTTCTGCCATCTTCAGCCATTCTTGTGAGACTATCATAGATGGCATGCTTGTGTTTGCTCAGAAAGGCTTAGCTAATAAATGCTCAGGACAGGTATGGTTCTGACACTGGTCTAATAATTATAAGATTTATACACTAAAAAGACACAGGTTTATGTATGTAGTTCTGTTAAAAAAAAAAGAAAAAAAAGGCTCTTTATTTATTATTGTCAGAGAATTGACAAAAGTACCTGGAAGTAAACAGAGCTTATTCTGTCTTTAGGAACTCTCCTCACACAAGAAGCAGGGTCCCGGTTTGCTGAGCAGGATGGGACAGACCGTCAGAGCTGTAGCATCCTCAGTAAGAGGAGCAGTTAAAAATCGTCCTGAAATGTTTACAGAAATGAACAATTACATGGAAACATTTAGTCAGAAAATAAATTTACTAGATAAAATAGCTCATAGGATTTACAAGGAAGAAAGGGGTAAGTAGAAAACATGTATCAGTTTTTATTGATTTAAGAAATTAAAAAGTAAATTAGTTTTCATTGTGGCAGGTGTAATACTCTTTCCAACAAGCAAGGAAAATGGGAGATTTTTCTGTTTATACTGTGTTTTTCTTTCTGGTCATGTTTTTGTCAGACTTTTAAGTTAGTTTGAATAATTTTTTAACAGGAAGAGTTTTAACATGTCATTCAGCTACTTATAAGGAACTTAGAAGAAAATGTAGTAAGTATGGCTATATTTTAACTTGTGCTTTTTGGAAAGCTGCATGACCTTTGGTTTTGAACTTTCAAGGGAATGTAAAGGTTTCTGTGCAATCTTATAATGACATGAAGCTGTCTTGATTCCAGATCTCTGAACTTCTCTTTTAGTTTTGTTCTGCACCTTTGTTCTGTTGACCAAGTAGATTTTAATTTTTTTTATAGCTTTACTGTTGGCAGTAATTTTTGTCATGGTAATCTGTGCCTGTTACAGTTTTCTTGAGAAGGATGGCTTAATCTTGATTTTTTCCTTAAGTAAGTGTAATTCACACACCTAGTTGGAATGCTAAGTTACTGACTTTTCTGAGGTTCTGAGATGATCCTGATCTCAGACCATGCCTGTTCAGTAGAATTTTCACTGGGCAGCACTTGAAGAATTTTCTTGCCTATATAATATCATTTGGAGAGCTGCACTGTGTTAATAACTGAGTCCTTGAGCTCTTTTGTGCAGGACCATATCTCAGTGTATCTTCACTGAATTGAAAGGATGTTATAAAAGAAAAATACAGGTTGGTGAAAAGAGTTCCTTTTGATGTTGTTCCTTCCAATGAAAGTAGCTGTCTGAAGTCTGTAGGTTCAAGGTATCAGTGCCAAAATATTTCTTGGAAAACCTTAAGAATTTTGACATGCTCCCAAATGCTGTAGGTTGTATCTTCTTTCTAGATTTTTCAAATAACACTTGTCAGAACACTTGTGTGCAGGGCCTCACTGTTGTGAATAGGAATTGTGGGTAGCTCTGATACAGAGGACATTCCTGTTTGCAGTACCTTAATGTGGGATTCTTTATTACATCTTCCGTAGAGGGTTTTTTTTTGTCCAAATAATCTCAAAGTAAATATTACGCTCTTCATGCCACATGACTGCTTTCACCTTTCCTAGTACATTTCTTCATTATAAATTTAGTAGTGACAAAATTGCATTTTCAGTACATGACCAGTGTGTTCACTGTATCCTCCTGTGAACTGCAACTTGCCCGTGTTTAGCCCTACCAAATGGCTCAGTGATGTGTGGGCCTTCTCTCTAGCTATGGATTAGCACTTGGTCTAGAGAAATAAGAAATTCATAGGATATCCCTGTATTTAAATTAATAAAAACTACGGAAGGAGATAACACTTTGCAGAGCAGGAGTGAACTTCAGTGTTTCTTCTGAAGCTTTCGGGACATAACAAAGCTTCTGGTTTTAGTAACTGAGACTGTATTTGGAACATTGCTATAACCAAGAAGCAGAGGAGTTCAGGGCGGTAGAAGTCAGCAAGTCAGACCAGCTGCCATGGCTCGCATTGCTCTGTATGCAGACAATGTGAAGTAATGCAGGTCACTGAGTGTCTGAATGCACCTCTTCAGGTCTACCTGAGTATGTGTGTCACTGGGAAATGACTGGGGCATTTTTGCTGATAGATTTCTCAAAGCTACTTAATTACAATACATTAATCGATTAGTTTATTCATAAACAATGAACTGGAGTTTACTTATCTTGGTCATATGAGCAAATTTAAACATTAGTCTCAGTGTCTTGCTTGGTTCACAGTAAATATGAAGTTGCAATTAGTATCACTTAGACATCTATTAATGACCAAAAGAGTAATATGTGTAAATGTTCCTCTTAAGACTATTTTAATGAAATGAAGGAATACGGCCCCATCCACACGCTGTGGTCGGCATCGGAAGAAGACATAGCAGACTCCCTGAAGGGCATTGCCAGCTGCATCGACCGCTGCTGCAAGGCCACGGAGAAGCGAATGGCAGGGCTCTCAGAACACCTGCTGCCCATTTTACATGAATACGTTCTCTACAGTGAAATTCTCATGGTAAGGTTTCCTGAAGGACTCTTTATGGCTCAATATAAAATTTGGCTTAGTCCTGTGACAATGTCCAAGAGAGAATTTGTAGCTGATGAAAATGACTTTACAGCCCCTGTATTTATTCATTACAAAACACGCACCACATAGGATACCTGCCCATTGTTGGGGAATCCGATTGGTCCTGTTTCCCTTGCTAATCAGGCAAGAGGTGCCCCTTCCAAATAAGAAGAGCTGGATAGTTTTGCCTGGCAGGCAGCCCTGGGTAGCTGTGCTAGGGTGTCTAGTTTTGCCTTCTTCAGTGAGCTCTGCATTGTAGCAGAGAGGGTTTGGGGACAGCAGCTGAGAAACACCTTCCCTGACACTGCCAAAATATGAACTCATTGAGTAACAGATTGTGTGTGGGAAAAGGAGTGGAGAGGTTTTTCCCTTTCTAGGAGCTCTTCCTATGTTTTCTTTTTCCAGAACAGCTGGGAACTTCCAGTTCCTGCACCATTATATAAGCATGTGTTAGTCTTTGCGGTAAGCTACTGCTCTCAGTTCCCTTTATGTATGTATTTTTCTTACGTTTGGAGAGGATGTAAAAAAGCAGACTCCAGAGTTGATACATTCAGTGCTGGTGGATAATCAACATAATTAAGTAACTGAATTCAGTATGTCATAATTCCCACTTTGCTGCCTCCAGAAAGCAGAACATGTGTACAAATCCCTCTTTGTCTAGGTTTTGAGCAATGCCAGCTGCAGAATCTGCACTTGTGTTTCTGCTGGGAACCCAGCTCCTGCTGCAGTGGTTTCTGAGTAGGGGCTGAGAGAGTCTTGCAGGCCATGGATAGAGCAAGACCCAAGCTAACTGAGCATTTGGTGGCACTGTGCAGAGTATTGCCACTTTCTCAGTAAGGCTTGGCTACCGAGAGTTAGGAATTCCTGCTGCAATTAATGCTATCTTTAAAACAAGCTTCACAGAAAAAGGGGCTGTGCAAAATGTCCTGTATCTCACAGGCCTCATTATTTGCATGTACATGCTGGTAGATGGAGGTAGGTACTGCTTTGCTTAAAGATCTGAATAGATTACTTTACTAGCAATTGCAAGTCTTCTCCCCAACTTCCAACCTTATTTTTCAGAATTTCTGAGTCTGTTACCCATGAGCAATTGTAGTCTTCATGCTACTGAGATGTTGCCTGCCCATTGCGTTCTATTTTGCAGCCTGGCTCACTCTCACCCTTTCTCAGGCATTTTCTTTTGTCCGGAGCACAGAGAGGTTTCTGAGGACAAGCCCCGGCATGACTACCTGGCTCTTTCTGCACATTTTACAAGTAGCTGTTGCCCACTGCATTCTAGCTTTCTTGATGCAGCACTTGCAACACAGTGTTAGGCTACCATGAGGTCCTGTCCAGGGGATAAATCTTCAGTAGCTCATTCTTGTTCTACAAGTCTTCCTTTCCCTTCATTCACCATGGATTTTTATTTTTACTTACTGCCTATTTTCCTCTTGCACTTTGGAGAGGGAAATACTAGTCACTAAATAAAATACCTAAAAACACCCTGTGAAAGTCACTCACTAGTAAATCTTTTCAGAGGTGTGTTTAACCCCTCATTGCAGGGACCTTGGTGCAGTGCTGCCAAGACCACATGCAAATGAGCAGAACAAGGTGTGATCAATACAGTACAATCCTTGTGTTTTCCAGTGTTGCGAGTTCAGCCTTTAACTGGGAAAAGAGGTGAATGCATAGCTGAAATATTTACATCTGGACCAACCCCTTCCTAACTGACCCACAGAACAAATTTTCTGTCCCTCAGGGTACAAATTGCAGCATTAATCAGTTATAGGTCCACATGTATTTGTGGGTTTTGTGGCAGAGTACCATTAAGTATTACACAAAAAACCTGTAAAAGTTAATAATATGTTTTAAAAATAGAGTGCCTCTGTTTGCCATTAGAAGTCAGCACTTGTCTATAGATGTAGCACCTTAGTATTAAAATAATTGGTTTTGTCTTGTAATTCATAGTGTAATTGTGATAAACATTGCCAAGCAGTCATTAAAAGTTTTAAAAGAGGCAAAAGAAATAGGAAAAGAGAGAAAAAAATCGTATTATGAAGAAAAGGTGTTCCAGACATTTGTTTTGCTTCTGTGCTTACAGCTGAACATTTTCTGTATTTATCTAACCAAAAAATTCCAAGCTATTGATGAACATTTGTCTGTATTGCTAATCTATTGCTCAGAAATGCCCAAAGTCAAGTTCACCAACATTTTATAGTGACTACCTGTTGAAAAAGAAACATTGAAAAATTATTTGGAAGTTAACCTCCTAAATTATTCTGTCATGTTTGATAAAGTATCAAGATTTCAGAGAGAACTCAGTCAAATAGGAGAGCTAGAGAAGGTAGAGCTGCTTGTGCCCTGTGCTGTTTCAACATGCCCTGTGCTAGAGGTGAACACTGAACATCTCTGCAGAAGAAGCAGTAAAACCAGTTGTGGCGAGGTAATGTGAAAGAAGGTTTTGAGATTTGTAATTATATATGTCCTGCTTCTGATTTTTTTTCAAAAGGACTAAAGTCTTGCAACACTTCTGCGAGATAAGCGTACCTCAGTGTGCTTTTACAGATGAGGAAGCCAAGACAAAGAGACATTTGTAAGGTTTCATCAAGGTCTCAGAGCAAATGAGCATTGGAAATGGAAATCTAATCTGTAATACTGCTCCTGTTTTGTAGCTTAAAAAGTAATGTGCCTTCCCCTTTCTAATTTTTTTTTTGACATTATGCTAAAAACCCAATACCTGCTTAGATAGTTTCAAAGGAGGTAAAAATTACATATGCTGAAAATAAGCACATATATTAATGGTAGAAAGGCCATCATTCCTACGATAACTATCTGATTTTTTTGATTTGTCACAACTACATTTGGCACTTACAAAATAATATTAAAGTCACAATTCCAGTAATGCCTTGTATACCATTTTTAGTCTACTTTATACTGTAAATTTTACTCAAAGAAGATACTTCTGTTCATGAGATTTGGCAAACTCATGTTGCTGTTTTAAAATGAATATATAGTAAGTTAAGATGATACCAAATAAACTGCTGTAGCAGTTTTGCTCATACAGCTGGCAGTGATACTGTGTATGGCAGATGCTTGTGGCACTGATTTTGGATTTAGTAAGATTCTTGAAAAACATATAAGAAAAAATAAGATTTTAAATTCATGATTTTAATTTCTTTTTGATGAAACATATATCATGTCAAAATTATTAAATGGTATCATTCTGTGATCTTGTTTATCAAATAGCCAAGTTGTTCGATGGTTTTCTGAAAGAGCTAAAATTTGGTGCAGTTTACTTATTTGTTTTTTCTTCTATATTAAGGGTGTTTTGAAAAGGAGAGACCAAATTCAAGGCGAGCTCGATTCCAAAGTTGACGCTTTAGCCAGTAAAAAGACAGAAAAGGATGTGGTGAGTATGTTCAGAAAGCCGGAATCTTCCAGGCCTTACTGTAACTGCAGGAGATGTGCAGAAGAAGGAAGTGTCCCCTCTGAAGCCGCGTGCTGGGACTGGGTGCTGTCTCTACACCTCTGGTAGCTGCTTGTGCCAGGCAGAGGCCATGGTGAGAAAGAAGCAACACTTCAGTAGCTGGGCTGCTGGAGGGAGGGGCTGCTCGTAGTAGGCGACCCCTGGGCTTTGTCAACACAGGCTGTACCACAGCTTATTTTTAGCTTTTCTATTTGCTTCCACACTTGGAGTTAAAAGAAGGTAGCAGTTGCTGCAGTGCTCTTGTGGCTGCTGCTTCACTGATGTAGGAGAGGGAGAGGAGGTGATAAGGATCAGCAAAGCTGTTCATTAACCTATTTAAAATAAATGTTCTGCATTCTGTTCTTTCAGGTTTCTGTTTTTTCCAATTGGGCCCAGGGATATTTTTTTTTTCGCTTCCAGTATGACACCTTCATTCATTCTAGTGAAGTCAGACTGTAACTGGTAGCCCATGGGGACAGGCATTCCCAAAACCATCAGCAAGGCTCAGCGAGCCAGCTAAAAACAACTTCTGGGATGAGAATTGGCCTTTTTAAAATTTTTGATTGTTAAACTCACCAGCCTAAATAATGTCCTTTTAGCACAGTATTAACGCCAAGTGTTATACTGCATAAATAATAGGCAAAAATTACTAATAACTTTTTAGTACATGAAAGGAGAAAATCCTTCACATTTCAGATACTTTTTATTAGGCTTATTGTAATTAGTTTCCATGTAAAGATCAGCTGTTCAGATAGTTTTTGGCGCTTGAAATGCATATTTTAATTTGATGTTTTCGCACTGAGATGAATAAATAAGAATGTATTACCAATCTCTGATACCTACAATGGCTATGGTATATTATATAACAGTTTGCCTCTGTGTACTGCAGTGGGACATTAAATAAATATCTCTGGTTTTGGGGTTTTTTTTCCTGAAGCAGAAATTTTGTTTACTTACTGCCTTTGTGTTCTCTAATTTGTTTTTGTTTCTCTACTTTCTTTACTGCTTCTCCTGTCCTTTATTCCTTAGTTTAAAGCTTGACGCTCTTATAACATGCAGAGAGTATGGTGAGTTGGAGAAGCTCCCTAGGCTGGGAGTTGGGTAGCCAAGGCAGGTGCATTCAGCAATGAATTCAGCTCCATACAGCTTGTTTAGCAGTCAGATTCGTTGTTGTTTACTGTAGAAAAGACAACATAGCCTGGCAGGACATGCCGTCTTTTCAGGATGCATTTGTTATAACCTGATGGAGTTCTCAGACAACGTGCATGCACTCCCTTTTCCTGAACTGTTACAAATAAAGAAGGAATATTTTTATTTTAGCATAGTATTGATCATACCATGTTGATTTGATATTGACAATACTCCATCATGAGATGTTTGTATTTGCTTCGAGTATAATTTTGAAATCAGTTTGCTCAAACTTATTTTTTTTCACTGTATATGTGTTTCCAGATCTGCATTTACAGTTTGGTAAAGGCTTTGGACACTGTGATTGCCCAGGTGTTCAGATCTTTGCTTTATCTTTCCAGCCCCTCTATTTCTTACTCATTTCAGAGAATCCTGTTTTTGAGAGCCTGGTTCTCCTTGCAGTCTCAGAAGAGCAGTAAAACAGATGTCTGTTAGTCTAATCTGATAATAAAATCCTGTGTTCTCTAACTGAGTGGCAGCTGTATCCTGAAGACTTTTTCTTAATTAGAAGGTGAAGCCTTTTTCTAGTAAGGATAGTTTGGCAGCAGAGAATGGTGTACTGCTATTTTTAATCATTCAAGTGACTTAACTATTTTCTTGGTCATTTTTTTACTATGTTTTCATTTTTGTTGTGTTGAAATATTTTTCTGACACTTCTAACCAGACTGATTTCATAATAAAAGGCGGTTATAACACAGGTATGTTGTTGGAACGGGTGTCAAACACTGAGTTTGGGTGTATTTGCACATACCTATTCCTAAGCAGAACTCCTGTAGCTTCTAGTGATCTCAGAGATGTCAGATTGAACTTGTCAGTGCAATCTAGTAGCCAGAAATTTTGCTGACAAGAGTGGCATGAACCCTAATCTCATTTGAAGTACATTTCCACCACAGATAAGGAGTCTCAGACTGTCATTAGAGCTGATAAAAGGCGTGAGATATTTAGCGTTGGTCACGGCAAACATTAAATGATTTAACAAACACGAGGTTGTACAGCAGAAGAATGAAAAACATCCCCAAGGTCAGTGCAGATGAAATAGGCTGGAATTGCAAATTAAACCTTATGGGACATTAGGCTCATCGGCTGGGAAAGAAAATGTTTTCTTGAGCAGTGTTAGAAAGCTGCTTGTGGTGCTGCTAAAAAAGCCAAAACCTTGGTTTCCACTCCAAAATTTGGTCCACAAAGGAGGCAGTTGTTCAGGGTATGGATGGTTTGAAGACGCTGCTTTTGGATGCAGGCTCTGAGAGAGATATTGGAGATTACTTTGGTACCCTCCTGCTTATCCAGACATTTCTTACCTCCAGAGCTGTGGCTGTAAAGATACTGGGATATGCTGCTCCATCACTCCCACACTCCGTCCTGAGGGCTAAACAGCAATGCTAGTGTATCCCTCTATGGTTTGGGCTTTTTTAACAGTTTTAGTTTTGCCACTAGGGCTGATAATAATTCTGACAAAAGGTTGGTATAATGTGCTCTGACACAGCGAGATAAGCATTAAATGCCAACTTAAGGATTCTAGTGTTCAGGCTTGAAACTGAGTAGTAAAGAGATGAAATGCTGAATCTATTACATTCTGAATATATTTTGTGTTTTAACTCCAGGCTAAAAAGGGGTTAGTATCACCAAGCTGTAGGATTAATTCATGTAGCAGACAGAAATCCATGCTATTTTGCATAGTGAGATAGTGTAAAATGTGTCACTTAGCAGGTGGTTTGGCTATTGGGCCAGGTCTGTTTGGCTGCAGGTCACACCATTCATGTCTGGTAGCACTCTGCCCTAGCAACACCTGGCTCCCATCTTCCTGTGCCCTGGTCCCACATCTGACTAGTGCTGTGCTGGCCTCTGGCAATCACTGATGGAAGATTTCATTTCTCTCACTGGCTGCCTCAGTGAGATCAACATAAGCAAATGGATTCAGAATCCTATTTAATTTGCAGGATCAGTTGTAACAATTTACACCTTGTAAATGAGGAACACACTCGGTAGATGTTTTTGTTAAGACCAAGCCATTCTTCTTTCACTTCTGCTGTCATGGCAGCTAAAGAGAGTAGCATTGATGGGTTTTTTCAGTTTTGAAAAAGTGGATCTTAAACATCTCTACTTGACATGGTGACGTGGCATAATGCTGTCTTTAGACCTTAAATCCAACCTTTGCCTTAATACAAGATGTGATTTCTTTGGGGCTTTAGAGTGGGATGTTTAAACTGCATATCCAGGCAGAGTTGTATAACAGAGTCTGCCTATCCACATCATGTTGTGACTATGGTGTGGAAGAAACTTGTAGCGCCTAGAAAAGGCCAGACCAAAACAAACTGTAAAATAACTTACTTAAAGTTATAAAGATCGAGGTAAGGGGACCCTGCTGCAGCCAGGACTTCCCAGTCAGAGAAGTTCTTTATGTGTGTAGACTAGTGCATTCCCATATAGGAACTTCTGTTTTGCAAAACCAGAGAATGGATTCAACTGCCTTTCCTACTTACATCATCTTAAAAATGTCATCATTTTCAGTATTCTGTGCACATTCATTTTTTGGTATTTGAAGGAAAGGCAATTAGCATGGAACATGGTCAAAATACCAAATCCAGTTGTCTGTAATTCCTTTAAAGGTAATTCCTCCACATTTAAACTTTGGATTAACCTTTTCATTTTGAATACAGTGTTGGTAGTTGAAATTACCCTTGTCTGTAGCTTGATTAGTGGTCTGGCCAGATAACTGAACCTGGGCTTTTCAGTAAAGTAGAAATAATTTTTTTCATTTTGTTCCTGATTAATAACCAGTACTTCATTAATCTAGAAGGGTGGCAAAGAAAATCAGTGTAGAAATCAAGTCTAACTAAAAATGTTTATTATGGACTGTGGATAACATCCATTCAGATGAAATTTTCAGTTTTACTAGCGAAGTAGTTTTTGGCTTCTGTAGGAGCTGAATGGGATCCAGATTCCGTGACCATTTCAGGCAGTGTTTGATGATGCAGTTTGTGGTGATGGCATCATCACTGCTGTTGCACTCGATCACTGCTCTCCCTTGCGTGGTCCAAGCTGGAGGCTGTGCACCAAGACTTTCCATGTCGTGGTCTGAATTCTGACGTTTCTGTGTTCTACCAGTAGCGTAAGCATTCCTTAAAAGTTCTGGAAGTTAGTCCTGGAATCCTGAACTTCCTATCAATGAAAACACCACCTCTGCAGAAAGCAAAAGTAGCTATCCAACTTTACACAGGTGTGGTATGAGGAAGAAACTATTTGCTTTATGGCAGAATATGAGGAAGAAGAAGAAATGTATGGAGCCTGAGTTGCAATGGAAGCAATTCAAGGAATTAAGTTTTCCTGCTTGATGTTTCTTATTTTGGTGGTGGTTGTGCCTGCCCTGCCTCCTGCTGCAGACAGTGCTCTGCAGTCCCTGCAGATGATTTTGCACTGTAGGCACAGGAGATGTACCTCGTTCTGTGACTAGGTGCCAGCCAGAACTGACCCAGCTGATTAGTAAATGGCAATAGGTAACCAAACTACTGAAAGACCAGAAAACTCATTAAAGAGAGGGCCGCTGTCCACTTACTCCCATTAGCTGCAAAGTCAGTTTGTGCATCTACAGTAATTAGAAGTATGTAATGTCTGCAGAGTAGCCCTCAAGGTTTTGGGTCCTGGATTGCTATGAAAGAGTTTCTTCTCTGTAGAAGTCCTTTCATTTAATTTCTTTGCTTGTGTATTTCTTTTTCCCTCATATGGTCACACACAGTTCCACAAGAAAAGATGGTAATGTGACAGGCAAGAAATCAGAAAGTTTGTGATTTTGATTTCTGCTGTCTTCTCCCCATTCTGTTTTCTCCTGTTATCAAAGATTCTGTCAGGGTTTTCTCAGTTTTTCTGGCCAAATCTAATTTGTACAATTGATTCTGCTTCAGTAAAGCCCTCCATATTTTACTTTTTAGATGCATTACTGTCAAGTGCTAGTGAAGAGGTGCCAGAGTCTGTAACTTCTCAGTGAATAAAAATATCTCCAGGAACACTTTCATTCTGGT
This sequence comes from Rhagologus leucostigma, assembly GCA_013397725.1. Taxonomy (NCBI): domain Eukaryota; kingdom Metazoa; phylum Chordata; class Aves; order Passeriformes; genus Rhagologus; species Rhagologus leucostigma. The sequence continues at coordinate 437,301 of VZTD01001331.1, read as the reverse complement.
CTATATTTTCCTTTATTAATATTTCAGAAATTGTAGTCAGTTATTAATTAAGAATTAATTTAAATTTATTCCTGACGAATGACTTTTTTTGCTAATTTAAGTACCAACCTTAGTTCTGCAGTTCTCTTCTTCTCCACTACAGTAAATTGGTTTCAGTAATTTTGGAAATGGTGATTTTCCTAATATTTTTTAATGTTTACAATTAATACTTAGTTCTCAGAAGAGATTGAGAAGCTTGAAGACAAAGTTGAACGTGCCAATAATGCTCTGAAAGCGGATTGGGACAGGTGGAAGCAGAACATGCAGTGGGATATGAGATCATCATTCACCAATGTGGCTGAGAATAATCTCCGTTATTATGAAGAGGTAAAACTCTTTCTCACAAAAATGTTGTTTTTTCATTATTTTAGTGAAGAAGTCCATGGGTTCTCTGTAAAGAGGAATTTTGCCATTTTAGTTCAAACATTTGGTAACTTCAGAATCAGTTTCTGTAGGAATAGGGAGGCAGTTATCCTTAATTTGACAGATTTCAAGCAGAATATATTTTATTGTGCCCAAGTGGTTGATCCTGAGTTCATCATCGACAGAGGGCACTCTTGTTTTACTAACCACAACAACTTGGAACATATTTTTCAGTTCAATGTCAGCTGCTATATTTCAGTTTGTAAACATTTTGCTGTGAGAGCACGGAGAAGCCCTCTGTAAGGCTCAGATCTGTATGAGGAAAACCTTTAGATGTGATTCCATCAGATTTTTATTTTCAGCTCAAATGCTGCAGGTAATATTCTTGGTAAGAATTTCCAAGAATATATACTAAGAAGGAGAATTTGAAAAAATACAACAAAATACATTAAGCATTCTGTGAAGTTTCCTCATGGGGAACACAATGTTGATCGAAATGCGCATTTTGAAAATATCCCAGATGTCTTGAAGTTTTATAAGAATTTCTCCTTACTTTTGGAAAAAAATTGGAATGCACTGAGCCATTTCTTAATCATAAATTAGTCATTTTCACAGATATATTTTGGTATCTGTAACTTCAGTCCTGTAGTCTTGAGTCTTTTATGGATTGTCCATTAGCCAATTGCAGTGCCCTGATTTTACAAATCATTCTGTTAAAACATAATTGAAAAGACAGAGCTCTTGATCATCAAGTCTAATTAATTAACATGCAGTCTGTGAGATGCATGGACATTGACAATCTGTTGATACATATTAAGATCAAAATATTTTCTGAAATCAGGCAGCAAGCTTTTGGCATCCTCTCACATTGTCTTCATTTATTGATGGTCTCTGACTTCTATAGCAGCAATATGTACGATAAAACAATGCTGAATATGTTGGAATATTTTCTTTGTGAATGATTAGCTAAAACATAAAAATAATTATTTGGTTCTTTTTCCTGTCTAGAAATGGTTTTTTGCTGAAATAGAAGTTTAATTCAGAACAACAAAGTTCATATTGTACATGAAATTACTATTCTTAAGGCATGAACTGCAGAAAATGATTCAGCTGTCTCTGTAACTGCCAGAGGTTCTTCTTAAATAACCCCTGAAATACCAGAAAAATTGGTTTATACTGAGACATGATGCTTTGTTGGTGCTTTTCTTGGATATTGAAATCTTCATTAAATGGTTTTGCTGCTACATCTTTGTAGATCTACATTTTAGGACAAGCACCTTATCTTATTACAGCAGTTGCAATAATAAGCAACATTGTGCTAACTGTATCACTCCTTGTGTGCAAAGTGAGGGCTTACCAATTTCATTCTGTTTTATCAGAAAGTCATTATCTAATCCTGATATTCAAAAGAACTTGATAAAGTTAGTATTTTGATGAGGAGTTTTGACCTAAAATACATTTATTTAAGAGCCATGGTTAAAGCTGATGGTTAATTATTAGAGAAGGGATTACTGATTACTGTCAGAGGCCCATATATTTCAAAGTACAAGTGTGTACTCCTGAAAGCAGCAGGAAAAGAAGCTCTGGCATCTGCTCCTGCTGTTTGGGAGTGAAACTTCAGGAAGGGAATCTCAGAAACCTGAGAAGCAGAATATTACTTTTACGCTTTCAGTAGGAAAGAGAATCCTACCTTAAGTGTAATTGTTTGAGTCTGATTCATTAAACTCATGCACAAACACAGTGTCTGTTACAGTGTTTTTCACTTTTACAATTATTACTTGCTTCATTAGCATTCTTTCACATGTCTGAAGTTACTCATTCAGACTTCTGATGCACCATTTGATGCTTACTAAGCCTTTTCTTGCTGTTAGCATCCCTCATGTTATTTCCTGCCTTTTCTCTTCCCCAAACCATGTTCTGTGCATTTTCCCAGGCACCATGGATGCTATGAATATGATTCAGTTGCCCAGCTCTTCTGTCCAACATCTATGAGGAATCATCTCCTGCTTTCTTAGTGACTACCTGTTTCTCATCCTTTCCACAATTTCCCCCAGCCCTCAGTTAACCTATTCTTGCCTCTCCATGAGCAGTGTCCTGTTCTCTTCTCTACAGCAGCATTTCACTGTGCTTCTCATTATTCCCCTTGCTGACTGCATTTCCCAGGCACACAACCAAACCAGGAGTCATTTCTGTTCATGGTCGTTTTCTCCATCCCTTATATTTCCAGGAACCACAGAGTAATGAGACACATCTTGTATTTTCTGATGGCTGCTGCAGTAGAGAATGCAGCCCTTCAAGACTGTATAAAACTCAAGCCACTGTGGTCAAAAACAACATAGCAGCATGTCAAAGTACACTAGAGTTTCTAAAATGTTATTTCATCTTTGTCACAATATGGGGAAAGAATATGCCCTTACATTTGTTTGGGTTTTTCCTTAATTGTAGTTGCCTAAGGATCCTGCTGTCAACTTGTCAAGCATCCCTGAGCTAGCATAAAAAAGTATCTCTTCCTTAAGCTACATTAATGTTCATATTAATGAAGTGTTACTCTAAAGTGTTACCTGTAATTATGTTTCTCTGGATTTACAAATTTAAGAGTTATTCCTGTAGTCTTCCAGTTCATTGGCTATCTGCATTTATTATACTTGAATGAGAAGTGTTCCTTTGTTTCTGTGGCTGTTTCGTGTCTCTCAATGCTGTGGTAACAAAGACGTGAATGAAAGCCCAGTGTTGCAAGTTTACAGAGTGCTCCTGTGCAGGCCTATGAAAACAAAAGCTTTCATGTGATAATGTGCAAGCTTTGTTATAATATACTTAAAATCATTTAGGAGCCAAGAATTACCATGACTGACCAATCACTTGGTATTCCTGTAGCTGGTCTCAAGGGTTCATACGATTCTGTACTTCCTTTCCTCTGGAAAAGAGTTGAATACATCCTTAGGTCTCTTTGTATTCCACAAAGTCCTAAATAAAAAAAAATAGTGTACTAATAATGACAGTAAATGCATTGCTAAAATGAGGAGGACTTTCTGAAACAATATGAAAAGGTTTTAATTTTTAAAAGTTCATAACTTTCCTCCTATTTCTGAAGTAAATAGCATTGATTCAGCACGTGTTAACACTGTGCCATTTATTTTATTCCTTTTCATCGTGCCATGGGCATGACACCATTGTCTGACAGCTTAGTCCAGAAGAGGTATTGCCAAATAGCTGGAATCACAAACTGTCCACAGGATGGAGCTTTCATCTGAGAAACTGATTGTCACCATGAATATTTTCATTAATTTAGAAACAGATACTCTAAAGATGCAGCATTACTAAACCCAAAGCAGGATACAGAGTTAGTGGTGGTGCTGGCAGGATTATTTAGCTGGCATGTTTGAAGTGTTGCTGCTGCAGACTAGCAAAACCAAACCAGGCACTGTGGAACTCCGGCTTCAAAGTGCAGAAGCAATTAAACGTATGCTAAATTCGTCTTTTTTTCTCATGTGTTTAGTATAGTGCCTAGAACATATACAGCATCAAAGGAAAAAAAACACTTCAGTTTTTCTCAGCAAAGAATTTTGGTAACCTATTCTTTTCAGGTACACCACCAGAATAAGTTACTGGGTTTTACAGCCCGACCCGAAGACTAGCTAGACATTGTAAATTCAGCAAATATACCAGAGTTTGGGTTTACACTGCTTGTTAGGCACTCTAGGAAATGCAGACAGATTGGTAGTTTTTCCTGCTCTGGGATAATAGTTAGTTTTGGCATTGAAAGAATGTGGTTTTTCTTGAGCATGGATGAACCTTTGTTTTAAGGCATAGCATCTGATTTTATTTATCTCATGTGAAATTAATCCTGTTAAACCCTTCCGTCTCAGTCAGATAATCAGTTACCTTTGATATAGTCAGATCCTTGTTGGTATTGACACACCTTACTATTTGTCAAAAATATAAGTAATTTCCTGATTTTCTCAAGTATTTCAAGCATAATTTGGTATAATTCTGTGACCTACATTGTTGTACAGGCATAAATTGATCCAAAAGATTCATTAGGGCAAACCAATACTCGTTCCCCATTACAGCAACTTCCCTCTAACTCCAAAGCCCTTATGTACCTCTCAGTCTAGTAAAAGCTGTAGAAAAATAGATGAGATTTGTTGTTTGCCCTAGAGGCCTCTGTAGTGATGCCTTTAGGCAGTCATTTGGTCGTGTAGCAGAAAGTTCCTGCGTGTTGATCACATCCTGCCTTAGCCATGCCTGGGAGTTCAGCAACCAAACTTGACGAGATTTTCAAAAGCTCCCACGTCTGAGCCCATTTGTCCCTGTGCATGTCTCTTCAAAGACAGATCCATCTTTGAACCCTCATTCACTTCAGCCTTTAAAACTTTTTAAAAATAACTTTAGGAAGACGTTTTTTATCATGGGAATTACTATTTCTGTGCAGTCTAGTTTTTGTTTCCTTGCACCCAGAAATCATGAAAATATTTTCTGTTTCAGACACAAACAAGACTTCATTTTCAGATTCTACTCCAAAAAATTCCATCATAAATGATATTTTTAAGGTATCAGCCATGGATAACTGGAAACTGGAACAGAAACATAATGGCACATGACACACTGCTTCTGCTAGCATCCTTACTACATGTTCTATTTTTATATCTCCTTTTTCATTATATATGCAATTGTACTACATGAAAAGCTTTTTTCTGCTTTTTCTAAGAATGATGTTGCAGAATAGATATGTGTCCTGCACTAGTAATTAGAATATTTTAGGTAAAGTAGCCTTATTTAAGTTCTTGCTATTTCATTTTGTGTATTTAGGCTTTTTTATGTTTTCCATTGGGCTTTCACGAGTAATTGGATTATGAATTTCAATCCTGTGCAAACACATTTCATTTCCTGAGTTTGGATTTTCTGGGGTTTTTTCCCTTTCTGTCTCCTTTGTGAAAACTGGCTGATCCTCTATTTAGATCTCCATTTTCAACCTCCCAGGAGAATGGAGTAAAATCATTCTGTATTAATGTTGAAGTATACATCACTAACAAAATGTCGTTTATGCAGCTCATGCTTCACAATATGAAAAGCTTGAGCCTAAGGCACAGAGACCTAGTTTTGTTTTGGTGTGGTTAATTATAAAACTTGTCAGCTGTAGCAGCACTGTGATGTCTGACAGTGAAATGAGCCACCATTGCTCTTACATTTTGAAAAATGTGTTTTGGTTATATAATCAGGGATAAATTAAAAGCTGAATAACTTGTGTGAAAAAAATGCTTTGCATCTTTGTCTGGACAGACTTCAGAAGATCATGTCTATCTGGTTAAGCAATGTATTGTGATTTCATTTTAGCGTGTGCAGTTTGGCTCAGTGTTACAAAGATAACACAAAGCCATTTTTACATTGCAGCCAGTGCTGATACATATATTTTAATTCACATTACTGAAATTACAGGATGGCAAAACATGGACTTAGGTGGTAATTAAATTAAACTGTGGTTCAGAAAAAAATCCGTCATTGCTAACAAAAGACTCTTCAAGAAAAAGTGATGTTTTCTTGTACCGCACCTAGGAAAGGCCTAGAAAAACAGCTGTGCCTTGCAGCTTCCTAGGATGGTAATCCAGGCTGGCCTCTAACAAACAGAAATTGATGAGTTTGAATGCCTCAGTGAAGACACATTGCTAGCAGCTGCCTCACTGGCATTTCAGAACCAAGATGCCGTGTTCCAGCTCAAGCCTCTCAGATAGACTCAGCTGCCACAGTGTCACATGAAGTAGAGGAGAATCTAATGATCAAACTTAAAAGGCTTTATACAAAAGGTCAAAAAGACCTTTTAAATCAGAAATCAGTTTTCAACACTTGCAGTTCACTGTTCATGCTGGCAGTAACTTCACTGTTTCTCCATGGTGTACCATTTCAAAATAACATTTCTCCAAAAAGTCAATGAAGAAAGCAGATTTCCACATGAATCTTATCCTGTTAGTCCTCTCTTTTCACAGTAATTTGAACCTTAGATGTACTCTGAACAGCAGCATAATGTTGAGTGCAATAGCAGCAGTAGTTACTTGGAAGCAGGATCAGAAGAGAAAGACTGGGGGAGTAAATGCATGGTATCCATAGTCTAGGGAAAAAAATGTGAATAACAGAAATTATCTCTACTGTGCCTAATAATAACCAAAAACATATGCAAAAATAAGCTCATACTTTCTTCTTTGTGATCGTTTGGTTCAGTTGGCTGTTTTAACTGCTCTCATTTTCTTGCAGACCCACATGTTCTACTTTCCTATGTCTTCAGAGACAAAGCCATTCCGACTTCTTTGTTTCCTTTTTTTTTGTTACTTTTGTCACCCTTAATCTTGTGAGTATCCCTGGTTCTGCATTCTTATGTCATCATGGATTCCCCCAGCTCCAGTCATCCCATGTGTATTCTTTGTTTTTCTCTTTGAGCTTTAACATTATCAGATCCTCCCACTCGTCTGCTTGCACACAGATACGCAGTTATACCAGGACCTAGGCTCTTCAGTGTAGTATGATTAAATCTCCATATTTAGTGGCAGAGTTTGGAAGTCATTCACAAGAAACGTCTAATAGAGTTAGGTGGCTGCAAGTTGAAGCAGGGTCGTTTCCATGTCTCCTAAGCAATGACAGATGGATACCAGATGTTTCAATGAGCTGGGCTTAGCAAATTTCTGTGGCTTGAATAGTTTATGACAAAAGATTTCAGTTAGGAAATGATGCTGTTTTCAGAGCACTGATTTAATTCAAAGTTCAGATGAATGGAGTGTGCTGTCCAGATTTTAATATATATTTCCTGAGAAATTTCAGAAGACTTATTGTGCATAGTAAAGATTCTGTATGAAAAAAACTGTATAGAGTAAGTAGTAAATAAGCTGCATTGTCAAGAACAATAGGTATGAATGTATCAGTCAAAATTTTGTTAGAACATTTCCATTTCAAGGGCTCTTTTTCAACAGCATCAGAACAAGAAAATTGTTGCAGGAATTTTCCTGTCCTGTTCTACTGCCATGCTTGAAATAGTAGAAACCTGGTGCTTTGGGTAACAAGCATCAACTCACTACAGGTTACCTCGTGATAGCCTTGCCATGGCTCTCAACACTAATTTATGATTTAGAATGGCTTGCCAAGCTGCCAACACTCATTTAAGCCAAACTGAACCAAAGTCATTTGGGGTTTTTGTTGGTTTTTTTCATTTTACAGCCTGCAGAATTGATGCTTCAAATAAAAAAAATAGTTTTTGCAATTGTAAATACATTTTTCCATAAGGAGAGAAATACCACTTGTAAGGATAATAATTTCCCTACTCCCAGCCCCTGCCTTTCTGGTCCTATTTCTTTCTCATTACTCGGGGGGAAAATGAATTCTCTCCTTACTTAGAAAAAAAAAAAGGTTTAATTTAACTTGGAAGGGAATTGGGTATACAATAGGAATCCACAGAGATTACAAGGGAACTGCCTGACAGTGTGCTTTCTGTTAGGAAGAGATCTTTGCCTGTAACTAAAGGAAGAGATTAAAGAAGAGCATAATTAATGTTAGCATCTTCCATATTACAACATACAATTACAATGCTCACAGTGTGTGCTTGTCATTATGTAAAATTGACCTTTACAGCTCACTCAGCATGTTAGCCAGCATTTTGCATATCACCGAGCTGCCTAGGAAACCGTGTTTTGCTCTTACCATGGTCTTACAAAAGCAGCTTGTGACAATGTGTATGTATTCTGCTATTTCTTCTTATTCTTTTTCGCCTTGGCTAACAGGTTACAGAAATCTGTCTGCTGTACTCATGTGTATGTGTTTGGTTTTTTTAAGTGCCTTGCTACATGGGAGTCCTTCCTAGCATCTCAATCAGTGGATCTTCATGTGGAAGAAGATTCTGAAGACAGGCCTTGAGTAATATCTCTGCTTGATCTCTGCCTTTTCCATGCAGTTTCTCCCAACCAAAGTGCTTTATATGAGATCAGATACATTATTAAATTTAACTGTTAAAATCAGTGAAATGCAGGAAACCAGCTTATTGAACACTCAGGTATTCTAGTCCTGAAATACATTTTGAAACATGCTATATATTGCCTTATATTGCTTAGCTCTGATTTTACGTATTTTTATGCATTTGCATACAATTGTTTTCATAAATACTGCGAAATTTGGATATAAAGTATTTTAAATATGTAAAAATAGCTCAATTTTAATAAAAACTTTAATAAGGAGAGTTTGTCATCATTCTGTATCCTAGTCTTTTTTAGAAGTATTTTGGTATTTTAGCATACTTCTTAGATTCTCTTTCTTGAGTAATTTCTTGTACTTATAAAATTACCTTGTGTAGTCTTCAAGGGCTTTAGGATTATTTTAATAGATCTTGCTAGTTGCCCAATGGCAACATAGGACATAAAGATGCCAAACATGTTTTGGGAGATTAATGCTCCTTTAAAGTATTGTTAATTTAGTTTTCAGTTTGCGGTATTTACATGTCTATTAGACATCTTCAATTTGACATTTTCTAAAGGATAAAGAAAAAGTAACAATTCATGAAACAGACTATTGGTACAGTGACATAATACAGTAACAGCACTGATGCCAACACAAGAACTTCCATTTGGAGTTTGCAGGGTGAAACCTGCTCCCATGGCTGACCCTCCTGTAATCCTTAACTTCTTCCCTCTTTAGATAGTCAATGTGGAAGAGAAAGGGTTAAGAAAATAAAAGAGGTTTGCATTAAAATGATCAGCCGATTCACTCATGCAATATGCATTAAAGTCTTCCAGTCACTGAATTATTCCACCCAGAAAGTCCTCCAGACTGCAGCTGTAGTTTCTGCAGTTCTCCCTGGTGGTTAAGGTCTGAGCAAGCCACAGGCTCTGTGTGGAAGGAATGAAGTGCAGGAATCAGAGACAGCCTAACCAGGGCTCTGGCCTTGCAGAAGAGCAGGGCTTCAGCCATCACCTGCACCTTTTGTGCTGGCATTTTGTGAGCTTGCTCTGATCAGTTACCTTATGGCTGCACGGGACAATTCCAGGGCACATGGCTGCTGCTCCTGGGTGGCTGTGGACCTGCCCAAGCTGGGCAAGGATTTTGTGGCTTTGATCTTAAAAAATGTATATTGCAGGTAAGATCTGGAATACCAGCACGACCTTTTCAGCAATGCTAGGAGGAGTGTTCTCATGCTGCCCCCATGAAGTAGTAGTGAAAGCTCGGCTGGTTTTTTCATCTTTAAAGTGGCAGTTAAGATGCTCCTGAAATCCTGCAGGGAGCATGCATCTCTCCCAGTGTGGACAGCTCCCCGTGCAGAGCTGAGTCTGTGTTAGGAGGAGGGCAGTGCAGTGCTGAAGGGCTGTGCCTCACAGGGTCTTCTCCAGCCGTGCTGGCAGTGGATCCTTGCAGGAGGCAGGGAAGAACAACGTGGTTGGACTGTGCTCTTTTCCCACTCGACCTTCCTGATGATTACTTTTTAGCATGAGAACTTCTGTCAGTGTGCTTAATAGCCTTAATGGCTTTCCCTTTCTTTTTTTTTTCTATCTAAGCTCATAGGATTTACCATGCTGAATATCAATGAATTGCACAACTTAATATGTAGGAAAAATCAATTCATTTTGTGATTTCCTAAACCAGCTGTCCAATAACTTCAGGTAGTGCCTTCTGCCTGTTAAATTGTGAGAAGAGATGAGCAACTGTTTCCTATTTGTCTTCCCTGTGCCACTCAAGCATTTACAGACTTCTAGTGTGTTTTCCAAGTACTGCCTGTTTTCCCAGAGGAAAAGCCATAGCTTAATACCATATTGTACAAAAGGCACTTCACATTTGTGCTCATTGTTACTGCTTTTCTCTGTATTTTCTAGTTCTGCTGCAACCAGTATTCAGTATGCAGGCACACCAGAAATGTACCTGTTGTCATAATTATGCTTTGATTTTTGTCATTATATTCCTAATTTATTTTTTGAAGTACCACTGAATGCTGAGCTTCCATTCCACAGAACTGTCCACTAACATTAAGATCTATTCTGAAGGTTACTGAATAATTTAATATCCATCAGTGTGTATATATAGGAGAATTGGCTTTTCCCCAGTGAGCATTTATTTGCATTTATTAATACTCAATTTAGCCTGCTGTTTTTAGCTCCTAATCTCTCTATAGTGTACAGTTCTATAAACAGGATTGCAACAAGACAGACAGCAGTAACACTCTGAATACCAGATAAGCAAAAGTTCAAGGAATTGAGCTTGAACAGGCTTACTGGAAGGATAGAAATATTTAAGTGTAACCAGGAATCACTACCATGCTGCTAATTTAGGCACCTCTAAGGACATACAGTGTCGGGTTAGCTGACATGGGGAGTGCCAGTGTGTGTTGCATTGATTTTACATGTATAGTCGGCCTCTTACTGGATTTTCATGCTGCCTCTTTCTATGTCAGTGGTTCGTATCTAGGGCTTGTAAACAATGCATCTCTCTTTCGTTAGACTGAAAACATATACAAAGAAAAGGACAAAAACCTTCTCTAGTACCTAACAAGGGAGCTGTCACCAGAGCAAATTGCTGGTAGTAAAGGTAAAACAGGGATGTGGGTAAGAAATCTGTGGCTCTAAGTGCTGAATGATTTTAAAGGGTTGCCTGATACAGATTCCATCCCTTTACAACTGATGTGTGGCAAGATGTATGTCCAGAGAAAAAAGAAAGAAATACAGGTTCTTCTGGCCCCTGCTGCTGTCAGCTTATACCCAAAATAGTGACCTTTCAAAAAGATTTGTGCTCTTATGTATTGAATTTTTTTAATTTACTTGATAACTGTGGGCAGGATTTCACTTCTAGCATCACTAAAATAAGGATAATGCTGGCATAAATTAATCATGAAATCAGCCTTTGAGCAGGAGCTTTGCAGGCCGTGAGGAGTATCCAGAGGTTTTCTTCCATATGTCTAGATAACATTTTAATATCACACATCAGCACTGCCCACTGTTTTGGACAAGCAGTCCCTTGCACCTTCATGAAGAATGGACGAGGGCAGAGGTGTGTGTAATAGGCTACTCTGATACGTTTTAAATTTACTCAAAGAAAATGGCTAAATAACCCCTTTTGTAACAAATGGACGAGCTCCTACCTGCCAGCTGGTGAGACTGACTTGAGTGAGTAGAGGATGAGATCGTAAAACCTTTGCAGAAAGCACCTGGACAGCAAAACATTCATAAAGCACTGCATAGCTTTGAAGCTTTTACTGTGTGGACCTGCTGTTAACTGGCTGTATGTCACATAGCCATCATCCTCACACCATTCCTGCCATCATCGTGGAGAGAGAGAAGCCTTATCTATGCAGTCCCACAGAGGGTCCTTACTGAATACAGAGTGATTGAAAGAAGTGCTGGCCAACAGGATGAACCATGAACCCCTTCACGGAACCCACTGTGTTGCATTTTGAAGCTGCAGCATGTTTGGATGCAGCCCCCACTGTTGGCAGCGGCTCTGCCCCACTGGGAGGAACAGAGAGGCAACAACTCATCTGAACTTGAAAGGGACAGACACAAACTTTCAGCAGATTTGGGAGGTTTTGAGGACCTGAAAAGTGAGGGTATATCCTGGTTTAGGTAAGACACACAATTGAAGAAATGAAGAACAGTAAGAGGATGTCCTTGTTTAAAATATAATTGGAAAAATATATCAAAACCCACTGTATTCATTTTCCTACAGGCAAAAAGCCATTTCTGAGGTTTGAAATCTTTTACATGGACTGTGACACGACAGTGAGTTTTCAGCAGGAATAATTCATTTGATAGTTGTATTGCTTAGAAGTTTAGTTAAGGAATAAGCATTATTATGTCTGCATTAGTATTTAACCAAGACTTGGCAGAAAACCATTAACTCGTAAAGCCAAACTAAGAAACTTGCTCGGAATCAAAGCAACATTGAATATCTGACATGGGGAAGACTGACTGTTCTTTAAGTAATTGTTATAACACTATGGCTTAAAGAGCAGCTGAACTGCCTTTTTGAATTAACTTCTTCAATCAAAAAAAAAAAAAAAAGTGACTGCAATGTTACAATGTGATTTTCTCTTTTTTCTTTTGCAAAGTGAAGCATCTCACCAGGCTCTTTTTGCAAATGAAAACAAATAAGATGTTTATTTTTTTATTTGTACCCTGTTCAGTTAAATAATAAATTAAGCTTTCACCAGGAGGTACAGAAATAGTATGTAAAATGAGAGCTGAGCAAGATGCTCTGTGCATGTACAACTATCACAAAGCTCCTCACTTCTAAGTGGAGAAATGATTTTTCACTCACGCACTTCATTATTTGTCAGGTTAGAAGACAAAGCCAGAGATGCTCTGAACATCAGGACTTCCTGCCCACGAGCCTGTAAGAATTGCTTGGGCCCCACAAAGCTGGTACCAAGCCCTCAAGGCTGGCAGGGTCTGTAAATTAGCAGCAGCTCACTGAAGTTGCAGAATCACTACCTTGATTCTTCAATATACATAGCACAAAAGTCCAAAGTCTCTATCTAAGAAGAGGTTAAAGAGGGAAATTTATGAATGTCCTTTTGAACCTAAAAAATATTATATGAGTCTATGAAATAGAGTGGAAATTGACAGTAATTATATTATTATGAGAAAAACCATTACAAGAATTCAGTACATCCCCTCCAACTTTTGTCCACCAGCAAGACCTTTTTGCAATAAACAAAACAACTTGGCAGATACTCAGCTGACATAAAAGCAAAGCTAAATCAAGGTTAGAAAAAGATTTGTAATTTGGTTTGAGAGAAAACACCTAAATGAGAATAGCTCTTTGGAGACTGTGTTCATTCACTGAGAGGACAGGACAAATTTTATAAGTGAATTAATTGTGACAGCTTAACATTGTAAAGTAAGTTGTTCAGTATTTCTTGGTGCATTCCAGATGTTCCTTTATTCCTGTGATTGCACCTGTTTTGTTACCATCTCGTTGTAGGAAAGAAAATTAATGGAGAAGTATAAAAGGGGAGGTACTGAAGCAGAAAAATCAACTATCATCTTCTGTGATGATGGTTGTGCACTGTGACACTCAACTGTTAAAAGAATTTAAAAATATTATACAAATACAGTTATGCCTCATTTTGTCATATATGGGTACAGCAAATGTGGAAGTACACCTCTGCTAAAGGCTGAGCCTAGAACCTTTTATTTCTATTAGTGTTTTCTTCATGGGTGAGTTTTTGCTGAAGCAGAGAGACTCTCAGTACAGATGATCATCAACCCTATCCAGAATATCTAATACAGAATGGCAGTACCGGGTCAACCTGGCAAGTCTCAGCCAGGTTCTTAGAACCAAACTGAAAAAACCCATGCCCTGTCTGGTTAAAATGCAGAGACGCCAATAGAAGACATTCCCTGGCATTTTTTGCCTTTTTTTTTCCCTTTCCATAAGGGCTGTAAAGCCGCTTCTGCCCCTGGTCCCTGCTCACGCACTGAGCACCTCACCCAGGTTTAATAAGGACTTTTACAGCTGGGCTAGGACAGGGTACAGAGTCCCCCAGCTGAGGAGGTGGCACAGAGCAGGGTGTGGAGGCCTGGGAGCCCAGCACACGCTGGGGAAAGGTAACTCCCTTTCTCCTGGCTACCCCAGTGCTGAGAGAGGTGCGGAGGAGCAAAAGGAGGTACTGCACTTCGTCTCTTACTCAGGTTCTGGGAGTGGTACAAAGGCAACTGGCAGCTGTCACTTGGATTGCAATCTATACATAGATTTCAGAATATAGAAAATCGGAAAGTAGGATGGAAGGGAAAATATACCTTGGATACAATTAGAAGGATATTTGCTTTCATGGTTTAAATTATATTTAGCTTAGTTTTCAACTCTTTACTTGAAATGTTCCTGTTCCTGCATTATATGGCTTGCTACCTACATCGAATATGTGTGTGTGTGTGAAGTTTGTGAGGGTTTCCACGGGAATTCTGGCTTCCATGCTTGGAAAATCATCTGCAATTTGAGAAAGCTCATCAATGCTATTGCTATATGTTCATTTGCCCTTAGAAGCATTTGTCTTCTGGATGACCTTTACGGAAAGAAGTATAATTTCATCTCTGCTTTGTAATATGTCATCTCATTTATCAAAAGTATTTATTCAGAACAAATAAACTGCAAGGTTTTGAAGATTTTCCTTTGGAGTCCCTCTCCAGTAACACAGATCCAGATGTTAGATTGTTCTAATTCATTATTTGCGGTACAGCTCTTTTATTAATTTATTAGCATTAATTTTAGTTTTAAAAAAATATAAGATCAGAGCAGAAATGAGTCTCTGAGTAATTCTAAGCATGTAAATATATTTATATGGTGCCTCTCAGGTGTTTTGGTTTGTTCATTCATTCTGAGATACGTGAACGTTCCCGATATAATTGGTGACCGCGCCATCACCATGCTGTGATCCAGAATCCATGGAAATTAATGAAGAGACCAAAGACTGTTCAGCTGTTCTAATAAAAAGTCTCTCAACTAAGCAAAATTCAAATTATTAACAGTATTTGGGGAAAATATGCTCACTGAAAAGAAACAGGAGCAGAAAACTATAATCAGTAGTTACTGATTACTTACTCTAATATTTGGTAGTGACCAAAGTCTTTCTGCCACCTTTTTCTAAAAGGTTGGAAGGTGATTTTTGGGGGAGGGGGCAGCATTTTCCACTGTTTCATTTAAATTATCTCAGCTGTTCTTCAGCAGTGGCAACATGTTTAGAAGGGAAGCAATAAAGTCTTAATTATAGGGCAGTGTAACAGCTACAAATGCATATTCTACTGCTACGTGTTCTTCAGAAGAATGTAATCAATTCACACTGGTTTTGAATGATGTTTCATATTGTGATCTTGTAAACAGATCTTAAAATAGCCAGTTTATAAAGGCAGCTAGATCTGTATAATTATGAGAGCTTTTCTTTTTTTCCCAGTTAATCCTGAAAGAAAAGGTGGAGGCTGGAGGTGGAGCAGCTTTGATTTTGACTCCCCTACTGAAGTAAAAGAATGCTAATAATTTGAAAGTGAGTTTGGGGTTTTTTTAAGAAGAATGTACAGCCATTAAACAACATACAGAACTAAATGTGGTATGTCAGAGATGAACTTAAAATGGCGTTTCTGTAATGCCAGATCACCATGACTTTGTTCATATAGTGAACAATGACACATTGTTTTGGATTTCTGTAAGAAAACAAGAAAACAGAGTTGACAGAATTCAGGATTTTCAGAATTTGTTTTGTTCTGTATTGTTTAACTAGTGGCCAGTGGCTTCTGATCCACACTGTGAGGTCCTGCTGAAAGCTCAGATCTCTTGTGAATTGAAATGTAATCTTGGGTTTTAAACACGCCACCAACTGAGGCTGATAATGTACTATCCATGAAAAACTTAACTAATGTTTCATTACAACAGATTTTGAGAAAAGCTGCAAATCCCTTGCCACAGAGATGGAACTACAGGTTATCCAGAGTATATTTCATTCTTTGGGGTTAACTTTGAAGAAGCTGCGATCAATGGCTAAATCACAGTTGTAACAGCTCTATTTCATATCTATAGCAAGGTAATTATTGTTGTCTAGTGAAAAAAAGCACAAATTTTAAAGGATCCTGAGTAAAGTCCAAGGGAGTTACACCAGCCCTCTGCTTGTCCCTTTTGCAGAGACATGTCCAGTGAATGCAGTGAATGTTGGTGAACGTGGAACAATCCTACCCACAAGCCAGTGGCACAAAGGTGCCATTGAACCAAATTCTGGTTGATGAGGCAGAGCTCCATTTCGGACTGTAAGTCCCTCTCTCCTTTGCAACTTGCCAGCAAACTTGAGCACAGCTGTCAAAAAGTTGATCAACAAGCGGAGAGTTTCCATATTCGCTACATATGAGTGTCATTTGGTATAGCAAGACCTTCTCATCTTGGACTCCCATGTCAAAACTTCTGGTGAGGCTCCCTGTTCATCTTATTTAACATTTCCTTGCAAGGTAACTTTCATAGTATTTTAATGACCAGGGAAAGAAGGTGTGCCTATTTGGGGAATACTATGCATTTTTAAACCACATATTGTTCTGAAGTGAACACTATTAGAACAAACTATAAACTGCTTTTCCTTATCTCTGGAAGTTGCTTAGGACACGGTGATATCCCCACCCTGTGGCAGAGGGCAAGAAAAGCTTCTCTCTTTCCTAAGTCTTCAACAAAATACTCATACTAGGAAAGAGAAAGGCTGTCAAGTCTCTTGGCCTTTTCTGTTTCTTAAGTTTTATCATGTACTTCTGCAGCATATGGGGATAACTAATTACATTTTCTGAGCAGATGTGCAAGAGAGGGATTGATATGCCAAGGCTGGTAAATGTCCAATGAGGAGGCGACTGGTGTGCCCATGACAGATTTTGTAAATGAGACATTTACGGAAATGACGAACGTAAAACATTTCATTTTAATATGTTACTCCTGAGGTTAAAAGATGCTCAAGTCCATTGTCAATAGGGAAAAAATGTGTAATGTGTCTCCATTTCTACTTTTAGAAAAAAAATTGCTTCAAAATATGTTTGGAGTATGTTGGGATTTTTCAACTTTGTTCTTCTCTCCGATTTTCTACTTACTGTTCTAAAAGAAAGGTCAATAGGCAGGTACTTGGAAGGAAAAAAAAAGGTTCAATTCCTCTCACACACAAAAATAGGATTTAAAAAAATGGGGTTTTTGAATGTTAAAATGAAGAGTCAACTGATAAGACTAATGAGAATCTGTACATACTACATCTGAGCAAAAGAGCAAACCTGGAATTAATGTTGTTGCTCCTTGATGCAGCATGTCAAAGCAGATTTGACTGACCATTCAGACGTGATCAGTGGCACAGCAGCTAAAGCTGCTGAAATGTACCCAAAGCACAACAAAAGCCTTATGGATTCTGTCCTTAAGAAATACACGATCTCGTTGTCCTACTTCAGCATTAAGCTGTTGGGAAAAGTCACTTTGCAAAATAAAGTAAGACATTATTTGATATGAAAAAAATGCTATTTTTCTCCAAACGTTACAGCCCTTTTGTAAATCAGTACTTCTGATCATGTAACTCTCTTAGCCAGATCTAGATATGTTCCCACCTGGCTGACTCTAGGGGGTCTTCTTTTGTTTCCCCCATTTTGTTTTTAGACAGAGCTGAAGAAGGTTTGAGGAGTTTGTGTATTCTCTGTAGAGAAAGAACTAAAGAGGAGGAGTATTTTGCCTCTTGAAGTGACTCAGAGTTGTCACCCTTTTTATTCCCCCTGTTAAGTCTCTTCATTATTATTCACATACCTCAAATCTTTGTATTCACCTTCTCCAATTTTCAGGTGCTTTTCCTTCATAGTTAATTTCTTTCTTCATTTCAAAATTCTTCATTTCCCTCTGACACCATGTAATATTTATTACATCAGTGCTAAAGCTGCATGAATAATTCATCAAGTATTTTGCTTCTTTTCCTATTCCAGTATGGCACATAATAATTCACTTGAAATATTCATTATTTGAAATGTGTTACTGAATAATTTTTGCAAATAATTCTTGGTCTGTGTATTGTTCAGAGGTGCAACCAAAAACCCAAGTGGCAAAACCTCAACTTTGATCCAACCATCCCCTGATGGAAGCTCTTCTTATCTGGTGTTTGGTGCACTTGGTGAAAATGTCCCCACTTGCAACTGGCTTCTTGAAGATATTCCTGAACATTCACAAGTTCTGATATAGAAGAAAATACCCAGCAAATAAGTGAATATTTTTTAGAGTGCTTGGAAAGGAAGGACATGAGAGTCAATGGGCTGTCATGCTCCCTTCATTCAGTTACTGCCTTTGCTCCTCAGCACCATCGAACAGCACAGGTTACAGCAAGTGACAAGTTCCTTAAAAGTGAAATGTACGTATGATTTACAGTCTTCTCTGTGAGGGTGGTGAGGCCCTGGTACAGGTTGCCTAAAGAAGTTGTGGATGCCCCATTCCTGGAAGTGTTCCAGGCCAGGTTGGATGGGAACCATGGTCTAGTGGAAGATGTTCCTGCCCATGGCAGGAGAGCTGGAACTAGATGATCTTTAAAGTCCTTTCTAACCCAAACCATTCTATGGTTCTACACAGCCAGAGATAACACTGATATCAAGAGCAACAGCAGTGTTGGGGTTTCCCTTGCAGCACTGATCCTGGAGTGCAGACATGCAAACCAGAGGTTTCACTTATAGTCAGCCATATATTTTTCAGCCACCAGTGGCAGCCAGGGTGTTCTGACCTCTGTTTGCACAGATGAGGGATACCACACTTTGGGGAGTGAGGGGCTGAGCTTTCAGGAGTTTGAAACCTGGCGGGATCAGGAGGTCACATTTCTACACCTTATAAACAGCTGGCAGTACTTTCTTGGCTACTTCGGCTTCTTGATGGGAAAAATTGGTGCCAGAAATAAAAAAGTGATAAGTTTTAGTAGCAGCAAGGTTGTTTCCAGGCATTTGCGTAAGCATCTATGTAAACACTGCAATCCTTAGATTGTCAGCTTTCAAGGCCCAGGTGGTCTGGTTTTGTTTTTCAGTTTTGTTGAGAAAGCACAAACAGCAGTTTTTCTGCTCCAAAGCTGGAACTCCTACTTGCTGCTACAGTGGAATTACTATTTACCTCTGCACAGGTGTTTTTAGTATGCCCTAGGGTGCAAGCTATTTGTGTTTGTAGCAGGGGCAAGTACTCATTGCAAACTCAGGGCTAGGCCCCATGAAAGTGTTACCTGTAAACTGCAGTAAAGCTGTTAGCAAAATACTGTCAGACATGAAGTTAGTTCTCGATGACATTTCTCTTACGGTGAGAAGGCTGCTTTTAATTTAATTGCAAATTAAAAGTTAAATCATTTACTGCTTAATATTCCCAGTTTAGCACTAAATGAACATTAAGTGATATAACGGCTGCTGAGGTCCCCGACCAAATTGTAAAAAGAGGGATGGGGGCAATCTTTCAAAGCATCAGGGCTGGGTCTGTGGTTACGTCAGTTTTACACCACCTCCTTTCATTAGCAATGCTAAGCTGAGAGTGCTGACCCTCAGGGTTTGCTCCTCTTGAGCAGCAAAACTGGAAGTGGAATGAGTGTGGCAATCTGCTGCAGTCTGTGAGAGCTGCCAGCTGTACCTGTGCTCTGCAGAGGCTCCGGGAGGGTGTCCAGGGCGGCAGGGAGAGAAACACTGAGAGGAAGAGACAACATGTATCTAATGGAGCTGTGCTTTGAAGAGGACCAAGGGAAGGTACTATCTTGCACACTGAAGAAAACAAGTGTGACTAACTTAGAAGACAGAAGAAAACAAATATATATATTTTTTTTAATCCCTAGGAAGACCTTGATACTTAGAAATATATATACAAGGAAGACCACAAAGTAGACAAATGGTACTGAGAAGTAGTCTGTAAATCACTGCCTATAAAGCTGTGACTTTTTGGAATCGTGTCTTTTTTTCTGTTAGGCTGAGCTGTCACACACCATAACCAGATTCTGTGGATGAATGTGTATCCTGTAATTAATTATTACTTATTGTTTTTCTGTCTGACCCCTGGAGTTGGTTTTTACAAACTGCAAATTGTCAGAATCTGACTCGCACTCAGTGCTACTGAAAGTGGGAAAGATCAGAAGAATTCACTTAACAAATGTAGATGATAAAATAAAATGTCACATTTTATTACATACTTTCATTCCATCTGTCTGAGCAATTTTAAATGCCAGATTTAAAGAAGTGCCAGCAGGCCATGTCTTTCAGGGATGCTTGCACATGGCTGCACTCGCTTTTAGCATTTCCTTTCTATTAAGAGCATAATTTGGTGACATGGTAAACTCCTAGAAGGGTGCAAGAGCACACATGTTTGCAGTGGGACACTCACTCACGCTCCTGCCCCTGTGCCAGCTCCTGGAGAGTGCACTGGGAATCACCACCTCCGGACTTCTCTCTCCCTAGCTCACATGACTGGTTTTCATGGCACTGCCCCAGCAGGGAAGCTGCATCATGGTTTCCACGCAGCATTTGAAGGTCACCATCGCTCACCTCCGTGCTGCTTGCTAGTAAGACACTAAAAGAGCATGCCTCTACTGCGGGCTTTCTATCACTCACATATTTCTCTTGTTTACCTACCAAATATTGAGGCTTGGGAAAAATTGCAGATTAGGTTTGAAGTATTTCCGTTTCCATCGGTGAGGCAGAGGAATGGTGGCAGTGGTTAGGTATGAGGTTGGGGTGCCTTTTTTAGCTCCAGTGAGCAGCTCCCACCAGGCTGCTTCTATTTCGTTCTGGTTTTTGCTGGGGACAGTACCTGCCTTGCTTGCCAAGGCTGATGGACCAGCCAGATGCTCTGGGCCCACCCCATCCTCCTCACCAAAGAAGGAAGTGAATCCACATCAGCCCAGAAGCCCCTCAAAGACTGTGTGTTTTAAAGTTCACTTCAAACTCAAAGCATCTCTGATGTATTTTTTGCTTCAAAAATGCTGTGAAAAAAATGAACAGGAAAAGAAATTCCCAGAGGAAATAACAGTAGAGAAAAAAAAATTGGGAAATGGAGCACAAGGAGGTAAAATAAAAAATAGAGAGACTCTCCAATCAAAGAGTAGAGAGGATAAGAGAAAAAAAGAGAACGAATAAATAAATAAATGGTACATACTACATGTCCAACTCCTGCTCTCTGTGCCTGCTCAGTGGCACTCCAGCTCTAATGCACAGAACTGCCACTGCACAGGGAGGAGAGGTTTTTTCTCCTTGGTAAAATCTGACTGACTTTCAAGGTGGACAGTGGTACTATACAGGACAATCTGTTACTGCCCCAGTATTAGTGCAAGTAATGTATGAACCAATGAGCTGCCAGGAGTACCTCTGTTGCAACATCCACCTCATGAAACAAAATTCTTATTCCATTCTTCTCCCTCTGCCATTGTCATGGTTTAACCCCAGGTGGCAACTAAGCACTTGGGCTGCTTCGTGTAAGGCTTGTCCTCCTTTGCTTCAGGTGGCTCCTGCTATATTAATTCCATAAAATGCAATTCAACAGTTTAAAGCTATTTCCATTACTGTGTCCACTCCCAGTTCCTTTGGACTAGACCACCATGTTTAACATTGCAATGAACTCCTCCCCTTACCCCTGCTCTGGCTTGGACTTACCCAGAGACCGCAGTCCCTCAGGGTTGTACCTTCCCCAAGGGCAGCCGTGTCTGTGAGCCACAGGCTCTTCAGGGGCACACCTGCTGCTGCATGGATTTATCCACAGCCACAGTGGCTCTGAGGAGCAGCTGTTCCAGCACGGCCCTGTCCATGGGCCTCAGTGCCCTCAGAAACAGATCTGCTCCAGCACAGCCTCACCCACAGTCCCCTCAGAAAGCAAACCTGCCTGACATGGTCCTGCCCTGGCTGCAGTCCCTGCCGGGTGTTCCTGCTCTGCTGCGGGTTTGTCCACGGCCACACGCTTTGAGGTGCTCCAGCACGGCCTCGTGAACAGCCACTGGTGCTTCAAGGTGTGCCTGCTGCAGCACGGGCCTGTCCTTGGGCCCTGACGCCTTCAGGGGTGCACCTGCTGTGGCACTGGCACAGCCACGGCCACAGACACTTCGAGAGGTACCTGCTCTGGTGTGGGCTCTTCCATGGCCACAAACACTTCCAGATGTACCTGCTCTGGTGTGGGCTCTTCCATGGCCACAAACACTTCCAGATGTACCTGTTCCACCATGGACTCACCCACAGGTCACAGTCCCTCTGGCTCCAGTCCACACTGGAGTTGCAGCGTGTCCAGTAGAGCAGCACAGGAGCAGCAGCGCTGCCCCGGCCATGTGCCAGCCCAGGCCATCGCCAGTGCCAGGATCAGAATGTCCCAGAGTGAGGGGATCAGCAGCACAGGCTGCAGCTGCAGCCAAAGCAAAAAGCAGCCAATAATGAGCCCTAGACTCTAATGCACAGTGAGGTGAGTGAGCCCCATGGCAAGCACAGGAGCCTGCCAGTTACTAGCCAAACAGCAATAACAGCTATGAATTCCCTCTAGCACATTGCAATCAAACCTGTCATTATTTCGAACCCTTTGAGCCCCACAAGGAACACCAAAAAGGGCTGTCGTACTTTTACCCTTTTACCCTAGATGACAACTAAGCACCCCACACTCACTCACTACTCCCTGGTGGATGGGGGAGAGAATGAGAAGAGTAAAAGTGAGAAAACTCGTGGGTTGAGATAAAACCAGTTTTAGAAATAAAGCAAAAGCCACACACACAGGAAAGCAAAGCAAAACAAGGAATTCATTCAGTACTTCCCATGGGCAGGCAGGTGTTCAGCCATCTCCAGGTAAGCAGTGCACCATCACACATAATGGTGACTTGGGAAGACAAAACATCATGACTCTGAATGTCCCCCTCTCCCTTCTCTTTCCCTGAGCTTTATGTGCTGAGCATGACTCAGTACGGCCTGGGATATCCCTTTGGTCAGTTGGGCTCAGCTGTCCTGGCTGTGTCCCCTCCCGACTCCTTGTGCACCACCTTCAGTCTCCTCACTGGAGTAAGGTGGGGAACAGAAAGGGCCTTGATGCTGTGGAAGTGCTGCTCAGCAACAGCTAAAACACCCCTGTGTTATCAACACTGTTTTCAACACAAATCCAAAACACAGCCTCAGAGCAGCTACTGTGAAGAAAATTAACTATACCTCAGCCAAAACCAGCACAGCTGTCCTGTATGCAATTCCCTTTGAGAAGTTCACAACTTTTCAAAGCATGTAAAAAACTCAGCCATGTTTCAGAGTGGAGAACATACAGTTTCCTCTACAAACACACACATGCATTTCAGATGGAAAGATCTTGAAAGGTGCAAAATTTCAGCCCACAGAACCATAGCACTGACTGAAAAGAAGGTTCTCTTCTTGCATCACAAATAACCAGCTACTTTGAAATACGGGCAATGAGTTTTTATGTGGTCTTCCAGGGAAATTTAAATAGCATTTTGAAGTTGAAATTTGCACTTATTTACAAGTGTTCACAATATCTTGCTTAAAAAAAGTCTTACTTCAGGTCTTTTTAAGTGCACGTGTGGAGATAGGCATAATTGTGAAGGCAAAACCAAATATATTTATTCCTCTTGGGACTTAATTTTCTATATTGAATTAATTAGAGTTGGGCTTCCCAATAGCTAGAAGTTAAACTTTCATATCTGTGAACTGGAAAGCAAGATGGTAAATTGCCTTGGCTGCCTTTGAGGAACATAATGTATTTTTCAACCTTTCATTTAAAAGCTGGCAGTACAATGGTAATGGTCAGAGGAGAAGATGCCAAGCATTTATCAAGTTAAGGATCATTTAAAAAATATACTAGAAAATACGTGTACTGGAGCCAAATATGTCACATATTTAAGCAACCATTAAGCACAGTTTTGCTGTATTTAATTTAATAAATACTCCATCTTTCTATATTAAATCTTTGTAAAGACCTTGGTTTCTTTTTCTTGTTTAAACTTTTATCTTGATGCTGATCCCTGCACATAATACCAGAATAATGTAGATTATTAGGGGAGGTAACTCGAGTATTGGGATTTGAACGTGAAAACTTTGCTGACTTCAGGCTACTATTAGTTTTGCACCCTGCCAGTGAGTAAAGTATGGATTAGACTTGCAGAAATACCCCCAGCTGTGCTCATGCCTTGGGGAGGATTTAGATCAGACCGATTGTTCCAATAAGCCCCCAGTCTGGTGAGAAGTCACACTAGTAATTTGCATCTTCATAAAAGAATTAGCAGAGCTGTTGCTTTGAAGTTCAATTATCCATGTGCATGTTTAAAGGAGAATATTGGAAATGCATTGTGCTGTTTGCACAGCTGCAGAGAGCTGAATACACGGGATGTTTGCAGGTTTGCTACTGAACTTTCCACGCACCCAGGGAAACAGGGCTACTGGGAAATCTGCAGAGACCTAAAACCATGGGCAGGCGCTGAAGAGAAATGAAGCTCTAAAGAAAGTTTATAACTGCATTTGTGGACATTGAGGATAAATTCAACAGACTACTTAAGTGTTATGAGGTGCCAGCTGCAGCTCTATAGTTAAGGCTGAATTGAGCTTTGAATTTAAATCAGGGGTTCAAGTTCATTATTTCTCTGGATGATGTGGCTTCCTTTTTTACCCTGTCTCAAAACTTAAAGTACTTGCTCTTTGAGAACATGATGGATTTTCTACTAAATAGAAAGTAAATCAAGCAATTAAGGATTAAAATTACACTTTAAAATAGGCCCCTCATCAATTTAGATTTTGTTCAGAATACTACTGATTTTTTCACATTGTTATCACTGTTAAAATTCAGTTATATGATACAAAAACAGCTGAAAAACCCTCTGAAAATAATTAATGTTTATACAAGTACTGTGATCAACAGCTCATTTATACTTATAGGGGTTATTACATCAAAGCTTATGCAGCCTATTATCCCTCCATGCCAGCACAGCCATTCACTGCCACTGTCCTCCAGGTTCCAGCTTTCCATGCTCCAATACTTCCACTCAGAGAAGGGCAAGAGACACCTTGGCCCAGCCATTCTGGCCGTGTGCCGCTGGGGAGCTCCTGCCCCCGAGGCTGCTCAGGTGTGAGTTACCCTGCAGGGCTCTGTCACTCCCTGCACTTCCCTCGGGAGCTGGGGCTGGATGCTGGCTGGTAGTTTGGCCCTTTGAAGCCTTGTCCTATGGACCTGCCTCAGCTCTCCATGTGGAGCCCGAACAGTCCTAGGGGAAGCCTGGAGCTGCAGCTCCCACCTGGCACCACCTGTGGCTCTGGTAGCAAAGAGACCACTTCAAAAGGCACCTGAAAAATGCACTGATATTGGCCTGCTCACCTCAGTGAGAGAGATCCCACAGCTGAAAGGGGCTTTAGGGAAACCACACAGCCTAGATCATCCACTAGGAAACAGGATGCAATGTGAGAAAAATTCATACTAAAAAGACTGACCTAGGTAAACTGCAGCTATTGCTGTCTATGCAAGGCACTTGATATATGTATTATGTCCTCCATCCCTACATAACTGACATAATATTTCATGGACCGCTCTACTGCTTGCTGCTACTGTGCCACATGCTGGCTGCTGGTCATTTTTGCGAAGAATGGGAGGGATTGCTTCAAAAGAGACAGGCATGACACATAATATTTATCTATGAGTGAGGAGGATGTTTTGGTATGACTTTTATATTTACCACTAATGACTAATCAAAGTTCCAGCTTGGATCAGCATTTCTAATTCACTGGCTGCCTATCTCCTAATCAAAGCACTATCTTAACATTAAGGATTCTGCAGCCTGTGGCATTTGTTATGGAAAGCTACTTCCTTGGAAACCTAAGAGAAACAGAGAGATCTGATCACAAGAAAAAAAATATTACAGTTGTCATGTCGTCAAAATTAAATGACTGCCTTTAAACACACTACTATTCCTACAGCAAAGAAAATTATAAAGGGAAATACAAGTCAGGAAGGTTTTTTTGAAATACAGTAAGGAAGGAAATTTCATGTATGAAAATCCAGGATATTCTCTACAATTTCACGCATTGATGAATCCTTGCCAAAAGGAACAGAATACCTTAATCTTACAACTGTACATGTAATTAACCACATCAAAATGATAATCCACAGGAATACAACTGTTTGCCCCAAAACATCATCTCCTTGCATATTGTGGCAAACTATATGGTACACAATAAGCTTAAAATGTTACCCTCAGATCTGCTCAGTTCACAGTCTGTTCAGATAGCTGTGTCTTCTCAAATGAAAAACCCCAGTGGAAGAGATAACAATATATTTATTTTATTAAAATATTACTGATTCTCAAAGAACTAAGTTTGTGAGTAATCAGATTTACTGCAGTTTATTACTTTTAATGTAGGACTTATTGGAAAAGCATCAGATCCTGGTGCAGTCAAAACCCCTGAGTAAACTGCTAATCAATACAAAAATTGATCCAGTCTCTTTCCACAAGTGTAAATAGAGCAAATGTAAATGTTATACAACTTGAACTAAAATGCCCCAAAATTTTAACATTATACCTGATTTCTGGATACTGCTAAACAGCTCTAGCCCTGAAACTACTCTTCCACTAAGTGCACCAGAGTCTCTATGCACTGCTTTTCAGTGATTCATGTTCTCACAATCTACACAATCATTCATTTATCTCTATTCAGCACTGCAATAAATAATGTCTTTTCTCTGTATTACAATTTCTTTAATATTCCATGCTCTTCACACTACTATTAAAAAAATTAAATAGAAAAATTTTTCCATAGTTTTTAATATTAGAAGGAATTCTGTCTGGCAAAGAAAACAACATGTAAGAAATAGCAGTGCATTACATTATGCCCTACTATGATTTATGTTATTTTCCTTAGCTCTTTATGATCCACACACTATTTTCTGTCTACACAAATCATGTTTGTCAAACTTGCAATATTATTGCCCCTTAATGAAGTGTCTTCACCTTGTATTTTACTACTGACAAAACCCACTTTAACAAAACAACTTAAACCACGTGTCTGTTTTAATAAAGCATTTGCATATTTAGTCAGGCAAAAAGCAGGAACAATGCCATATTCCGGATTTTCTCACTTCCAATAAGGACAGTTTAAACAGTAAATACTGCTAAACACCAAAGTAAGTCCCTAGTGAGAAAAGCCTCAGAGAATAAAGACTTTTGTCCCAAAACGTGCACATCAGAGAGTGGCAGCTACAAAGAGCCCAGTTCCAGAGTCCAGAAGAGCCCAGAAACTTCAACTTGCAATTCCATCAGAAACTTTTCTGAACCACTCCTATTCACAACAGAAGGTGATTTCTGCAAGACAGTATTTTAGATCTTCCAGTAAAATGTCTAATGAACACTGTGGGGGCCACAATTCCTGCTGAAACAATAACTTCTCCTTCAGAAGGGCCAGTGCCAGGACTGCTCCAAGCCCCAAGGAGCATCGGAGGGTGTCCACTGAATAGCAGGCACTCCTTGCACTGCTGTGGCACGACAAGGGGACAGCGGATGGGTGACAGCTTGAGTCATGGCACATGTCTGCGTCCAAATCCAGCAGGAGCAAAGAGGAGGCAGAGGAAATCACTAGGGTGCAAAAATTAGCTCTCAGAAGCCCACAGTGACATTTGTAGAATTAAAAATAAGTCTGTTGTAACACCCACATGCACAGAAGGTGTACTGTGGACAGAGTCACAAGTGGTTATGAACAGCACACAGTACTTACAAGTGTCAGGAAAAACCATTAAAGTAAATACTCAGTAATACGTTGGAAATAGCTGTAAAAACTGTGCAAGGTGCACGATTGAGTAAGGATAATTTTCCTATATCATTGCTTGCATATAAAGCTATTTCTGCTCCAAGTCCCCTTGAAAAATAAATTGTTTTCTAACTCCTGAAGGAGAAAACGAAGAAAAAGAAAAACAAAATTCAGTTGGCAGCAATCCAGTACCAGAGCGAATTTATTGACACTGAATCAACAAAAACAAAACCTCCGCATGCTCTGTTTGGTTCCCCATCCACCAGACTGTTTCAGAGAGGTGATGTGTGGAGGAAAATAATATAGTTTAATTGGATATTATTATCTATAAACTACTAGGTAGGCCCTGAGGTGTTTTGAAGTAACTGTAAAAGCATCTGCAGTAAAGAGCATGAAGAACATAATTCTTTGCTTATT
Source organism: Rhagologus leucostigma (assembly GCA_013397725.1). NCBI lineage: Eukaryota > Metazoa > Chordata > Aves > Passeriformes > Rhagologus > Rhagologus leucostigma. The sequence continues at coordinate 409,285 of VZTD01001331.1, read as the reverse complement.
TACTACTTGGAAATATTTTAAATCTTGTTTTTATTTCCAAGTGATCTCAGCCTGCAAATGTACAATGCACCATTAAAACAGCTGCAGATGATATTGGAAATTAATTGCAAGGACACTGTGCAGCACTGCAGTGAATCATTGATGAGTGTTGGAGAACTGTTCTTCCATTATTTTAAATGTGTACACATTACCAAACAAAATGAAAATATCATGTATTATTAATATTGTATTACAACACAGTGGGTAGGTTGCATAAAATCCAGAAAATGATAATGAGAAAAACTCTATAAAGTTAAAATATTTTAATAAAGTTTATAGAGTTTAATTCATTACCTGAAAAAATTACAAAAATGAAATATAGATACAGGATCTACCCTTAATCTCAGAACGAATTTCATTATATTAATTACATTACGGAAGAAACTCAGCTTTTGCATGATTTGGTTTTTTCATATTTTAATCATCACAGGCTTCTCTAAATTAAATTGCATGTTCAGCTGTTTGGACAAAAAAGCAAAAATTATCACAAATACATTAGAAAGTCTTTTTAATAAAATCCTGCTAGGCTCTATAAATGAATGGGGGTAAGGACTGTAAAATTTCATTTTAAATGAACTCTTGAACATCAGAGAAATATTCTCATGCCTAAATGCAAAGACACAGATTTTTCTCTAACATGGGAATATTATTATGTAATGAAATGCTAGAAATGCCATAATATGTCATAAACACAATTTAATACTTTTTTTCCATTAGAAGACTGCTTGCAGGCACGAAGATAAACTTATTACAGCATAACCATTGGTGCTTTCAAAGTTGATTGCATTTTCATTTCAAATTTGTTTATTCTGTGGTTTGTACCTTGATTAATTTGCCCTGGACTAAAACCTGGTTCTCTAGAACTACTGGTAGGGACCTCATTCAACAAACTACATTTAAGTATGTATTTTTTAAATAGTGGAAAAACATTTTCAGTGACTGGATCATGATAGCTTGTGACAAGCACTGAGGATGCAAGGGAAACTGATAGGGTGGTCAACATCCACAGAGCAGCATCACTGATAGGGTGACTGATAGCACAGTTTTGCTGTATTTAACATCCACAGAGCAGGTTAAATATTTCCTTTCCAGCAGCATCACAAGGGTTACCGACCTGGCCCTGAAAATCAACACCCCAGCCTATAGGAGCCATTGCTTTGTTTTACCACTAAGAGAAACAACTGACTGGGAAAACATGAACGAACATCCATGCTGTGATGTGTGAGCAATCAAAGCAGAAAGGGTTGTCCATCCTCTGAAGGGTCAGCCCTCCTCCAGTACTTCCTCTTAAATGCCTGCTCAGCAGCTGTGGGATAAGTCACAGGCTTTTCTTCCCAGTGACTTGCCCAGGTTTCCACAGAGGTTAAAAAGCTCCAAATACATACCAATAAACAAGCTCTCCAAACTTTTTCTTCTCTCTTCTCTTCTCCTTCCAAAAGACACTCATCTAAACTGGAAGTTTCAAGTCAACATCAGAGATATTGGAAAATTAAGCCTTGTGTTGTTTTCTTTCTGGTTTATTCAAAGACAATTAGGTGCAGAAATATTACTAAATTACTTGTGCTAAGTGCAGCAGAAGTAGGTTTCCCAAACTGAACATTGCATAGCTCTTTCCTGTAAGCATGGGAAATCTCCTAATGCACACTAGAGTCAAAATAAAGATTTCTTTCCTTCAGGAGCAACAGTCCAATATGGAACTTAAGAGCTTTTAAAAATCCACAAACTATGATTTCAAGAAAGACCTCTTCAGAACCCATGTATCTGCCACTTAAAATTCTACAGTGATTAGCACAGACTGTGCCTTTTATAGGCACACTAAAGTTAATCTACTGAACTCCCACTGCAAACTAAAGCATTTGACATTTGATTTCTACAGACTCTTCAGCAAATCCCTCAGCTATGGTATATAAACACCTTTTGCTGGCCAAAAGAAACAGCCTCCTGCAGAGAGTATTTTATGGCCTAGCAGGAGCTGGCTGGGCAGTCTTTGACATTGTGGCCAGCACAAACACCTCAGAAGGAAGAAGCAAGGTCACTCCATGCAGGAGAGCACTCCTTGCCATGTCTGTCCTCAGAGCACATGCTAGAAGGGGGAATTCAAGGCCTGCCTTCAGAATCAGAATTCAAGGCCTGCCTTCTCTGCCACTCTGCTGGAAGGAGGTATAATCTCTGCTTTTATACTTTTCCTTCCTGGGAATCTTTCCAGGCTAATCTGTTCTGCACGGACTGTTTGGGTGTCCTCTGCCCCCGCTAACTAAGTGATGAGGCACTCATTGCTTTCAGTTCCTGCTGGATGTGTCCAATGAGCTCATCAAGAGCTTGAGAGAAATCCAAAACCTCAAGCTGAGCTCCTCAGCATGTCTGGACGCCCTTCACAGTGTCTGTCCCACAGTAATGTATTTCCACAGCCCAGCATCCTATGCAATCCTACTTCACTGCATAAAGCCAAAAAACCTAAGTTTTTCAAGCTGACCCTTGCAGGATCATTCCAGCATCAGCTCATAACTGCCAGCACATTAAGCCCAAATCCAAGTTCTTAGTCTAATATTAGACTACTTCATCCGGACATAAGCACATTCAAGTAGATATAGGCAGTTAATACCTTTGAAAAAACACTAATATTTGAAAGTTAAAATGCATTTGAAAACTTTGGTCCAAAGACAGAAAAAATTAAAATTGCTACCAACAGTTTGGAAAAGCCAAAGTCAGCTGTAGCTCACCTATGCTAGGTCTACTACCATCTGTTCAAGCCTAAATTCAAGCTTATAGTAACCAAAAAGAGATCTATCAGCATAAAAATAGCTATTAAATAAGATTAAATACTTTTAGAAGTAATGTAACTTCTTATAAGCACTTAGAGAACTTATTTGACTTTACAAAATAATAAAGAACAACTCCATGCAAAACGCAAATCAGAATGTGATTTCTCTATGAAGAATGACTTTCGAAGCACAGGCTTCTCATTATTATATGTACTGCTTTCCAGACTGAATGTCCTGCTTTAAACATACTTTCCATATTTCCAACTCTGTATTCCCCATCTATCCCCTTGTTTTTTCACACCTTATAATAATATGTTTCATGTATTAACCTCACCGTTCTTCAGTTAATTCTATTTTCTACAGTATGACAGATACCAAGGCATGAGAAAACTCAGCCACCAATCTCTGCCACAGTCTTCAGCCAAACCCTGAAAGGCATCACTGAGCTGGCTACAGAATACGCAAATATGAAACCTAGTAAACTACTGATGCCTCTCAGAATTAATTTGTCTCTTCCTGCCCATAGACGGAGTTTTCCTTGTATTATTTCTCCTATTGTTCTTCATGCTTTATGAAACTGCTTCCAAACAAAGTAAACATGAGGCAAATTTCTGCTCAAAAACCAGTCTGGATACAGTTTATGCACCTGTCATCCTTGTGAAAGCTTTCAAAGGACCTTGACAACAATATCCCCTAAGCTAGTGAGGCCAGACCACCAGCCAGCACCGTGCTGCTGGGTGTTGTGTGGCTGGCCCAGGGCAGCCTGCCTGTTCAGCCACTACCATCTTTGCCCAGTGAACACCTAGGACTGGCTGTTTTAGTGGTGGACAACAACACTACACCAAATTGCGGTACAGGAAGCAAAAACTCTATCAGTCTGCTGGTGGCACTGAGTAAATTAAGCCAGGCAGAACATACTTGGAGCTTAGCCAGAATACAAAATGTACTACAGATTTTCTCATCCAAATGACTAAGATCTTGGATGACAAATCAGGCTAAACTCCATTTAGCAAAGGAAATAAGACAGCTACAAACATATCTGCAACTAAGGTGACCTTTAAAACACAGTTTTTGAAGAATAGGGGAAGAGAAAGATGGGCTCAGACCTTTTTGCTGTTGTCTGCAACATCCTGCTTCTTTGTTACTAACTGGGGGGACATGGAGCCCAGGAGAAGAGAGAAACAGAAACAAGAGCAGTGCTCATTTCTAACAGCTGCTTCTTTGCTGCTGAAAAGACTAAGTTTACAGAGGAGTAGAGTCCCCAAGGCAATAAGCAGTTTTTAATTACAGTCAGGGGAAACAAGCCAAGGGACCAGGTCCTTTCTCATCAGGACCGATGCATAAGGATCGAACTGGCTGCTTTTGCTGAAAAACAAATCAAACTGCAATATGTTCTGCTTACCTGGGTGACCACACTGGTCGATACCCGGCCAACCAAAATCCCCTGCTCGTTTTAAACATTTGTTTAAGCATTATAAGCAAGCATATATTTGACGGTTTTTTCAATTGTTTTAGGATTGCGTTAGGTGAAAGAAATCAGAACTCAGGAAAATAAAACAACTCTTAAATGGCATTTTTGTTTTGAGGAAATACAGCTTTATGTGTTCCCTCTATGTTTAGACTTTGTCATAAGAGTATCCAGTAAATCAACAGAAAGGAGAAATGCATTACTTTTTAAATTTTCAAGAAAATTTAATGTACTTCCTGTAATTTTCCTGTCTGCCACCAATTCTTAATGGTTTACTTATCTGCCAACTCAAGCTAAGATTTTCCATTGGCAGGATCTTGCATTTCCACTTCCCAAGCTTTGGTTCAGTAGGCTAACTCTGAGGGCAGGTACTAAAAGATGCAGAAGACAACTATTAAAGAGAGAAAAAAATTCCTCAGTTCCTTCAAACTGAACTTTCATTTCTCTGGAGTCTCCTAAGTGCTTCAGAAAAATCTGGGGTCTGGGAGGTGTGGCAGGGAGCAGATAACTACACTAGGATGAGAAAAAGATCTCTTGCCATGATGTTGATGATGTTGCTTTTAGATACCACAGTGACTAAATGCTTTAACAGATGATGAGTGTGAATCCTCCTATGGCACCTTCTCATAGCTATGAAGTCCTATAAAGCTGAGTACCTTATCATTACTCTAAATGCACTCACATGGCTTTTTTCTGAACTTTTTTTTCTTTTAGAACTTTTTCCTGATGTTCCCTCACCCTCTGCCTGACAGATCTTTCTTCTAGACCTCTCCAGAAACAAATGAGCAAGCAGCAAGAAACATCAGAACTCTGATACCTAAAGTCAAACTGCACCTAAATTGCCAGTTTGTTTGTCTAGAAGCCTCTAATCACTGCTGTAATTAGAAACTGTAATGCTATTATCAACAGTCAAAATTTCCATCGGTCAGGTCATAAATTCAGTGATTTTGTTATAATATCTTTTTGTAGGAGCATGGGTATGTGACAAGGGAATTGGGGAATGATGGATTCAGTAGTCATCACCCCAGCTGCTAAGCTGTTTTTTATCTAGCTCATATCAGGAAGTCCTGCCTGCACAATCATATTCAGCGAAACTCCACTTGATTGCTCATAGTGATCATGATGAGCTCCATTCAGGGAACAGCGGGTCAGAAAACAAACCCCTGTTACATAACTATAATCTATAAATACAGTCAATTTATACTTTTGTACCCTGATCATATACTGCAATTTCCTCCATAAGATGGCACAGCAAAAGGCTCAGTCTCAGAGAAAAGGCAGAAATCTATTTGCATTTCTCTGAGCTTACATGGTTTCTCCAGTAAAATATTTGGAAAACTCCCTTTTTGGCAGAGATTTTTTTTGGTGATTTTTCATCTGATGTGCTTATCGTGGTTTTACCCAGCAACCAACTGACTACCACAGACCCACTCACCCAGTCTGTCCCTGCTCGTGAGATAGGGAGGAGAATCAGAAAAAAGTAAAAACTGTGGGCTGAGATAGGAACAACTTGATAATTAAAATAAAGTAAAAAAGGACAAAACAAAACAAAAAACCACACCCCCAAAAAACCCGAACATAGATCATAACAACAACAAGAATGGAGATGAAAAAAGAGGGGACTAAACCCCAAGAAAAACAAGTGATGCACAGTAGAACTGTTCACTGCTGTCTGACCGATGCCCAGCCCATCCCCAAGCAGCGGTCAGCAGCTCTTGGCCGGCTCCCCCCAGTTTATTCCCTGAGTGTGACGTTCTGTGGTGGGGAATATCCCTCTGGCCAGCTCGGGTCAGCATTACCAGTTCTGCTCCCTCCCAGCTTCTTGTGCACCTGTTTGCTGGCAGAGCATGGGAAACTGAAAAAGCCTTCATTTAGAGAGAGAACTTCTTAACATCTAAACCATCAGTGTGTCACCAGCAGTATTCTCATACTAAATCCAAAACACAGTTACTAGGAAGAAAATTAACTCTCTCCCAGCTGGAACCAGGATTTAGTAAGATTTTCCACTTCAGAATCTTAATATCTAAATATCTCTTTAAATCTTTAGATAAATTTCTTGCTCCTTATTTATTTATTTAATTAATTAGCTAATAATTTTATTTTCATGCCTTCCCCCTTTCACAGAAATCAAGCCTTCAGCAGAATAAAAGATGCTCATATATCCTGGCTGCTCCTTCATGTTTTTAGACTGGCTGGAGCGCCCCAGTTCTATAGCCACTGTTCCAGGTTTGCAAACACTGTGCTCAACAATGGGATCCAAATGTCTCCTAGACAGATACAAGTGTCTACAGAAGATGTGGATGATGTTTAAAAGTCCCATTTGGGATGAAAGTCCCTTTTATAAGGCGTCTTGCAGACTCAGATACAGAGAATTCGTACTGCAAAAGATCTACAGTCTAATAGATATAAGTCACACCACACTTGTAGATGTGTAGTAAGTAAGCAAATACAGTCATAAACAGTGCTACTTCTGTTGTGTATTGGTCTTTGTTAAAATAGAAACAAAGTCAAAAGGAGTAACAGTAGTGAATAAAGGGAGGGAGCGAGACAAGGGAGAGAGTCAATATTGTGTTGAGTCCTTGGTAATGACACGGTCAGTGGTTTCTGAAGGATGGATGTGACAACAGATGAGGTGATACGTGCACTGACAGCAGCATGTTGCAGATTGGCACATAGGGGTAGACAACAGAAAATGAGAGTGTCAGGGGCCCTCTCTTACTCCACTTGGACCCCACTGACACAGAAACAGAGGTGTATGGGCAAAACAGCAAAATACAGCTGTTATTGTGAGAATAACACTGAATATGAGAGCAGGACCACGCCTGCCTATGCCAGAGCTTCCCAAGTCTCACAAGTGACTGTACCATAAGAGCCATGAGGACACTGCTGCCCAGGACAGGAGGTCTCTCCCTGCTGTTGGAAAGTGCCACATTTCTCCTTGCCCATACCTCTGCACTGAAACCAGCACTTAACACCCAACAACAACAGCAGCTGGCAGAATTTCACAGTCCCAGCACTGCCGCAGGGACACAGGAGCCCAGGTGTTGAAAAGTGCAAGGAGAAGATATGTATTTATCTATGATGAATTAGAAACCAACACCAAACAATGAGGAACATTAAATGCTTTAACACTGTTGAAGTGTAAAACTCAGCAGAGAGAAACGGCATTGAAGGGAAATGGAAAATTTTTGATGTCAGGTTAATGTATGCTGCCATCTGGAAATAAGAGCAATAAAAGGCCAACATGGAAGAGTGAATAAGTTCAAAAACTAATCAAGAACAAGAAACTGGCATATGAAATACAAGATGTCATCTGTTACAGAGGATGAGTAGAAATCACATCTATCTCATACTCAGGGAATAAGGCAAACTGAAAGCCTATTCTGATAACATACTGTCCTGGAAAAGGGCTATGCCAGGACATCTGGAAGTTTCTGGGAGGCATAGCTGATAAATTCTCATCATAATTCTAGTCTCCATCTGGCAGGTGAAAGAGCCTTCCCATATTCCAGGGCTAACCACTAACGACGTGAGCTTGCAGCCTCTTGCAACAACCAAGTCCGTAAGGAAGAATGAAACCAATCTAACAATACAAATGTGCAAATACTCATCAGCAACTAAGACCACGGCACGGCTTCCCACAGCATGCTGTCCTGCTGAAGACATTTGCTATCCTTTTACTCCAGTAGGAAGAAGCACGTCTGTGCACCTCAGCTCTAGCTACAGGTCAGCAGTGACAGGGGAAGGTGCAGCTCTCCTGTGTACTCCTCAAAGCTGATGAAAAAGCTGTTTGCTGATGGTCTATGAGCACAGGCAGGAGTAGTGGCAAGAGCAGAGGAGAGATGTGCAGGAGAGGTGCACAGGAGAGGAGGTACAACTGGATTTGCAGCAGGTGGCCTACATCTGAGGTCTAATTCAAAGCCAGATCAGGGTGGGGTATGGGTTGCCTCTCAAAGCAGGAGGACACAAGGTGGCTGTCCAATTTGCAGATGATAAAAAGATACAAACCAGCATTCCTCCTCCTCAACTCCCACCTGGAGTAAAACAAACCAGAATCAACAAGAGCACTATCTAGCCTTTCCCGACCAATTTTCTTTCCTGTTATATTGCAGAAGGTATGATACACACAGTCCTGAACATCTTGCCTTTTCCACTAGTTTTTGGCCATATTTTTGCCTGTAAACATGACGGTCAGACCACTCCCTGTGGGATCTGCACTGTCATGAATTAATCTAGTATGATCTATTTGCTTTACCAGCTATATAGGAAATTCTTATTCACTGTCTATAAAGTCATTGCAAGTTGTATCCCTTGAAATCTCACTTGTACTCAGATTTCTCTTTAGCTTAAATTATCTCACTCACATTTATTATCAAATTTTCATCACCACCCTTCATTTTTCTTCTGAAACAATCTCATTTTCTGCTGTTGCTCTACTACCATTAAAGTAATTGGTGCCACACCACATTTTTCTATTTTTATATTTATACCTGCATCCGAAAAACTGATTTTATGTTGGCAAAGGCCTAAGTCCAATTCACTTGCTGGTTATTACACAATGTGACACAGCAGTATGTGACATCTACTGAGAAATACAAATGCCAGAAGCAGTCAGAAAGTGAAGACTGGGCACAGAGCCATGTAGCAAAAGGCAGTAATGCAGGTATATTAAAAGCTAATGAGGATGAAGAAGAAAGCCATAATATTGTTCTCTTTTGTGTTAACATGTATGCTTCTCACCAATCTTTCTTCCAAACGAAACCACAACCACAGTGCAGTGAGTGGGACATTTGAAAATCCAAACACATGTGATCAAGAAAGTCATAAAGAAACTAAACTCCTAGGTGACCAAACTCCTGTGGTATCTTCCACCACAGCGCTCAAGACTTGTAGCTCTTCCATTGAGCCCATAGAGGTGACTCTTCCCCTCAACTATAAGAAGCTTTTAGTATACAGGTAGAAGTGATCTTATAATCCCAAGTTTCAAAAGAAATTACATCCATCAGGAGATTTTCTTAAGCTCTATATGGAGCTCACCAGATTCCTGAAGAAAAAGTCCGTTATACTAATTTTATTAAAATGCAGTATACAGCCTTTTACCTTCAATATGCAGGGAAGCCAGGTCATCAGGCAGAAAATAAAAGGCAGCAGCATAGTGTCCAATGCCATGGGAGTATCAGCTTCACTTAATCTGATGAAGAACTAAGGATCAAACATTCCAAAATTACCTGTTCTTCTAAGCAAAATGTTAATTGAATGAAACATACACACTATAAGCAGGCATTCCATAGGAGACCCAGAATGACAGAATTCTGCCACATAATCAGCTGATATCGAGTCTCCCTACTCATTTGGTTTCCTGAAAAGACACAGCGTGGGAAATCTGTCACCCTCCAACTGACAAGAAATAGTTTGTTTAGTCTTTCTGTTCCCCCTCTACTGGGCTGGTTTCACTGCCTTTGAGAATGACTCCACAGAACACAAATAACACAAAACCAATGACATTCTACGTTTTCCTTTGTAAGATTATATGCTCCAAGCCAACATGCTTACAATATTTTCTCTAAATTTGCAGAGGACGAAAAAAAAAAAAAGAGTCTTCATCTCAAAGAAGGTCTATCACCTTGTCTTGATAACATCGTAAACTGTTGCCAAAAGGCAAGGGTCTTATCTTCTTCCTAGTGTTTCCTACTAGGATTAGCTTCAAGTCCCCTGTCTTCAAAGAGAACCAAAGGGCATTTTCTTTTGTTTTGCTAAATAAGCACTTTATTCTCATCACATCACACTTATTTTTAGAATATTTGAATAGAATATCTTTGTCAGTTGCTACTTTATAAATAGAGGTTGCTAAGGAAGGAACAGAAGCTGCTTTTCCCTAAGCAACAGTAGCAAAGAGTATGAAACAGCAGATGATTTCTTAGCAGAAACAGCAGACTAAAAGCAGCAGTTTTCTTCTACTGCGGTATTCAAAAAACATAGAAATGCTATCCACTAAAGTATTGATATTTTATGTTAGAAAAATACAGCAAATCTACCTCAAATTGGCACACCTGCTAATGAGCATAAGAAGGCTTTCCCCCTGCTTCTGAAATTCATCCCCTTCTCATTTTGTGGCTCTAGTTTTTCTTTTACAGTTTGTAGACACGTTCACTCCCTGTTTTTTAGAATTATTTGCCCACTTCAGAGCAATCCTAGGAATTCACAGCTCAAGGATCTTGCATTCAGAACCACATTAAAGATTGCCACCAAGATTACAAGTTCCCTGTACCTGCAGAATGTATGTATTTAGGTTTAACATTGGTATGCAGGGAGAAGTTTGTCAGGAAAAGGATTTGGTTTCTTATTTCTGTTTATTTTGCTGTGAACATTGTCAGATGAGAACACTGGTGGGACTCAAGCTCTTTACTGGGGCTTCTACACCCCCGTTTTAGAGGATGGATTCAGTAATTCTTCAGGAAGCTGACTGCTGCACACTCTTCTGGCTGTAGTCACTAGGGGAAGATACTAAAACAGCAGACCTACTCTGGGGAAAAAAAAAAAGGCTTGGGACTTGTCCACACAGGGGACAATTCAGGATGGTTTATCTGAATTAGCTAGAGCTTTGCTATGGATTAGTTAGAATCATGTAAACTTTTGTTCAGAATTAAATTGTCCTAATTAAATTAGATTAACCTACTTCCAAATGTTTTACACAGCTAGTGACAACAGACCAGAGTAGAAGGCATGTAAGGGTATCTAAAATGGTCTGCTGATGAACACAGCCATGCTCCCCTTATGCCTCATGAATACATCTCACAGCAGAACAGAGCATCAAGAGCTGACAGCTGAAATGGAAGAAATTGAGTTCGAGGACATGATAGGCAGAGAACTGGATGCCAGTTCTCAGAAAACATGCAGCTGGAGCCTGGGCACAGGCTGGTTACAGTGCTTCTAGCTACAGCAATCACCAAACGCCTGGATCATGGTATGGTTACAGGCAAGTGGAAGCCAAGCACCTTGGAATGACACCTCACTTACCTCCAGCTTGTCTGGCAGAGCATCAGCCGACACAGGGGGCAAGATTCATGCGGGATATGCTGCACTTCTAGGATTCTCTACAGAGAAAGAACAAGCTCCAGTACTGACCATGGAACCAAGCACCTAATCCTCTGTGTTGGAAGGGGACTGAGGCTTAATGACGACACAAATACAGGCAGCTTAATATGAACAACAAACCTGTTAGAGTCATACCTTGGTCTGGCAACTCGGCAAGCGCTGAGCAAACAACCAGGCTTATCACAGTCACACAAGGGCTTCAACTCCCACCCTGGCAGGGGTCTTTCTGGGGTGTTCACAAGGTCTTCTTCCCTGAACATCAGGTCAAACCCAGAAATTCTAAGAAGCTTTTTCAGCCATCTTCACACAGGAGAGGGTGACAAAAAGGCAACACTGTGTTATAGTGGAAAGTCCCTAGTGGCCAATAGCATGTGTAAAGCTTTCACAACCCTAGGCATGCAGCAGAAGTTCAAGTGGGCAGAGTGTAAAGATTTCCTCTGCCTTCCTTTGAGGAAATCCCCGAAAACCAAAACACCTAGAAAGTGGAGGAGAAGGCCAAAAGCTGGAGCCATACCAGGTCTTCCCTTAGCTTTTCACTTGTCCAAGTGAGAACCAGGCAGCCGCTGGCTCCAGCTGCAGTCACGCTTGTAGTGCACTTCAAGATCTGTCCAGTCTCTCAGAGGTGCTTGAGGGGAGAAAGAAAGTGTTCATGCTGGTGTACAGCAGGAAAATCCGGTATGCTGGGGTTGAGGCAGCTGTCAGAGGCAGAGCCAGCTAAAAACGCTCTTGATGTGCTTGGAGGGAGGTGCTGGAGGGCTGAGAGGTCTGGAGGTCTGCTCACCCTTCCGCCTGCAAATGCTCCTGAGTGTCCCCGAGGCTGAGGCTATGCAGATGGCCAGGGACGTATTTGATCAAAAAAGACTCAGTTTATCTGCTTCTAAAATGAAATGCACTCTGCTTTCTGATGGCAAGCCTCAGAAATACCAAAATTAGACTTCAAAAGAGTATAAAAAGCTCCCTGCTAACATAATGTGCAAATGGACTGTTGCACTTAGTGTGATCTTGGGCAGCAACAAAATTAGAAGGCAACAGCAAAAAGCAAAGAAAAGTGCAGCTAAAAAATACCAATACTATCCTCTTTTAATATAAATTGTTAAAATTAACATTTTTAAAAGCTGAAGAAATGTGAGCCCGGATGCTATCACCGTATGTCTTATGCAGTTCCTGATTATAAACGAACAGCAGAACCCATATAAGACAACCTAAATTGGTATGGATAGGAGCCCAGCTGGTGTCCCCATATGCCTTACAAATTCCATTTTTAGGAACACAGCAGCATATAACATTAGGGATGCTTCTCAAACATCTCATTTATAAATAGAGCAGAGCTGTTTCACTGAAGTACACACAGAAAAGGTCCACAAGAATAATAAAATCAGTTGCATTCAAAACCACTGAAATGGTTCAGCCACACTGTTTTCAGTAGGAACCACTCTGTACCAGAATATTCCCTGAATGAGGAAAGATGCTTGCTCATCACTGGGATTTTTTTAAAAGCAATCACCATTTTAGTAAAAAGTGCCAACTTACTTTTGTTTTGGCAAACTGTTTCTACTGAAAGTTTTTTAGGTCCAGAATAGAAGAAGTAAAGCCCAAACTTCAGGGCAGTGGAGAGTTACAGATATGAGAGGGCAAATTCTTGCCACTTCTGAAAATCAGTCAAAGTAGCGTCTCGGAGCTTGGCTGGTCCACGTTCTGGGAAGAGACCTTCCCCAGCAGGCTGCGGACTCTGCAATACAGCTCTTGCTCTCATGCTTTTCAATTTCACCAGAACCACCTCTAAGGGCAGGTAGTAAACTGCCAGGATTCCTGGTTAATCAGGAAAATATGTCACCAAATGCAATTCACATAAAATCATAATTTCGTTATATGCACACTTTCAATCAAACTATATGTAAAGCAGACATCTAAAAAAAATACACTACGTATGATTGAAAAATTATTTTATTTAAAAATACATTATACAGCAGAGTGTCTCTCTTTTTGTTTTCTCACTGCTGGTTCACAGAGATAGTATGATAAATTTAACCCAAATATTTGACTGGGAAAGATCCTGAGAAAGAGACCAGTTACAAGCTGATGATATACAGTACACTGAAAAAGAGTCATCTCTTTTAACATAAAAGAATCTCTTGATAATCTTATAAATCAGATATAAAAAATGCAGATTTGCTACCATGCAAAAAGGAGTGAAGATTTTATTTAAATCTGCACACAGAGAAATCATTAGTACCTTGGAACCTAACTAGCTAGACTAAGAGCAGGGTAAGTGTGCCTAACACGGTGATACAAACTTTGGATCTACTACAATTTTGTAAACGCAGTTGATAGTCTAATAAAGGTGGATTTTCAATCACCTAAGTAACCTAGATGTAGCTAAGGACTCTATTCTAGGTCTTTTCTCCCCACAGATATATTTCTTCAATCTCTTAATTCTCAGCTTAGCACAATGACTTCGTGGCATATCTCTATTGCACTCAAAGATGACTTGGCCTTGCCCTGTTTGCCAAGCACTCTTTAGGTAGTTGTATTTTAGTGAAAGCAGAGGTTAAAACAAAAAGTAAAAGCAGGCATTACCTGATGACTATGTGAGAATGCGTTAAAATTCATCATAGAAAAAATATACCTGATTCTACATCCTCGTGTTTCAAACATACTCTAACAATGATTAATGCACAGGAAATACACTGAACTGTGAAAAATTTAAGGCCTAAAATACTCAACAGCCTGCACTGACCAATAGTATTCTCAATGTTTCTATAGTGCTAGCATTTTATCAGCTCTTGCCATAGGGAAACTTTCTGGCAGATGTTAAGAATGTCTTCAGCATTTACAATATTCAGATCCATTTGGTGCTCAATTTTCATAGGACGACTTCACTATGAATAGTCAGCAAGACTGTCTTTCAAAGGGGAGGCTTAATCTGAGTATTCACAGCAGTAACAGAGATATGGTAACACTGGCTGATGTTGAAGAAAAATCAATTTGTCAATACCATTCAGACTGGCAGAAGATTTTTCTTTTTTTTTAAGAATATGAGCCTGAAACACAAACAGAGATAAAAAGCTTTGTGGAGAGAAAGTCTGCCTGTCCTAGTCACTTAGGCTGAAAAAACTTAATTGAGCCATTTTGGTTTTTCCATGAGTTTTCCATGAAAACGGAGAGTAGAAACTCAGACGAACTTTTGTCGCTAAGCCAGTGACCCTCTTCCTATCTTAGCACCCGTTCTCCCAGCATAGTATCAGGGAGTACAACAATCATGAGAAGATGCAGGCTTCCTTGGATAATTTGTTTAAGTGATTTATGAATAGCACGGCTTCCCATCAGATATGCTAAGCTAAGAACGGAGCCCTTAACCTTTCATGGGATATCATTAGTAATAAAGAATATATCAAAGATCAAACTTTCTATATTATTTTCATTTCTTTTAACCTAGATACATATATATCATCCAAGACATTCAAGAACTACAAAACAACAATTCAACTACAAATATGTCAGGAAAATATCCAAATAAATAAACTTTTAATTATGATACAATACTTATTACAGTAAAAATTGGCATTTTTTTCTCTTCAAAAGCAGAAGCACCAGTCTTACATATAACATACTGTTTGAATGATATCTTACATGGAATACAGCGTAATACAATGTGCAAACAGCATTTTCATACAGAACATAGTATTTGTCTAGTTTTTATACACTGAAATTGCCTCAAATGGAAACAAGTTCATGCTGAATTAAAAACGTAGATTTTAAAAATCAAAGTTAAATCAAAATACAAACTACTGTTGGAATAGGTACATGAACCATTAAAAACAATGAGAAGCCAAAATAGAGGGTAATGTCAGATAATTAGTGCTCAGTTTGTCCCATTCCATCATAAAAGTAAACAGTTAATATTTTTGCTAGAAAGTAAAGTGACGTTCTAATATTTAAGAATTCTTCAAAATGTTGGTATCATTTTAGTGACGTAAAAATCAAGTCAGAAATAGGACTTCTAAAAATTTCTTTTTTTTGATACACTGCAAATATCATGTGTGGGCTGTGAAAAGAGATGAAGTCCAATGGAGTGAATATACATCAGCATCAACATCATGTGACTTCTGCAAAGGCCGTGATGTGGTTCTACGAGTTAAAGGAAAAACAAACAGATAAAAACCACAAAACCACACAGATAGACAGCAGTCACCATTGTGAAAACTTTTGCTTCCTGTGCTTGAAGGGCAGCCTTGTACTTGGAGACTATTGCAGGATGATGTAAATAAAACTGATTTTCACTGCAGTGCTCTCACTCATTCCCATAGTAAGTCTTAACTGCTGAAAGACTGGGTAGGGAAGTATGCTGAACGAAGTAATTAAGTGCGATGGTTCTATTATATTTTAATTTTAGACGGTTTTGGTTTGTTTTAAATTAAGTTTAATTTTAAATTAAATGTGAATAATTGAGTTAGCTGTACTTTTATTGCTATGTTATTCATCATTGAAAACAAAATTCCTAGAAATTAAAATGACAGTTTTTGACAGATTATAATATTGTATTTCAATGTAAGTACAATTTTAATATTCATTTTTTAAAGATTAATTTCTCCCCATGAGCTTAATGGCACTGAATCAAGTAGCACAATGCTTACGATCAAGTTGCATTTGGCAGTTGAGAACTCATATGCAATTTTTTTTTCAGACTCACCGGTGTCCACTTGCAATCTAAGAATATTTTCCTCTTTCCTTCAATGGGACGATTCTTACGAACACCGAGAAGTGTATTGGAACACGAACATTGTCTGTGCGACTCTAAAACCCTGCAGCGTCCCAAAGAGCTTGGCTACTTTTTCATACTCATGCCTAAGCAAGTGACTCTGCAAACACCTGAAGGTGAAGACTCAACCACACAGTGATGCGCAGGATCCAAAGGAAGCTTATTTTCCCTTTGGGCACACAGTACCCTTGACTGCCACCATTTTTTACAAAACATGTAATGTGTGACATTAGCAAAGGGAACCTTGACGTTAAGCCATGTGTTTGCTCCCAAGCACAAGAATGCACAGAGGGCAAAACACTGCAGATTTTTCTCACCTCTTTGCCTCCTGGAGCAGATTAAACTCAGAAGAGAGGAGTGAGCTGAAGCAGAGGGGGATGTGGATAACTTGAGGAGAGTCGGACCTCCCGTTTTTTGCTTAAGGGAAGTCCTTCAGAAAATCTCTCATCACACAGCATCAAAAGTGCTGGAGAGAAACAATGCCCACCGTGTAATTTTCTATTTCTCAGTTCTTCTTTAAACTGCCTGAATATTTGTCTATCAGTCTGAACAGGGAGAGACAGGCAGGCATCTTTGCTTTTAACATTAGAGGAAATTAGAAATACCTTGATTGGAGAGCTGTCCCTTATCCCCCCATCTCCAAGCCAGGCTGGCAGCTTCGCCCCCTCTCTCCCTGTGCCACAACTGTGCTGCATCCAGAAGGAGCAGCTCTCTTCCACCTCCCCTACAATTCACATTTTAATTCTAGCAATGTTCTTGCTGTATTTTATGACAGCTTTCATAAAAGAATACAACTTAACAGTAAGCATCTACGTATATTCTTCCCTCAAACAGAATTTATATATATTTTAAATAAAAAACAATTATTAAACCATAGCCAGTTTTTTTTTTAAAGCATTAGGAAAAAAAAGAGTGCAACTTTCTATGAAAATGTTTTCAGTAAAACATCGTAACAAATGTTACTGCTTGCAGATTTTGATTCTGCAGAAGAAATGCAAACTTAGACTTCCTAATTGGAAAAAAAAAATCAACTCCAAGCATTTTGGTTGGCTGGCCATCTTCTGTTTTGAGTATACAAAAGATGATACAGTGGGCAAACTCAAGGACTCTGGAGTTGCTGTGAGGCTATTATGACATTTTCTTCATAGTATTTACTTTTTTTCTTTATTTAGATCTGAAAAGTCGTCCTGTCAACTTAAACTATCCTCAGCCTAAAATTAGTCATATTTTTCATAAGTAAGATGGTCTAAAAATGAGGAATTGGAGGGAAAAAAAGAATTCATCTTTATTTTAATCAATTTTTTCAAGTCCTGCTACGTGCCATTCCTGTCTCTAAGTGACACACATTTGCCTGTGATGCAGAGAACCAAATGCTCTTTCATGTGGCATTAATTCAAGACTGGATAACTATTACTTAGGGAAAGGAGAATGTGGTTCACACTCCTGCCAGCTATACTTCCAAAATGAACAGGTCACCATCCCTGGGAAGACATGCAGAGCATGGGATATAATAACACAGAAGAAAATCCCCCTTCCTCAATAAGCCCTCAAAGAGAACTGCTAAGCTGCTGATCACAGACCTATTGATTTGGACCCTACTGAAGGCCTGTCAATTCATTTCCAACGGAATCAGGAGGGTGATGCATAACTAGGTCAAAATTAATCACTTGCTGATGGCAAGAATCACTGAGACAGATTCATGCAACTGTCTGGTTATTCATGCTTTTTCATGCTATCGTCTCAGGCAAAACTACAAATAAGTCTTGCTGAGACTCTACAGAAAAAACTCCAAACAAATAGCATCCCTCTGGAATAACTACATTTCAACTCTTTTACATCTGCTTAGATTTACTGTGGCAAAGTTCAGAGTGAGACAACTGTCAGCAAACAGATTCACACAGATGCAGGAAGACAAGCAAAAAACCATGCACAGGACCTCAGCTTCTCCAGCTCCATGGGAAATTATTTTCCCTGCAGTTCTCAAAAGAATCAGAAATGCTGAGGCTCTGCTCAATGACAGCAGTCTCACAGACAGGCAGACCAGCATTTGCACCATCCATTCTAAGAGGACAGTACCAGGTTGGTGAGCAAAGCATGCATCACAACTGTGCTCTCACACCACTAACAAAAGAGGAAAAGCCAAAGGCTAAGCCTTGAGTGCAGGTTTCTGGGGCAAATGATCCACACATGTATATCTTCTGTTAAGCTTTATTAATTTCTGTTGATAAGCAATGCTATAAGGTCAAAGCATTGAAAAAATACATTGAAACTTTTTGTGATTTGCAGTTTTCATTATATATTAAATATTTTATCTTAATTTTTTTTGCTTTGTTCTCATGTTTGTAGTTTTCCCACAGTAGAGTTTGTTAAATAGAAAAATACTACCGTAGTACTTCAGGCAACTGATAATTGATCAAACAATAATAATAACGTTATCATACAACTCTCTGAGTCAGAAGAGTGTATTGTCTGCTCTTACGGAACAAACCAGAGTTTCAGTGCAAAAGCATGCACTGAGGTGAGGCTGCCCCCTGCAAGTGCTGCAGCCCTGCACAGAAGGCCGGCACCGCCTTTGCCCAGCCGCACACGCTCACTCGGTGCGCTCCTGCGCTCATACGTTTATTGCCTTAGAGGAAGGTGCTCACAGCGCTCCGTCCCTGATATCCAGGAGAAGAACCTAAGGATGCGTGCTTTGAGGGAGTTTCCTTGCAAAGGATCTTCTTGACTGTGACTAATACCTTGATTCTGTATCACCTACAATATGTACGTTTGAGGAGGTCACACTGAATATATTGTTCCACTTCCCACGTTTAAGTATTATTTTATTCGAGCATTAGATGTAGTGATCACAGTTTGCATTCAGTCAGAAATAATTCTTGTACAATCCCCCAGAAGCAGATTTAAGCAGAAGAGTAGGACATGAATACAAATTCAAACGCTTGACATTGAAACAAAACTGCTTATGACTTTTTATGAGCTGACTCTGCTGGGTATGTGTTTGTGGTATGTGTGTGACGCAATGTGGCATTGTATCTCCTTTAACAGACTGTATTATCAAGAAAGAACCATTATGCCAAAAACCACCTATAAGCTAATGCAAGCACATGGGTTCTTATCAAACCGTACTGGAGACACAAGTATGGACACCTGTGCATGCTTGTGGACATCAAGCACTACAGTATTTGGATACTTCTCAATCAAAATATTTTGAAGCAATAAATGGACACAAACCCTCTCCCCCGTCTGCCCATGGTATGATAAGCTAAAGCATCTTTGTGTTTTGCTTTTAGCTGTGAGCTCAGTGAGAGGCGAAATCCCTGGAGAGCTGCAGGGAGCAGGCCAGGCTCCCCAAGCCATGGTGCTGTGTGCACGCCAGTGCACATAACAATTAAAGACTTGGTACCAACATGCTTAAGACGGAGGAAAAAGCAGTAACACTGAGAATTGAAATTTTCTGACATTGTGAAGAAGCTGTTCTGTGTCTTGTGAATAATCAAGATGGAGCAAATGGAAAAAACAATACACCTTAAATTCTGAAGAGAAAAGCTTCCCCAGTCTTAAAAATACTAGCAGAATTCAGTGCAATATCTACAATTACTACTGGTAAAATGTTTTATCACCATCGTTACCTTTGGCACATACACAATAGAACAATAATTACTGTGTCAAACTCAAGAAGATTTCTGAGACAGTTAACCCTGATAGTCACTAAAAACTGATATGATGGGCAACAAGAATGTCACGTATTGCGAGAGGAATCCTAAAAACCTATGACCATTAAAACTTGGAAATGGCACAAGGAGAGAGCACCCAATCATCTCTTTCGAGTTCAGTCATGCTGGATAGTCAGTCCTGTGGGGGAGTATAAGAAACCTCATTGTAACAAGGAACAGTGACTGTGTTTGGGAACACGGTTTGGGCACTGCTGACAGAAGTAGCAGTATGAAGGAATGCCAAGCAGAACCCTGGGGAATAAATGCAGTTTAGCTGTCAAACAGAGCACTGCCAAGAACCCACTGTGCAAATAAGTAATACTGAATAGCTACAGAAAGCACTGATAATCAGACACAGTAATTATGTCGACTCACAGGAGATGAACCACAGTGCATCTCCTAAGCCAATGTTTCCTTCTGAAACCTTGTATCTCAGTATTCTATCCACTGCCTCCATTAGTCCTGAAATCCTCTATGTTGTATTTGTACTTGATTTTTTCAAAGCTTGAATACTTACTAAAAAAATAAATAAGGCTAGTAGAATCAAAAGCTACTAAAAGATGTGTAGGAGACCTCTGTAAGCCCTGGCCAATTTCAGGTGACTTTTGCATGAAATGACATCAGTCTCCCCTGAAACAGAAAACAGAGTTTGTGACTGCACTTGGACGAAGCTGAACTTTCAAACTCTTCCAGGTACTACCCAGAACATCCCCATTTCTCAGTAATTCCTGCAAAACAACAGGACTCTCTAACCTTGACTATGGCAGGATGAGAGCTTCCTCTCTGTAGGAGACTGCCAGCTAACTGAAACACCAAATGTCTTGTAAGAGATGAAGGTCAGGGACAGAAGAGAAAAATAAGCAGATGGGTGAGTGATGAAGTTTCTTGACTTTCATTCTTTTCATTAATTCTGAGGATGATTATAGTTAAGGTAAAAGCACTAAGTCTGCACTGCTGAGCAGGCTCTGGCAAGGATTCCTCAAGGAGACACTGCAACTACAGCTTATTTGACTGCATGAGCACCCGTGCAGAACAGCTAAATCTCTGCATGCACCACAATTAAACAGAAGTGTCATGCAAACAGTGACCTAACCTTGTCACTAAGCAGCAGCAGCTCAATTCTGAGTATTACAAGAACACTTTTGCCTATTTAAGCGCACTTCAAACATAGCTAGACCTCCACCAGAACTCAGACAGGGGCAGAATGGTGAGCATGCCAGGAGCATTTGTTCTCCATGAAGAAAGCACTGGAATAGCAAGTAGCAGATCTGGAAACAGCAAAATAACGTGCTTCCAGGTCTGTACGATGCATCATGTGCTTATTCATTTACAGGTGAATTTATTACAAAATAGCAATGAGTGGGGACCTATCTGGCAGGCATTTCTAACAAGTCACACTTTAAGGCAGGACTCCCAGACACCCATATAGTTACTATTTTTTAGTACCAGTCACATAGTTGCATTGCTTCCTGCTTGCACTGCCTTAGCCTTTGATAACTTCAGACAGTTAGAATTTGTGCTAGTCTTAGTAGCTAATTTCTGACAGTAACCTGTCTTTAATACTAGCAGAGGAGCTTGCAGACTGAAAATAAGGAAAAACAGTTTTAAAATAAGCAAAATGTTAATCTACATGCATTCAGAATATTGAACTGGAACAGTCCTGACTGAGACATAGTAAAAAGCAACTCACGTGTCTAAAGAAGGAAAGGCCAAATAACACACAAATTATTTAGCGTAACTCTCTCTCCAGTGGAGAACAAATGATGTAAAATAAGAAGGGAGTCAAAAAGCAACAACTAATTCAAGAATTCTTGTAGCAATAGTTAATTGAGATTAGCTAACTTAATTTAGACCTCAGCTCCCTAAAGTATTATTCTTAGTGCCTTTTATTTAACAGGATCTGTCTTCTATCTAAAACTTTAGATTAAAAAAACCCCCTAGATTTAAAAAAACGGAAAAAATATCTATAGAAATTCAAAACCTAAAGCACTCACATGGAAGTAACTTCTTCATCAATTCTTTGCTAATTCAAATTTAAACTTTCTGCAAGTGGAAACAGAAGAAAACATTTCTGAACAATTAGCAAAGTCTTCACCTTAGTGTCCTTGCATCCCATCCTCTCTGTCTGGAAATAAGAAAGGCTTTGCAACACAGAAAAGGATGAACCCATGAAATGAGATCTCAGCAAGTGTTATCACCTTGCAGTCATTCCCCAGTTTAATTATCTAGAGAGAAGTTCCATGACAGTAAACAGCTACCGCCTACTGCCATAAGAATATGGGTTCAGAAGGAAAGAAGCTCATTCATATGATAGAGTCTTGGGCAGTTCACAAATGGCAGAGGTTATCCTCAAGCAGAGCAAACATTGTTCCTGCCTCCATCCTCCCACACACTTCTGTAGCTTTCCTCACAACATCTCAAACTCGGCCACATCTCAGGAAAAGAACATTGTTCATCATGAGTGAGAGGGTCTCAAACCAGGTAGAAACACGAAGTTAACGTGAAGTCTTTATCCCCAGAAAAAAAAAAAATCAAATTTCAATAGCCAGAGAATGTATTACCTATGATGGCTTTTGAGCTACAGAAATGGCTTCTATTGCACGGGAGCCTAGCACGTAAATAAAACATGCTCTTATTAACATGGCATGTTCCAGGCCAGCTGACAGCTTGTTTTGTTTTGACATTTTACAGAAAGTTTACTGAATGGATTATTTTGAAGATACGCATTCATCATCTAAATGCTTGTTCAAGCAAATGAGACTCTGACCTCCTTAGGACAAGATATCAGCAGAAGTAGCTTAGACATATTTGGTTCAAAAAAGGCATGTTAGACCATTCTGAAAATAAATCTTCTTTCCCTTCAAGGAAACGAATAAAAACCCCAGGATGAGCAGCAATTCTTACTGAAGAACAACTTCTACCACTTTCAAGTAAATAAGACAGACTGGGAAGTGGTTGAAAACCTTTCTTACATTTAACATGAAAAAAAGATCAGAATTAATTTGGAATTAAAAGAATACCACAGAAAAATACTTTTGGTGCCCTACCCAGTGTAGAATTGCTTACTATCTTCAAATATGGGCATAACTCAATAGATTTTAATGAGTAATGACACATAAAGTCATTAGAAAAAGTAAACCTTCCTTCAAACTTTGCATTACTAGTTTAAAGTTTCCCCTTAGTAAAAATACCTCAAATAATTTCTATATTTCATTATGCTATCTGTTTCAGTATTTGTTTGCTCATAAAATTGGTCAGACAATCTTACCTAACACATAGTACAACATCATGTTGAAAAAATATAAAGGGTCATCGCAGTAAACTAAAATAAATTTTATTGTGACACTTAAGCAAAAAGTCTTGGCATACCCAGGACACTATCACTAGCATGTCCTAGTCTAAAATCCCATGTGCTTTGACAAGAAATCATGGGAATAGTTCAGTTACTGTATAACCCTTGTTACTCTCACTTCCAAGTGCGTGCCCTGCCCTGGGGCTAGCACGTGTCTGATGTTACAAGCCCCACAGCTGATCCAGAAGGGACTGCATCCCATGCTCTACACTGGGCTGAGGACATACCACAAACAAATAGGATAAATGCCACTTATGTATGAATTGCAAAGCCCCTTGGGCCAGGGGTTGACTTTCTTTCTAAGCACTTCTAAGAAATTTCTGAGTTCTGCGGACTATCAGGCAGAGTATTAATCAAACTTACTTGAGGAACACAAGGGAAGAGGGCCTCAGATCTACTCAGCCTGACTCCATGGGCTTAGCAGCTATGGCACTAAAATGATGACATGAAGAACCTCCCAAGAGGTGCTGCTGAATTAAATTCTTTCCTTCTTTCTCCTTCACTGACATGTCTCTTTATTTTAAATCTGACTACCTTGGCACTCTTGTTGGGATAGTTTGTGGTTATCCTTTCAGGAAAGCTACGTTTTATTTAATTGTCGTTTAAAAAGTCAGACATTACCTTTTCTAAAGGGCTTTCTACTCTAGGTATGCTGATCATGGGCATCTGGGCCAGATTATCCAGATGAGAATGTTCATGTTCTGGCTGACGTCCTCTGAAGTTATTTACCACGCAAACAACCTAGAAGGAATTAAAAGATAAATAGAATACCTAAGGAACAATTCATTTTTTCAAGCTTTGATCCTGACAATTATAATTAGGCAGAAATGACAGCAGCTTTAGTCACAGCTTTACAGTAGAAACACTGAAATGTGAAGTTCGTGTTTTACAGAAAATCCTTAATTAATATTTCAGGACAAAAGACTTTCAACCACATTATTGGTACATGCATCATTTGAGAACCAAAAAAACCTCTTATCTAAAAGAAAATCCATTACTAAAGCTGCATAATAGAATACCAATTATTATCAACGTCATGAAGAGATGTCTTGTAGCATCACATGACATTAACCTTAAACTCCGAGGAAAGCCAAAGCCATCTCAGTTTTGATCAGCAAAAGCTTTTTCAAATGGAGAGTAAGAAAGGGAATAACAAGGCAAAGACCATTCCCAAGTCTGAACGTAACTTCAGATCTGCTCAGGGCAGCAGAGATTCTCACAAAAGGACTTAGGAATGTGATATGGAACAGTTTGTGCTTCTACTAATTCCGACACTCAGCTGAGCAGCAATGTTTGCCAGCTTTGCTCTCTTCAAAACACAACTAAATTTGATGTCATGCTACTCAAAGGAGTTTATGCAACATGCATCACAAAATATAAGAAAAAATGTTGGGACAGATTTCCTCTCTATTCTGTTCTCTTTTATTACTTTAGGGGCATGAACAGAATGGAAAAACTTAAATGTGAACAACCAAATATAACTCTGGACACCTTGTGTGGAAGGGAACATTTGGAAACACAAGCAGAAGTATTTTAGAGGAGACTTGCAGCTACCCTTGCACGTCTAGGAGAGAAAACACCCACCTCAGCCATCCCTGGGAGGGTTCTCAGCCAAACCATGCTTTCAGATCCAAGATCTTGAGACCAAGACCTTGTGATCCAAGAATCAAGCTGAAAAGTGTTTTCATGGGGAAAAATTCAAGGGTGTACTTAGTACTATTACAAGCTGCCAGGCAGACAAACCTACAGGCAGTAAACAGCAGTGACTCTTCTATTCTGTAGTCTTGCACTGCAGATATTAGTGAAGGTGATTAATAGATTAGAAATAGTTTTCTGACACAGACAGTAGTCATTGGCAACTGTGATTAACACTCTGGTTTTGGAACACAGCTCCAGAAAAGGAAAAGGCTAAACAAAGATTTTTTGGTACAGAATAATATAAAATTTCAACATAAACCTGAATCACTATGAAATA
The DNA here is from genome assembly GCA_013397725.1 of Rhagologus leucostigma. NCBI lineage: Eukaryota > Metazoa > Chordata > Aves > Passeriformes > Rhagologus > Rhagologus leucostigma. The sequence continues at coordinate 384,122 of VZTD01001331.1, read as the reverse complement.
AATTCATTAGGGTTACTGTAAAGTCAGAAAAACAAATGCTACCTATTCTCTGATCAGTGTGGGTATCACTATACTGAATTTAAGACTTTATGCATCAAATCATAACTATGTTATCCTGAGAAATATATGCTTCCAGCAAGCAGGCCTTCCTGCAAAAATTACTGTTTGAAATACCACAATCTGGTTTATATAGAAATCAAAAGAGATAACTGGATCAGTCCTTTCTTGACTGCACATTTCCAAGTGTATGTAAATATTACTAAGGAAACTGATGACTAATTAAAAAACCTAAGATGAGAAATATATCTTTCATTATTTAGTTGTCTGAAGGTTTTTTTTAGAGATACAAACTTATACATTGATTTTTTTCAAACAGAAGTGACACAGACACACACTTACCAAAAATACTGCTATAGATATTCCAATTATAAATCCTGCTATTACATCTGACCAGTGATTTCGATACTCTGCTACTCTGTTGATTCCAGTAAGGAAGGCCAAGCACATTAAACCCAAACACAGAACAGGTTTTGCAAGCCTTGTTCCTCTGGCTTTCACTGTGTTGGTGATATACATCTGAAAATTAGAAAGCAAGAAAGCGTAAGACTGATGGATAATCTCCCACTAATTGGTGAATAAAAGCTCTATATTTTGTTTGAACAGACTATGCGTATTTGGCTTTTTTTTTCCCCAGAGTGGGGGGAAGGTATAAAGAAACTAGGAAATAGAGTAGTAGATAAAGTCATCACACCCTTTTCCTAGGGATATAGAAAAAGTATCAGACCATACAGGAAAATTGCATTTTACATGAACCTGAAAAGTCTACAGAAAACCAGGCAAATTGGACAATCCTATCCAATTACTCAGTCTGAGTATTTATTTATTAATGCATAGAAGTAAAGAGACTGATTTTTCACTGTGCAGTGTTGACAGTAATAGAAAAAGATCTTTACCCTGAAGTTCTATTAGTACCATTACAAGCTGCCAGGCAGAGTAAGAAAAGGAATACATAAAGACCTTGTTTTTATTAGCAAAAGCCTTTCTTCCTTATACACCACTTCTTCATGTTACTAATTAGTGATTTGTCAAAAATCAGTGAAAAGGTGAAAAAACAGTGTCAAAGAGCAAGTGAACTAAATGCCAGCATCTACTTTTGTAAATATAGTGTAATAGTTTCAATCAGTGCTGAACTAATACAACCCTGTGCTTCACACAAAGCAATCCAAATGCTGCAGGTTTTATGCATCAGAGTGAGAAATCCATTTGCCCTGCTGCAGTCTAACCCTCCCTGTGCAATACTACTGAATTAAAAGCACTGCCTGAAAACAGAGCAGCTCTTCTGCCCTAAGAGTGCACTAGTGACTACCAGGTTTAACCCAGCACTTCCCGAGATCTGATGAGCCAATGGAAGAAATTAATACCAAATATTCGACTTTCCATTCTCTGGAATCTTGGCATTAAGACTGCTTGAAACATCCCTCCTTCCCACCCTCCAGAAAAAAAAATTATACTTCAACTAACAAGATTTTTGAGAAAAAAAGTTTCTACTCTCTGCAGAAGATCTTTCTGTAATTAAACAAGGGAAATCCCCAAATCTTCAAATTTTAAACAGGATTTACGTTTTTGAACTGAAGAATGCAAGTATTTCCTATGGAGTTTCACTAGAGATTCCAAGTTTGTAATGCCATCACTTTGAACTGCAAAGGAAAACAGATGAGTCTGCATTGAAGAACCAGTACCACCTCTGGCCAACAAATGGGCAATCCTTTCGGTTTGGGGCTTTTTTTGTCTGTCTGAAACTTCGGCGGAACTTACCGAGGAATCAGTTCACGAAGTGCTGCAATAATCGAGCCAAGAAGCAGTTTGGAAAGTGCAGTTACAGTTACAATAACTTAAGTGAAGAAGTAGTGGTCAGAGTTTTTCTAAAAAGAGCAACATCTGACAGTAACTTTGTTCAAAACACTAGAGAAAGATCCATGGCTTAGAGGATGAAACAAAGCTTCATCTTAAAATAACATCAGAGCAGTGCAACACACAAATGTTCAATGTACTTAATACGATGAACAAGAAACTATTAGAAAGATTTCCACTAATTCAGACAGAGTAAATGTTTAGAAAAAAGAGTTTTGGGGTTTATCTCCAAGCCACATGTCTCTGCTCTTCTTCCTAGGCCATTTCAGAGTGTTTCTCTTTCCTGATTATCCTTTTATCTCAGCTCCTTGTAATTTTGCAGGCTGTCTTCAGTGAGCTACTCTTACCATGCGGAAAAGTGATAAGAACTGCAACTTCAATTTCCAGCTTTTTAGCCCCACTGGTTTTTTCCAAGCTACAGACAGAGTACTGCACACTGAATTAACTCAGCAACCATCTATTTTAGTGAGTTTCATTGTTCTCCTGAATACTACCACCATTATCCACATTCACACTATGTGTTAGGACAGCTGGTGCTAGGAAAAACACTGGAATATTTTTAATACAGAGTAAGAAAATCAAATTTCAAATACAGCTTGGGTGAAGTTGATATAGGAGAGTTAGCCGGAAGTTATCCTGCATTTAATTCTGTATTGTGTTATATTAAATTGAAATGACTACTGAGAAGGAAAAACCTGCTTGTTTAAGGCAGGTCATGGTGACATATTTCAGTTGTCTGTAACAACTAGTCATTGCCCACGAAGATTATCTCAATTTTTAATAAGACAAAACATACTATAGTATAAATTATTGATTCTGCAGTACTTCAATCAAATTTCAACATTTTTAATACAAAGCTGAACCCAAACGTGTTTTGCAGAAAATTCTCTGAATGTTTTAACCAAATACCTACTCAGACAAGGCACTGAGGAAAAACAACAGCAGATTCATGCTGTGCCTCACATGAGTAATAGAGAGCTCCATCTGCCAAGTCCCCTCCTTATATGAGCAGTCATGGTTGTCATGGCCAGTTCATTATTCAAAATAACCTGAGGGTTCTGCCAGCATAGGTACCATTTCTATCTTCACTTTAAAGAACAGGTACCACTGATGTTAAGAATAGCATTATATTAAAATATAAGAGAAACAATAGAAACAAGCCAAACTTTCCTGAAACACTGGGACAAAAAGTCTGTATTTGCAAAATTCCATATGGAAAATACAGCCTCCTCCAAGGCAAGATTCATAGACATCCATTTTTAAACTTGGCCTCTTGCAGCTCTAGTACGATATATTAACACAGTCAACTCAGTCAAAGACCTGATTTACACTAAGAATAAAATAAAATTAAGCAGCTGTTTTCTTCTTGATTCTGGTGGAAAAACTACAAACCAGCACAGTCAGTAATTGACACAGAATAAACAACTTGAAAAGATGACAGGATTTTTCTTTACTTACTTCTAATAAATATTAAATGCAGTATCAACACAGAAAAATAGCTCAGTGATTTAAAACATTAGTAAGAATGAATGACAATGAAACTTTTTATATGGCTAAAGATGTTTACTGAATGTCTTCATATCCATTCCTTTTAAGAACAAAAACTGGGAGAAGAAGAATCTAATGAAAGAAAAGTTTTAAATCAGTCAACAGCAAAACCAACAGCAGAGATTTTGTATGTAAGGTCAAGGATTGATAGAGTAGTTAGAATTAATATAGCAGGCTGCATATTCTCCTGCAACATCAGAACAGTGGTGAATCTTCTCTTGAAGAATTTCTGCCTTCATTTTTCCTGAAATAAGATTCTAGTATTATAAGATATAGAGCTGTCACCAGCACACAGACACTGGCAGAGAGTCATATAAGGAGGTGAATTGTTACCTGATTACACAATGTAACAGTATTTACTAGATTTTCAGGAAAACACAAATATTTGACCTTCAGTCTTCAAAATACTGGAAGTGAAGCTGTAAGAGAACCTCATAAACTGAAAAAACACCTTTAATTGAAGTGGGTTTGAAAACACGAATTTGAAAGAAATTATCACCATCACCACCACAGACAAAGCAAGCTACCAGTGAGGTTTTTGACGCGACTGGCTCAGGCCATAGTGTAAGGAACAATCACAGCCTTGGCATTTAGCTTGTACTGGGAAAGTACTTCAGAAGTGTCACGTTCCAAGTTTCATGTGAAGTTTGTCCTAAACCTAGTGCAAATTAAATCATTCCGAAACACATAAGAAAAGAACTGGAGCTGTATGCAAAGTGCGGGACAAAGTGGATTCCTGGGCTATGCTGCAAGCTCTTTCTAGGCATATTTCAGCTATCTTTAGGCCCACCCACACCAACATCTATGCACACAAACACACGTGTAACAGGTCTCAGAATCTCATTTTAGTTACACTGAAGCTACACTCAGGCTGGGTGCTCCAGCCACGAGGGAGGCTAATTTTCCTTGCTGATTTCATCAGCCTGGGACCCAGGGATTCAGGTAGGAAGATCCCTTCTGTGTTTGCTATTTCGTTTCTTCCTGAAGTAGACGGCCTGGGAGACTGACAAAGACCGGTCCTTCAGCGGGTGGTGAATAACAACTCACAAGGCAACAAAAAGAATGAGGAAGAAATCATTGTACAGGCACCCATCCCAGGCAGCACTTCAAACATAAACTATCTCACGTTTTGTTTTGCTTTTACAATGTGCTAGCATTAAAGAAATAATCTTGAATTATTGAAGTAATATAAGTAATGTTATAAATGTTCCGCCCAAGGAATTTTCAATATTCATCAGACCTACAAGAAAAGAGACACTCAGAGATCAAAAAGCTGAAAAAGTAGTGGGCTGTTGTAGTCTATAACCAGGTTCTGTGTTTAGTTAGAATTGTGTTTGACAATCTAAAACCTTTTCAGTTTCCTTTGGTAATAATTAATGGGTCAAACTATTTCTAGAGCAAACCAAAATCATATTCTTGAATCATCTGGGTCCTTCTGCAACTGCCCACTGAAGATTTCTTTTAGTGTTCCTGAAGCCTCCTCCAGCTTTCTCTACATGTTTTCTTCAAATTATTTATGACCCTCGATGAAAATTACCTTTCAAAGTCAGGGGCCTGGCTTGGCAAAAGGAAAAGAAAGCTCTAGAATTCTGGACCTTACTATTAATTTTCCCACCATGAACTCCCCACAGCAGTAACTGTAAAACAACTGCAGAAGGAAAGAGGTATCTTTCACTGTACCAAGACTATAAGACACACCCAAATACAGAGGTTGTTTTCTTGAGGAACTGAATTGTAATGAAGAGCTGACTGACATGAAATTTACAGAGGTCTTTAGATAACTTCCTGGATCAAATGGTAATGTTATTTTATTATTTGGTTGAAAGAAACCAATACATTCAATATGTGAATCTCATGACATAGGTATTGAAGCTCATGACATTTGTATTGAAGCTCATGACATACTGAGGGATACTTTTACTTGCTGCACCAGATACTAAAAAGAAATCCCATTGTTCCTGAAAGGCAGCCAAAAGAATCCTTTAATTTCCTAACAAAAAACGGACAACAAATTCAACTCAGTAAGGTGGCTCTGCTACTCCTTTTCCTCCTGAACAGTTCCTTAGGTCTGTCAGAGAGGCCTATCATGCCTTCACCAGCTGCCCATTTAGCTGGAATCTAACAGGCACTTCAAGACAAAGGGAAGGTGAGACTAGACCTACACCTCTAAATGGATCAAGGAGTAACACTGAGAAGAACGTCACCACGTTGCCAGCACTGTTAGCCAGACTGCCTTGTTGTCTTTTCCCAGTGACTTATAAACACACTAAACAGCAAAAACAATGCAGCAAAATGCCAGGAGCAAGAGCCTTGCAAAAATGTGATCATGGGCCAAACAAAAGCTCTGCAGAGGAAAAAATTATTTGCAGGCTTTATCTGCTAGTCCTGTCTGAGGTCACAGTTGAGGGCAAGGGTTCACAGTATAAAGCAACAAAAGCTGCCTACAGTCTTAAGGGCTATGCCAATTATCAAGGCATGAAGCCTGTTCCTCAATCATTACAAACCCAAAGCAAGTCTGAAATGTGTGGGGTAACACAAAGTTCAAACACTAGCCTACCCAACTGCTCTTGTCCAGTGCAATAAGAGAAACAAAAAAACTGCAAAACTTCATAGAATGAATTAAAATTTCCTTTAAACTACCGCTACCAATGACCAGCCATCTAGGTCTGCAGCATCAAAGGACAACTGTTAGTCACAGGTCTTATATTTAAATCTATAGGAATAGGCTAACTAAATCTTCATATATCACTTTGAAATCCTACCAGAAAAAGACTCATGACTTCCACTTTCTGTGCCTCAGTTGTGGAAAACACCCCAAGTACGTGCATACTTGGCTGCTTCAAAACTTACCTCTAATTGTCCAGGCTATGTCAGGTTATGCATATAAAAATGTGACTTATACAATTATATACTGTTTAATAAGGTTGCAGTGTTTGCCTTAATACCTACGTAGCAAATATTGTTCCAGCTGAGAAAGCGTGAATTGCAGCGCTGATAAGAAATGAAAGCAGATGCAGTCAACTTATAAACCCAATTCAAGCAAAAACAAACTAATAAAAGATCTCCAGTGAGATCAGAGCAGACACCTAAGGAAAAATCCAGGCACCAACCAGATCAGTTAGAGATTTCAGAACAGATTGACTAGTTCATTTTGAAAACACTGGTACACTGGGAAGAATGAACCTGAAAGTCTGAAGAAGAAAGGTCATCATTGAGAGCATCTGTGTTTGGAGCAGGGCAGAGAAAACACCTAACCACAGCACTGCCATTCAACATTTCCATTTCTAAATCTCTCTTGATAGGTACTCTCTTGAAGTAAGTAATGGAGGCAAACATCAGAAAGGTCTAAACATTAGCAAAACAACTGTTTGAAAACGATTGTACTTTCAAGCTGGAGGGGAATTCTGAGTTACCATAGCAGCCACCCACTCTCAAAAGGGGGGAGAGCGGAAAAATGGAAGACTCAAGAACTTGGATGAAAAAAGAAGCTATTGTTAACAAGACAATATGCACAGATGCTAGGTGATAAGAACGTGGCTGTACTTAAACGGAATGAGATAGGGGAATTATTAGATAAAGCATAAGCTTTTTTTCTAAATGGGTTGATTGGTAAAATCACACTAGTCTAAAAGCATTTACTTCACCACCTCAGAGAGCAAGGACCCTTGGCTCAGCTCTCTGTGTGTTTTTTTGTCTTTAAGCTGGTTTTGTTTTGTGCACAGCTGGCTGAAACATCCAGGGAGGATTCCATAACAATCTCTCCCTCTCTCCAAAATTTCTGTTAACCAAAGAGAAAGCACATTTTGTACCAAAGATTATATGCTAATGAAACAGTGAGTAATATATGGAGGTCTTTATGTCCATGCTCTTAATAACTGTCATAGCATGGCTCCTACAAAGACTAGGCTACTGTTTTAAATCTTCTACTCCAGTGAACAGTGATGAGAAAATTGTTATTTAGGGCCAACTATCCTGATAAACATCAGAGCAGTATAAGGACATGACCCCAAATATTGGAACATTGAATTTTCTTTTTCCCTTGGAGTGTTACAAACAGCATTTTTAGCTTCAGTCATGCAATGGGATTTAAGAAAAAAAACCAACCTGCCAATATTGTAACAAGGAGCTACTATAGGAACTCAGAAATCCTGAGAGTAGTTTATAGCGCTTTAGTTAAATGACAGCAGTGTCAAGCACCATGCAGCAGTGCAGTAATGACATAGGATATATTCATTTCTGCAGTTACTGAAAGAGCAAATAGTACTGAAATGGATCTCAGCAGCTTTAATTTTTTATACTGCTAACTGTATATTGACCACAGGCAAGGTTTGCATAAAGTATTCTTGCTCATGTCAAAAACCACTTATATTAGGTATTAAACCTTACTGATGTCTACTTTTTGTTTTTAAAAGTTATTAATACTATTTTACTTTCTGCTTTGCAGTAACTGAATAGTTGGTTTCCTAGTTACTCTGACTCATGGCAACAGTGGAAATCCAACTTCACAGATGGATGAGAAAATAGGAGCAATTAAAATGAAAAATTCCGAGTATTTTCTAAAATAGCTTGCATCAAATTTAGTATGTTTCAGCCTTAGATATCTCCCCAAATAAAGACAATACTAGTAGAAGACAGACTTGTCTCAAGTTAGAATAGAATATTAGAATAGCATAGAATAGAATATTGTTCATCTCTTATTTGCAGACAACACTTGCCTGTACTGATGATCAACGTCTCTTAAACAGACATTGCTCACAAGGAACCTTTGGTAAATGTTACCATCAGTGCTGCAGACTTTAAGCAACTGGTTCTAAAACCATATGCAGAAGCACTGAGTTGACACATTGTCTGTGGATGGGGTTGGGATCTTTGCCATGGGGTCAAGTATCAGTTTCCAGATCAATCAGGAAATAAAAGTTGGCTCATGTGGTATGTGTGCAAAAGCAATAGACGCTCACACAAGTATATCTACATGCGCATATATACATATACACACACATCTATAGGCAGGCCACTGTCCAAATGCTCAGGGAACGGAAGGGATGGCTCCTGCAATGACCACAAAGGTACACACACCTGCCTGGTTTCCTACTGACACTATGAAGGCAGCCTTGGGCTCATTCAAAGGGCTGCAAAAGGCTGTGATTACCAGTGCAGGTCAGGTAAGACACAGGCATGTGCTGGGGAGAACTTGTCCCCAGCACAGGAACAAGATGTGCTCCTGCTTAAGACTAGAATGATATGCTCTCCAAACTAAGCCAGAGTTACTTGGGTGAGATTAAGTGGTCACTCTTCCTCTCCCCTGCCCCTCCACAACCCATACAACAGCTCTTATGCCTGACAGTAAACATCAGTTTTTATCCCAGCACTGTTCATCATCGCCTGCAAAAGAGAGGAGAGAGGGAAAAAAGGGTGGATTGTCTTGTAGCCCACTTTATTGCACAGCAAGAGCCAAACTGACTTTGCATGAACAATGAGGTACCTATAAATACCAATTCTGGTACCAAAAGACACACAGGGATCTCGGGAAACCTGCAGAGATCAGACATACATATAGCTCAACCTTCTGCTTCACGTCACCAAAGAATATGGCCATGTACAATTCTACTAATCTGCACTGGGTTAAAACACAGAGAGGTACTACTACCAGTCAGAGGAAATCCCTACCCTTACTCCTTAGCACCCAGCAAAGGATTGTCCCAAACATTCTGGAAATGGGGAAAAAGAAAACCAAGGAACTGGTTATCCTAAATCTATAGATTATACCCTTTATGGACAACTTGCCCTCTCTTAGCATTGTCCTGGCTTTCAAGGCTTGGAAATCACTACACCTTGTCAGAATTAAGCCAAATGAATCATTCTCACAGTAACTCACAGAAGGTTTACACATAAAAAATCAGCCAATATTTTGGGCCTTATCTTCTGCCCATTCCTCCCTCCTCCCCCTGACAGTGCAAGTCATTTGCTTTCAAAAAAATAGTGACATTAAATAGCATAATATACTTACAGCCAGATACATAGCTGCATATATGCTTAGTGCTGCTTCTTTGGATGGGAAAGTCTTTCTGGCTTTCATGATAAGGTCTGGATTTCCAGTACAGGCATGTACGCTACTGATGAATTGTGTATACTGTTTACATCCAAGTGCTGTATAGTTGGGTTTACAAAGTGCAAGAAAATGGGGTGCAAGATTCCCTGTTACTACTTGTCCAGCATTTACAAAGATGTCCGTAGCAAACAGTCCAAACGCGTAAATTCCTAAAGAGGGAAACAAAGAGTTAAATTTCCTGACAATTTATAGTATTTATCACAGCAATATACCAGCTTCTTCCATTCAAGAACATGAAAAATCCTCCCCTGGTACCCTAAAGACCATGGCTCACGCTGGAGATGGTATTTTCCCACAAAACTGCAGCAACAACACTGCAATGTTCCCACACACCTGATGTCTCTCCCATCTTTCATAGGAACCTATCCCTTGTGCAAGTAGCTTGCTTTCCTGGGGCCCCTAGCCATCCATGTCCCCTGTTTGGGGTAGCTGGCTTTACTGGTACCAAACTTCTGTCACTAAACAGAAGAGACAGAGGGAAGTTCTTCACTCTATAAATCTGCTTGAAAACCAAGGTCAGACCCTGATGGAGAAGGAACTTGGAAAGTCATAACACAAACTGGACAAAATTTTTTTTTTCCCTTGCAGCTGTAAAGAAGATAAAGTACTGAATAATTCAAGATTGCCGTGCACAAGTTGTCTTCATCTGCCTGCTACTGGGTAAATCTCTATGCATGGCATATTAATCACAGTATCAACACAGTGAGCTAAAGATTTATATATTTGAGGAGCTACTTATGCTACAGTTTTTTTAATCAGACATATCAGCAAGGCATTAAGCACATGTACTCATTCATTAGAACGTAAATGCATGTATCTGATTACTTAAAAGAAAACAGATTTCTGCTATTCTGAGGTCCCTCTCTATCCTTTTGCAAACAGAAAATGAGCTCTGGAAGAACATGCAAACACAGCACCCTGACCAGCAGGAAAAGCCAGTGGGTGCTTGATCCAATTCCACCTGAGCTACAGATTTCCTCCTGTATTTCCATGGGCAAATCACTTTACTTTTCCCATACTCCACTGTGAATATAGAGCGAGTTCTGGCAAATTCCAATTTCATGGGGGACTATGAGGACTTTGATGGATTAACATCACAGCAGACGTAATTCCACAGAAACATGCATTCATACAGGTCAGGTTTTTTTCTTAGCAAAGCTAGAGGACCAAGGCTGATTTCTGGGATGCTGGCTCAACAATGTCACACTAATGTTAACTCCCCCCGAGATGCTAGACTCTGGTGAGCAGCACACTGTGCCTGGCCAAATCACTTCACAGAAGGGCCTTTCAGCCAGTCCCGAGGGTGTGCACTGCACAACACAGGTGGACACACCACTCTGTGGGAGCGATGCCTCATCTGCTGGAACAGCAGGTGGCTTTTGTTCACTCCTGCCACCCCTACCTAATTTTTTTTTGCTTCTGGGTAAAGAAGGGACCACTTAGTGGGAGGAAAACTCAGGCACTGATTACACAGAGAGGAACTGGAGTGGGAGGAGTTCCTTATCATCACTCCCCACCTCCTCCAGACCTATGCAAGACAGTCTCCTTCTCACCAGGAGCAATGGCACTCTGGGAAGGCAGGCACAGTTGTCACACAAACACTGCACATACAGACACAGCTGCACATGCCCTCCCTCCCCGTGAGACTGGGGCACACAGTAGGATCAGCTGCCCCAAGGCTTCATTCCTCCAGCTGTTTCCTTTAGATGCAACCACGAGAGAGAAGCAAACAGCAGAACTGAGCCCTGCTATGGCATCCGTGCATGTATTAAAAAGCAGCAACTGGAAATGTTCAATACATATTTTGAGTGGTGGGACTTCTCTCTCCAAATACATTTAGAACAAACTAAGTAGAAAAGATGACAACTCATATCTGCTAATGTCAGTGATGGAGTTTCAGCCAAAACCAGTGTAGCATGGATTTTGTACAGTTTTCTGCTAGAGACTATAATAGAGTATCCAGGCTAAGAAAGTACCTAAATCAGCTTGGCTTCAAACACACATTTATATTCCAATGTCTTCAATTTTGGGGTGTGTGTGTTTACTATCACCTATAGATATAGCACAAGGATACCTTTCTCCACTTCACCCCACTCCAGGCCTGCTAGTTATTTTTCCCCCTAGTGGTCTCAGCTTTTTCTATTTTTACTGCCGTTTCTGCAACTGTTTTTTAATCCAAACTTCCAAAATGCTTCATTTGCTACCTAAAAGGAAAACTGCACCTCAGTTAAGACTACACATGAAATGTTTTATGGTCATCTGAGTATTTTCCCCAGGTCAAAATTAAGACATAATTGATCACTCTCACCATTCAGAAAATGAAAGCAGTAATTTTGCTCATACCAAGGAATCTGATGGTCCTGCGCACCAGTGGATTTATATAACAACAGTCTCCAGTTAATATTGTTTTTTCTTGGTTTTCAAAATCCTTTGTAGCTAACTGTAGACAAAAGACTGCAGTTTCTCCAACGATAATCTTAGGGGAGGAGAAAAAAGGGGAGAGAAACAGTACATCAGATTACAGCAAGTAAAACACACTAATATTACAGAGACAGACATCTCATCTTAAAGAAACAAGACCAAACCAGCACAAAAGACAGCATAAGTGAATCAAGTTCTCTACATTAATCTTCTTATGGGGGAAATATGCCTTATGGCTTGCTTTACTTTATTTGTCTTAAAAGAGAATGAATTACTACAACCAGGATTTGTAGTCAACATAACATAACCTAGTTTTCAGGATGAGGGGAAAGAGAAAGAAATCTATTAGTTCAAGAACAACATAATGCACGAGATCTGGACCAAAGTAAAGGCCTAATCCTGGAAGATGCTGAACATTTCAGTTCCCACATGGCAATCACTGACAGTCAGCACTTTGCAGGGTTGAGCTTTAAATTTTGGACTATGGTAGAGAGAAAGGGAAAAAAAAATTGTAACAGAGCTCCTGTTCACATGAGAGGTTTGGTTTGCCTGGAGGCACTTAACAGGGTTTGATTCACATTTTGCTAGCTAAATTTATCAAGTCTGGCTTTAGCTCTGTTCCTCATGCTTGAACGAAGTGTCACTACTGATATTTTAACATTAAGAATGGCCTGTTTCACATTCATTCCACCAAAATAAATAAAGTTCTCATGTCTGTATATCATTCACGTTACGATTAGCAAAAAATAAACATAAAAATCACAAAATGACAAAAAAATGTATCTTGAATGTAAAATATCTTCTCTAGGTGGTGTATTTACCTATACAGCAAAGCATGACCTTTAATTTTTTCACTACCATTATGGATTGAGACTTTATAACCAAAGCCAAGACTTTAAGCAGGTATCTGTCTAAAACTGTGATACCGAAGCTTTATGGCAGGCAACACAGGTATAATTGAAAAGTAGAGCAGAAGGGTCAAATACTGAGCACTGGATTCTAACCTTGATTCACTGCGGGACTTGCAGGCAAGGCCCTTCCACTCCCCTACATGAAAAGCTTAAAGCTTATTGATAGGTACATCACACTTTGCTCAACAGGAATGAAGACCACCGAACCAAAATCTTAATACTACACAAATACAAGAAATAATGTCATCAAATCTCATTAATTGCCGAGGTTTTTCTAAACCTTTGACCTGACAGGAAAATATAAATCTTTTCATATATCACAATAGGTCTGAACAGTTCTAAAAAATAAATAAGATCATCTATGGGCACTGGCTCATGTGCACATTTTGTTGTCAACAGGAAGGATGCAATTAATGACCTTCCTTAGCTGTTTGTAGATTATGCAGATACCCTTGGGCTAAATTGTGGAGGAAAGTGCTACTTATAAACAATGTGGCCCAAGTAACAAAAATAACTCTGGAGGGAAGCGTGTAAAAAGCAAAATTTAATTTGTCACCAAAGCAGTCATTATCTATTGCTTTACACTGGCTTCAGATCCTAGTGGAATTTTCAGATGAAACAGAAATTTCAATACCTGAACTAACAAATATCCTCTCTCTATTGTGATGCAAGCAAATTTTCAGCCTAGTGAAGTAGAAGTTCTTCATCTATAATTAGCAAATGATCAGTATACATGAAAAATAATTCAACCTTGAAGATCATCCAAATTATGACAAGGAGAATTCAACCTAGTGATCCCTATAGATCTCATGAAGAAACATACAAAAAAAATCAGTTTTCATGTGATTCATAAAGGTGAGAAGAGAAACAAATTTACTGTGAGTCACAGTAATGCTTTTCTTTCCTCTCAAGGACTAGGCAACCTGAATAGAGTCAGATTCTGTCTTTAATTATTTTTGCAAAACTCAGTAGATTCCAGTAAAATTTTCACAGATTTTGAAACTCCAGGAAAGAGCAGAATTCAGCACAAAGGAAGCATCTGTGATATACAGTGCTCAACCTTTTGCAAGAACACCAAGAGTGCCAGCAAGCTCAACTCTCCAGCTCTGAGAAGAGACTCTGAATCTGCTGATCTAAGAATAAAGGTTGTCTTCTTGGCTGGTAGGAAAGCTGGGGTTTACTAAAGGGAGAACTGCTTGTTCAGTTATAGGAAAGGAGATCCTCACTTCCAGCAATCTGTCTTGATTGGCTGCATCTAGATCCTTGCTGCTGCCAACAATTTCTCCTTGTTACATTTCCTGTCTTTGATGGTGACCTGTATGAAGAAAGCCCTCTGTTCCAAGACTAGCAGAGAGCGGCATTCAAGTTCTTAGCTGAACAAGAATACCCTTAGGGTGGGCACGTAGGTGCAAGGGTCAGAAGGAAGTGGAATTCTGCTAAAGACAAAACCTCTTCTACAGAAGGCCTAGTGCTCTACTGTCAGAAGTAATCAGAGTGGGAAATGCCACTAAGCACACAAGGCATTCATCTCTATGCTTCCGTGGATTCACTTCGATAGAATCCTTCTAGAATTTGGCAATAAATACAGGTTCTTTATTTTGCTGTACTGGCAGCTCAGCTAAAGCTGTTCTCCTTCCTCCATCCTTCAGCACAAGCACTGCTCATCTCAATAATCAGCCTATTGATGTTTCAGAAATGGAAGAAAAATCCTTTTCAATCTCAATAAATCCCAGGAGAAATTCTGTTTCCCAGTGCAATTCCCTCCCCTTCTTCTCTCCAGCACCACTGGCAATAATCAGCTCTACAGGGCAGAGGAAAAGGAGAGCAATTCCCCCCCTCCACTTTACAACAATTTGCATGCCTGGGATATTCCTGGAAGGAGCAATTTCTGTATTCCTGCTGGCACAGGAACCATCATTACCCCTTCCACCACATATGCGAGTTGTAACCAGCCAACAAAAGACATTTAATTTAACAGAATTATTTGTGTACATCTTTTCTAAGTCTTGGGGCAAAAAGTTTTTGGAATATTCCAAAACTGGCAGTGAAAGATTGCAATGGAGAATGTTCTGACAACATAAACGTCTGGACAAAACTACACAAGTTCAGGCATAGAAATATAATTTGCAATGAAAAAAGAGTAGATATTAGAAGCATCTTTTACCTTATTCTAACAGCATCATCCTACTTTAGATCACTGTACAAATTTCCCAAAGGTATGTATTAAAATTCTTAGCTCACAGATATTTTAACAGTTGTTATAAGCAGCAGAGGCCATCCTTCCCTAAGGGTGAGAAAACCTTTTGACATATAGCTACAGCATATAAAGTATAAGGAAAAGAACAATTCTCATCTAAGTCTAACAATACAAAGTGCAGGCTTTCCACTACTCTGAAGAATATATGTACAAACAACTTGCAGAGTCCTTAGAAAAAAACACAGTGTACATAAATGTTGCAAGAAGGAACAAGACAAGAACGATCATTTACTCTTATAGAAGCACATAAAAATATTAACCCAGCAAAAATTAAATTACAGAAGTTCTTGGAACCATCTCCATGGCAATCACGTCCTGTCTGTGATGTGACAACCCATTTGACAGCCAGAATTTGAGAGTGATGAGATCTAAAATTAATATTTCTTCTTGTTTCACCTCTTAACTCCTGATCAATATACTAGATGATTGATTTTCACGGTGTGTTTATACTAGTAGTATATTTTTTGCATTTATTGCCAACCACCTAATACCTGTCCCTTTCCTTGTTTTCTTCTCAGGATTCTTATAGCATTTTGCACACATTCCCTACACTGATTCCTTCCTCCCAAATAAGTCCAGGTTTTTTCTGTATTAGTCATTTTTCTGAATCCAGGCAAGCTGTGCCTAGTTTTAGCACTGCATGTCAATTTAAAAATCTAATTTGTCCTTCCCCAAATGATCCATCCAGTATATTCTTAACTCGGTTCTAAATGCTGAGTTCTTTTCAACTCTAAATGTCAAGCCTGACTCATTCCAAATATTAGAGCTAGAGCAGCTCTGACATTGTTGATTTTCCAGTAAACTGACTCCATAAACAAAATTCCCCTAGTGTCTCCTATGGTTTACAACAGCCAGCACCTATATAAATAAATGACCTTAAATGTGATCTTCTTAAAATACTAATGAGGTTTATTTTATGGCCTATCCTTCTCATATATTTCAGGTAACTCCCCATAAAGGCCCAGGACTCAAGTGAGACTTAAACATTCATTTGTATGACAAGGTATCTGAGGGTACATGAATACATTTAAACAAGCTAAATCCTGAAATGTAAGGTTGATAATCTCTATTAGGGATTAGGAAATAAATTTCTGTGTTTACAGCCACAGACCTTTCCAGCTAACACCTACTTTAGGCTACACAAATGTTCAAGAAATATTTCACACAGGCTGGGAATGTCATAGAATACACGATTCCCTCTCTGCCAATTCTCAGGGTTATGCTGTAACTACAGCAACCACTCAGATAGATGAGTAACACTGAAAAGTGGTTACTGCATTAAAAAGACCACTAAATATTCATCCATGTGCTCAACTTGTCAAGTTAAGAAGAACATTTTACAATACTGTGCACTGTAGTTTCTCTTCTGACTTTGTTTCATTCATTGTATTTCTCTCATTTAGGCATAATTTGAACACTAACCAAGGCTTCTATGAGACCATCTTCAAAAAACAATCTTTGGGGAATGAGCACCTCAAGCAGTCCCTAGCACTGCTTTTCTCCCTAGAATGAATTTCCTTGTTCTTCCTTATCAGGAAAGAAGGGAAGGCAGGAAATGGAGCTAAAAATCTTGGGGATGACTTATGTATCTCTAGGAAAATTGTTATCAGTTAAATTGCATGGCCTCCCTACTCATTTCACTTATGAGTTCCCACTTAGTGTGGTGCAGATCTCTTCTAAAAATATGGCTGCTATATGCTTTGTTATTCCTGCTCCTTACCTTGTCTTCCTAACTTTTGAGACCACGGGCTATTCCTGGCCTATTTCGTCTTTAAAAAAGCCTTCCATGTACCAATGAGCATAGTGGCCTCAGAGTTTGGGAAATCTAGCAGCATAAACTTTGGCCTTTAGTGATGCTGAAAGTAAAGCTCCACTCTCTGCTTGAAGCTGAAATTGTTGAGTGAGGTGACAGCCCTGGCAGGAAAAGCAGCAACAGTATTTCCAGCAGTAGCAATTTCAAGTTCATTATGCAGAGCTTTCCCTTGAGGCCATTTTCTTTGTGTTTTTCTTGTTCTCATTGCTTCTTGCTTGCTTAAACTGACAGCAAATGCCCCGGTCGATTTTCAGAGTACATTTTCTATAGTAACAAATGACCAGTAGTTTTGCAGAAAATGAAAAAATAAATCCTAGATAAATCTTTGTGGTATTGATTAAATACAAAATATCCTCTCTTGCATTCAGCATGGGGATATAGGATGATACTGCATACCAGCTTCTGAAGGTCTACAAAAAAGACTTGAAAAGAAAATTGCTTTTCTAGAGGAAGATTTCGAAAAATATACTCAGCCTTTTTGAGTCTGTAAATTTTGCTTTAAAAATATGTACTCCCCTTTTCTTTTTTTTGAGAAAAATACTAAAATTTAATATGTTTGGTCACGTCCATTTACAAAAGAAAAATAGCAGTAAAAGATGACATATCTAATAGTGAAATATTATCTGCTTTACTTATTTCTCTGTAGTAAGGAGTATGGCTATATGCTACTAAACAGTAATGTTACTTCTGACAGGAACAAATATTCTTTACTGCCCTTTTTAATACATTGTAGACATAGGCACTATGTAACAATGGTAAAGGCTGCTCTCTTCATGAAGACTTTTCTGCTATTTGAAAGCAAGAGGCACATAATAACCAAGCATGTATAAGGAAGCCAGAAACGAACCACATGAGAACATAATCACAGAGACGTAGACAACTTCATCATTCCCTGAATTATCTTCATTCACTACCACATGAGAGGAAAAAAGTGAAATATTTTGAAGTACAGAGTCTCTTAAGAGCTTCCTTTTTTCCTTTTTTTCCTTAACTGAGCAATCGATCATGTGTACAAATGGCATCTCCTCTGGAGCCCATCTGGGGTGTCCAACAGGCAGAGCCTCTGCAGAGCAGCACCAAGGCCGAAACCACACAGTGCCAGAGCAGAGGTTGGTTACGTAAAAGGTCATCTTGAGAAACAGTTACCAGGTCCCACTATGCTGAGGGTAACTAAGAGAAGGCCTTGTGCCATCACCAGAGGGCCAGAGCACAAACCCTGGCACACGAGAGCAAGGCCTTGCACGGCACTCGGTGCTCCGGGACCGAGGCAGGGCATGGAGCACACAGCCCATGGGTGTGCCCGCCCTGCCGGCCTCCACCTCCGCACTGTGCTCTGCATTCAGCCCGCTCCACCCACTGTGTTCGCCATTACAGCTCCTGCCCGTGTCTGCTGAACCTTTTGTATCGCTGTGACATGAAGAACATGCAGCTGCTCAGCACTGTGGTTCTCCAGGGGATTAGAAATGGCCAGGACACGACGAAAGCACGCTCAGGAATGCCAGAGTGGCAGTCTGGGGGCCAAGTAAGTGTCTGGCACCTCGCTCTAAAACTATCTAAATGTTTAAATGTTTGGCACAGTTTTACAATACTGACACGAGTATTCCTGCTGAACACATTGCAAGAGGCAGTAGATAAGAGATATTCATGAGAATTCTTGCCCATGCATTGAGCGTTTCTAATTTTAAAAAATAACATCCAAAAACTAGGAAAAAAAATGTTAATCTAGAGAAAATCTCTACATCTAAAAAAAAACCCTAGTAAATGGTGAAGGGAAGAGAGAAGAATTCATTCAAAACTGCCTTCTAAACGCATAAATTCACATTTCAAACTGTGAAGTTACTTTAGGCTCAAATATTCCAGATAAGGTTCTTATCACAGGAAATTCTTACAGTTTTTAAATTTTCTTTTTACAAAAACCAAGGATGCCATTACGCAAAGTTTCCAAACTCCACACCTTACAAACACACCTCCTTAGGAAAATGAGTTGTAATATGACCAGAGATCAATTAATTTTAGTCTCCTGATCTCTGATTGATACTTGAAAAAGATTGTTGTTACATATAATTATTTCATTAAGGTGTTTGAAAAAGAATTCTACATCAAAATTTTTCATTTTTCTCAGGCACTTAGCTTCAACCTTTAAAATACTGTGATATTTGTGAATGAAAAACAAAATAGTCAAAGCTCTATGATTTATCTTCTCTATTAGAAGATGAATTTCATATATTCATCTCTGCACTCAGCTGTATCAAGGAAGTCTTCCACTGGACTTCAAGTGACACACGTAGAAAAAACTTTGGTTCTTTATGACCTGGCCTCAGTGAACCCCTTTGTTTCTTCACTGCCCAAGAAAACTGTACATTGTTCTGTCTGCTGAGGGAGATTGGTGTCCTAACTCGTCTGTGCACATTGAAAATATGATTCCTTGATAAACACAATACCAGTGCTTACGACACTCATACCAATGATCATTTCCAAAGCAATGTTACTTTATATTTTAAGCCTTAGGTGATCTACGCAACTGCGCTTTTCTACCCAGGATGAACATTCAATTGCAAAATTCAACATAAACGGTCTTTCATCCCTGTTTGAATAAAATCTGATCACATAAAAGGCATCTCTTAAAGATTCTGGTCACAAAGTAGTGGTTTTACAGTCAGTATATGACTGTAGCCAACTGTTCTCAGAGGCTCAGAAGAAGGAGAATATCTGTATTTCCTGCTTATCCCACTGTCTTACTTCTAGCTCACTTCTACTCAAGGCCAGACAGGTTTTGCAGATACATTATTCCTGAGATCAGTTCAAGGAAAGCCACTTTCACTGAATTGCCATTGCCATCAAACAATGGAAAATGGAGGACCAAACACTGTAACAGTATAAGCACCCTGTGTTTTAATAAAGCTATAAGAAAAACATGCTGTACATAAGATTAATACCTATAAGGTTCCACAAAAATTGTTTTCTGGATTTTTGTGGCAAAACATCTGTGTCTACAAAACATATACACAATTGGTTTATTACTTATGTTTATTATTATCAACTAGTATTTTATTCATAATGATGAATTTAAGTAGCTCAAAAAATAATCCTAAACTTTTTATTAAAAATCATCTTGACAATAAAATAGCTCTCTTTGAAATCACGTAAGTAGCTCCACTCCTAGTTATAGTGGCCTCTGTATAAGCATCTCTCCCTTTACCATTATCTTACGCTACAGTATAATTGCCAACAAATGAAATACATTAAGGTCATTAACCCTTTCCAGTTGAAATCCAAGGTAATAATCCTACTAACTTCAACAGGAGCTGGATTAGTTGAGAAAACCTACGGCACACTAGATTAAGAGCAACACTTCATCCAAAGTCCAGAAACAGGTCTTAGCTATGAATACTGTCCCAAGAAAATAATAAAACAAAACTAGGAAGACAATCCAATTTTACAAGGAAGCAGTACCAAATATTTGAGAAAGAGGTTTAACAGGTCAGATAAATCAGAAAGATAAGTCAAAAAATGTAATGCCCACTCTTGAACATATTAACTTAAAGTCATACTTCTAATATACTTGATGTCTTTACACTGTAAGCATCACTGAAAAGAATCCAGGTGTCATTAAAAATGAGTTTAAAACACTTTAAAATCCCATGCATGGAAGCATTTGGCTTAAAACTATGACTTACATTGAGCTGTCTCACATTAGGGTTACTTGTGCAGAATACATGCATTCAGCATAAAACCAGCAGTAAAACTACTCAGTAACAAACCCTGACAGTATTAATCCATGCTTCTAGTGCCTCTGAGAGCCAGGAAACAAGTGACCAAATAAAAGCTTTCAAGAACAGTAGAGACTGCAACTTGTACTGACACTTGAGTAACAGTCAAAGAGACTGACTCTACAGAAGTTAACTTTGGAAGCTTCACTGGCCAGGCAGACTCAGGACGTTATTCCCAGAACAGTCACTAGAGGTGCTGGTCAGTGAGAAAGGATCCAAAAGAAAAGAGGTCAGAAGTCCCTCTTCTAGCCTCTCCTCGAACAACTAGCAAGCCCAGATACAAAACAATGTGTGACCATTCCCCCTACCTCTCCTTCCTCAGACCTGAAAGCTGTAATTTCACAGTGTGCAATTATTTCTCCTTAAGAATGTCATTATAATAAATTAAGATACTGAAGTGATGTTTATTAGAAACAGAATCTTAATGAAGTCATACAGGTGAGGGCAGAGGCTTGTTTATGAGAACCAGAAGCTTTAATAATTACTTACCTCTGCTCTTAACAACGCGATGGGAATGAATTAGCCAGCAAGCTTTTTCACAAAACATTGCACAGCAGTAGCATATCCTATTTATCTTTATTTGATAAATATACAAGTAAAAAGACCTTTTCAATAATGATACTGTATATTCTGTAGATCAAATGTGGTGGATTTTCTTTATGGTGGATTTCTCTATGGTGGGTTTTCTGCAAATATGATTTGCACCACTTTTGTCACTCTTTCAACTCTGCTACACAATATCTATTTTACTGCTCCTGCCACAAATCCAGATGGCTGCAGATGTGCAGCTGGCAACACTATGTTGTCTGACCCTGTTTAGAAGTTTACACAATGCAGTGCTTGAATTAAGAGGAAGTCCCAAGTGCCCTCATTAACACAGCAGCCAATGAGCTGAAACAGGAGCAGCAAGAGTGGGAAATTTCAGCAAAAATTTCCTAGTACAGGAAATGCCTACAAGACAGAGGGGAGATTGTATACTTTGCTGTGAAGACAGCAGAGCATAAAAACAGCCCTTTAAGGCATGCAATGGTATTCTGAAAACTAATTGCAAAGTCTATTGGCTGAAGTAAGCCCAGCTACTCTTCTTCAATATGTGACTGTATCTCTTTCCACTCATGAAATAGTGCATAATGGTTTACTCTAACAAGGATCATCTCCTTTGCACAGATCTGTAAAATAATAGCAAATATGCTACTGGCTTTATCAAATATCTTGAAAAAAGCTCAAGTGGTGAGGGAAGTGTTTTAAGGATGAATGAGTCTATTTAAAAATTTTAAATCTTGTGAAGCTCTGACATTGACTGTCCTCAAGGCAGACTTTATAAGAGCTGGTTTTTGGTCTTCTCTGTAAAGACAATAAAGGATATTAGACAAAATACATACTGTTATGCAAATGTACAAACACATGTTTTTAGGCAGTGTTGGATGCAATCTCATTATTGGAGCAATTAAAATTAGTACAAAGAGAAGTTCAAAGTATGCTGCAATGAAAGGTGCTTGCACACATTCAGTGATAACAATTTAAGTATTCTGGTGGAAGTGAAACAATTCTTTGAGGTATTACATTTTTGCCATTGCTATTCAAGGTTAAAAGTACATGTGAACTAAACTATACAAGTTGGATACGAGTCAACCATGTAGACATGACTTCTTTGGCAGCACATCGTGCATACACACTTGCACATGTAAACATACTTAGTTTTTTAAAGAAATAGTCTCTGCTTTATGATTTCCATCTACTCCTAATCACACAACAATCACAATCAATTCAGAAGCAAAAGAAATACTGAGTAAAACTGCAGTACAGACTATTAAAATGAATTATTAAAAAGAAAAATATTCTATCAGCACCAAACTCATTCACACACAGCACTCCACCTAAGGAAAGCCTTGTGATTTCAAGCAGCACTGAAGCCTGTGATTGAACTCCATCAACCCAAGATAATTCATTAGCAATACCAAGATAACAAATTAACAATCCAGCTCTTGTATAACTTTTCATGCACAAATCTCCTATGGCTTACCAGAGAAGCCTAATTTCACAACTGCCATTTCACAGCTAGGCATTACAGGCTACGTCTCCATCCTGCTTGAGTGCTCAGATCCCTTTATCAAGGCAAAGGCAGACAGAGCTCATAGCCCAGCTCTCTACATTCATTCTGCCAGCTGCAGATGTCCCCAAACCACTCACATGCCCCAAGGTCGATCTGCCTACAAATCTCATCTGCCTTTGCTAAATGCTCTGGAAAGAGTCGCCGTGACCGACTGAAGCGCCGACTTCAGTCAAGCGTGAGCACTTGGCAAAGGGGACCATCCTCACAGCCGGAACGGCCTCACACCATTCACATGGAGCATGCTTATGGCCTGCAGTCTAATGCAGCACAAGCTCCCCATTCCTCCCCTGGGCCTCTCAGATGCTCAGACTCATGTCTGTGCCCTTTGAATGCACAATGGCAGCAGCCTCAGGCCCGGCCTCATGGCAGAGCCCTGATACACCCCAACAGGTCCAAGGATGCTTCTCACAGGAACAGGAAAAGCAGAAACCGAGCAGTGGAGAGGCTCTGGACATCAAGCTCAATCTATGTAAGAATGACCAAAGTACTATTAGGTATGTGCCGAAGCCTGGGCGTGTCCACACATCGTTCTGCACAGAGCTGAACTCATGCACAGACTTGCACTTGGCAGGTCAGGCATCAGCCAGGAGCTGTTGGACCCTACGAGGTCCCCCCTTTTCAGCAGAGCCCTGTTATGGACAGCCTGTGCACCCACTCTGTAAAACCCAAAAAACTAATATCCTGGGCTAAGTCTTAATTAAAGCAGGTCAAGCTCAAATACTTCACCTTGTGCTCCCCACAGGCTGCAAGTTCATGTTGGTAACTGCAGCTCAGCTGACCCGTGATTAAGAAATCTTTAAGCAGAATTAATTCAGTCATGTCTGAGCCCTAAATTGCTACAGACAAGTCACAGAAATCCCTATTACTACCCAAAATAACTATACTGGGAAACTGAGTTCCACTCACAGATTCTAATATTTAATACTTGATTTATAAAGTGGCAAACCATACAATGATCAAAGAAATCCTCATAATATTACCCAAAATTTGAATGATAAATAAAAAATAAAATATATGACTGATCGTTTTTAGAGACAGCATGAAACCTACCAGCCTAAAATGACATGCATTTCAAAATTCTATATAGAGAAAGAAAAAAATCTAATCAGAATAGCAGGATACTTTTAGGCTGACTTCTGTTCTTGGTAGCTGCTTTTTTCTTAATTACTATTTAGAAAACTAAAAACTCTGAATGTCTTCATACATACTCTTTAACCTGACATGGATGAGAGGCAAGAAGTAATAGCAGCAGAGAAAGAAAAATAGTATTTTTAAAACATAGCTATACTGCATTTATAATTGGCTGTACATTAACAAGTGCATACAGTTAATGAAATTTTCATGTAAATACACAGTGTATAGTAATTAAACACTGTATATTTACAATACATTTACACAATACAAACAGAAGTACATATAACTGTATGTTGCCCACAATGGCAACTGGAAGTGGAATCCACAACCTGAGTTTTCATACCATATAACCAGAAAGGTTTTTAAGGTGCCTCATACTCCAGTAAGTGGCATCCAGAATTAAGAGTCAGTTTTGAATCTGTACTGAACAATTTTTTACACTAATAGTAGATTCTAAAAACCCTTAATATATACAGTAATTTTTCTACTGCAGATTTCTTAGCACTTTACGTTGAAAATAAATATATTCTGATCCACAGTTAAATAGAAGTGATCTTAGCAAAGGCACTTTGCCCATCAGAGGTAGCAAGTGTTAGAACTTCTGCTTTCCTAGTCACTGTCCAATACCATGTTCATTGTACTATGTGTGAATACAAAGGACTTCGTTTTCAACAGATATTCCTCATTAAAACAGCATGTCTCATTTATAACTTTTTGAGTGACAGAGATACGGTATATCCACTTCAGCTGGACTTTTTACTTGCATTTTATGAGGTTACCACATCTCTGCTAAATAAAAACCATGTATGATGAAAGCTGGGCCATCACGCACTTCAGTGTATCTGAGAGATGCTGCAAGAGCATATAAAGCTTTTTAAACATCACTCTGCTTTTAAGGCTGAAAAACACAGCTAAAGCTACTTACAATTCTACTTTGGCTGTCATTTATTATGTATCATATGGACACCCATCTCCTCAATCCTGCATGATGTACAACGAGCAAGAATGGTCTAGTTGAAAAACTGATTATTACTTCAGGCCTACTATTTTAGATTACAAACAACGATACAAATTCCTTAATAGCGCAGGATTAGTTGGATTAACAATTTCTCACTTAAACATAAGTGCATCGTTTGTAGGACAAGCAGGCATTCAGCTGTTGCAAACAGAACCCTGCCTGCCTTGTTCACATCTGCTTGCCACTTTACTTCCAGAGAGCCCATCAACGGATGAAGCATATGGCCTCGATATTGTTAGTGTTTGTAAATCACATGCATACTAAGCACAGCAGAAATACATTCAATTGGAAGTACAAACACAACTTCTGCAGGCACTGTTCACATAAGCCATCACACCACAAGAGGAAGACAGACAGATAAAGAAGAATTCCCAAGAAAACACACAATGGTTCTGAATTTTTAATTGTTTCTCCTGGTTATAGCTCCGTTGGATTAGTGGTTTAATGCTGAGATAAAACCAGCATCAGACTATCAAATCATGTATTTGTCTTGCTATGTGTCCCAACAGGCCAATACTGACATCTGGTACACAAAATTACTTCAGACCTAACAGTGTGATTTATTCTTTTATTTTTAAGTAAAGTTGCAAAGCAATTATCCATTCACAAAGGAAGAGCATGAAATAAACTGTCCCTTAACTTTAAATATCTCCTGCATTCCAGAAAAGGGCATTCCCCCTTCCAAAAAAAGTGACTTCCTGAAATCCCCAGCACTTGCATATTTAAAAAAAAAAAAAAAAAAAGGCAGCTAGTTTTACATCTTTCCTGCAAACACGTGGGAATGGAAGAAGAAAACTGTCAAGGAAAGAAGTTGCAGCTGTGCACACAGGTGGAAACAGAGCTATGACAACAGAGACCAAATGAGCCCTGCAAGAACAATGTGATCACAGAGTAAACAAAGTATTCTGGCAATTCCTTACTTGTGTAAAGTTTTAACAGCTGACTAATGTGCCAGCAAGAGAAAGGCACATAAAGCTAAAAAAGCTTTAGGTTCTTGATATATAACCTATTTCAATCATCCTGGAATTATTATCTTTGATTAGCTAATTAGTTTCTCAAATAAAACCATTTCCATTTGATTTCAGAGGCTGCTTAATCTACCCAATTCATATGAGTCAGTATGTAAAACTTTAATCTTCTGTTGCTTTATCATTGTCTTATCAAAAACAGCATCATGAGATGTTCAAATATTGCAGGTACCTATCATAATAAAAGTTCACAGTTCCCAGGAAAAGAGCACTAGGATAGACTGCGTACCTTGCTGGGCAATTTCCTTAACTTTCTCAATAAGTTGTACATAAAACTGAAAACTTGAATACCTTGCTACATATTCTTAGCACTTCTTTTGCTCTGTAACACAGCTACTAGCAACTGTTCATCCTTGCATTATTTATCAAGCTTCCTTGATTCTTTTCTGGCGGAAATGACAAAACACTTTAATCTCCTTCAGGATGCATAGAGGCCACTTCTGCTTCGAGTAATAGACAGGAGAAAAGTCTGTTTGATTCTTAGAATCATAGGATGGCCTCAGTTGGAAGGGATCCTTAAAGATCATCTGGTTCCCAGTCCTGCAAACAGGTTGCTCAAAGCCCCATCCAACCTGGCCTTGAACAATTTTAGGCATGAGAAATCCACGGTTTCTCCAGGAAACCTGTTCCAGTATCTCACCACCCTCACAGTGAAGAATTTCTTCCTAATGTCTATTCTAAATCCACACCCTTTCAGTTCAAAGCCAGTGCTCCTTGTCCTATCACTGTGAGCCCTCGTAAAAAGTCCCTCTCCAGCTTTTCTGTAGGCCCCCTTTATGTACTGGAAGGTGATCTAAGGTCCTTCCAAAGCCTTCTCTTCTCCAGGCTGAACAACCTCAGCTCTCTCACCCTGTCTTCATAGAAGTGCTTCAGCCCTTTGATCTCCTTTGTGATTCTTCTCTGGACTCATTTAGCAGGTCCAGGTTATTCTTATGTTGGCGGCCCCGGAGCTGGATGAAGTACTCCAGTGGGGTCTCACAAAAGTGGAATGTCCCCGTGCTTTAGTTTTTTCCAATACTATCAAGGTGTCCATAGAAGCCAAAGTTACTTGGTACCAGCCATGAAGTAGAAAAATAATCAGCCTAAAGTAGATTAAAGGAACACTTGTGAAGGTACTGGCTTTTTCTGACTAGGGTGAGGAATGGACAAACTGCTCAGGTATGAGGCACAGCAAATTCACAGAAAATATTTTCAGAACTTTAATTCTAGATTATGCTTTTCCTCACATTATAACAGACAACAGAGTATTTTGATGTCCCAGATAGCACAATCTAGAACTCTTTTTCATGTGCAGCACTAAGTTACACACTAGTAGAACAGTTTCAGTAAACTACAGGTTAAGTAAAAGCTTCTCTGCCAAGAGCACTTTGAGAACTCAAGCTGATAAAATTTGATCAGTCCCTGATGCCACAGCACACAGAATCATAGATGTCAGAAGGAAAATAGGTACTAGCAGGTTTAGAAAGGAAGACTGGGATGGGAGGTGTCCAACCACATCAGCTAGATCTATGTGCTGGAATCAAGTGGTGCATCTCCTTCAGGTCTCTGCATATTCTTCAACTGCTCTTGAGCTACTCAGACCTGGAACTATTAAGACAGCAGCAAAGACAGTGAAAAAGAAAGGAGACTTATGAAAACTGTGCAGATACTTCAAAAGGTAGCTGCTCTTTTTTAATATTCACAGAATGATCTTGTTTTTTCTTAAGCATCAGGGTACAGTAACTTTGATACAAGAACAATATTGCATCTCTCACTTTACAGTCTTTCTTTTCCCAGGATTCAAAATTTCTTCCTCAAAGGAAAAAGTTACTGACTAAAGCTAAGCTCAAGGCAGAATGTTTGATTTTTGACATCGTGCCAATCTAAAGAGAATGCAACACTTCATGTCTAAATAGCAAATATTTTTTCAGTGATGGCATTAAAAGTATAATCCTAAAACAAATTAGTCTTTAATTGGTTTGCAGAGAAAATACAAATATGCTAGGAATTCACCTAGGCAAATAGAAGTGTATATTTTATGAATAAGTACAGTAATCATATATTTGTTACTTGGAAATAAAAACAAACAACATTTGCATGATAAAACTGTTTACATATCTTAATGAAAATGTATCAGTATCTCTTCCTGGCTTTTATCTGACAGTCAGCATACATCCTAGGTCCAATACACCACATTTCATACCACCTATTGTTGAAACAGTTTTGACATTTTAAGTAATCCATATTAGCATGTGGAATCACTAAAAGAATCCTTGAGTACAGTTCATAGTATTTTAAAGAGGTCAAAATTGTTAACATCTACCAGAAAGAAATAATGCAGAACTGATCACTCTATAGATTCTGAAAACATGAGACACTAGCCTCACCATTCTAGAAATCATTTCTACTGGAAGCTAAAGGATTAGACTGACGTGTATTTCCCGAGCTACATCTGTCATAACAAGTTTAAAAAAGCAACCAACCCACTGAGCAAGAACTGGCACTTTGGGAAATGGCTTAAATAGCACTGAGCTCTCAACTAGCAGTTCTATGCTTATTACATATTTGAATAGACTCAAATCAAGAGCCTATTTCCTGTCACCTTCACATTTGGCTTTAAGATAAAAAAAAAAAAATCACCAACAAAAAACAAACCAACAAACCCAAACAATAATCCAAAAACCAAACCATGTATTGAGAATTCCTCAGTATACCAGAGATTTCAGGACATTAGTGCTATGGACAGTAAAAGGATGGGAGCACAGAGCCAGCAGTACTCTTCCAAATCTGAGTCACAAAGACAAAGGGAAAAAGGGAGCCCACAGGGGCACTGTCTCTGCCCAAGTCTCAGTCTTCCCTCATAGCATCTCATACTTAGGGCTTTTCCGCTCTTCTGATTGCAATTTCCACCTGATCTACATTTTTTTAAAGATTTTACTGCTTGTGTGCCTAATGCTCCTTATGCAAACACATCTACTCACTCAAGTCATTACTTCACCTGTATGCCTAAAAGTATGACTTAGGAGACCTTCAACAAATAAAAGTCTAACATTGGAAGGGACCATCTATTTTATGTTAAGCTGCAGTTGTTTTCAGCACTCTTTTAAAAACAAACCCAACTGTTTGGGCCCTCAAAAATTTCCAGTGGAAGAACTCATAAATTATAGATTTGGCAGCTTGGAAACAGTGCTTACACCCCTTAGAGGTAATCTACAGAAAACCAACATTATAATGTATCTTCATTTCATGGAATCTACATAAAGGTTAGGAAACCAGCTAGAAAAAGGGAAAAGAAGCAGCTCTTCTCATCCTACAGAAAGGTTGCAAGATTCCTCTACAGGTTTCCTACAATTATACCTGTGAATCATAGAGTGCTGTGGGTTGAAAGGGACCTTAAAGCTCATCTAATTCCAGCCCACCCACCGTGGGCAGGGACACCTTCCACTAGACCAGGCTGCTCAAAGCCCATCCAGCCTGGCCTTGAACACTGCCAAGGATGGGGCATCCACAGATTCTCCAGGCAAATTTGAAGTTGCAGGGGCTTTAAGCACATACATGTTAGCAGAAAATAAATTCGTTATAGCCAAAGTGAATAGCACAGTTTGACTCCTTACTAGATCCTACACAACCTATGCGATATTTAGAATAGAACAGTTCAGCTGGGAGAGACCTACAGTAATTATCTAGTCCAACTGCCCACCAATTCAGGGCTGACCAAATACTTGGTAAATACATTGTAATTACTTGACCAAAGACTGTAGATATATAAATCCAGTGAGTCCCAAGTACATAGCACAAAATTTCCTTCCTTCAGTCCCAGTTTCCCATATCAGAGCACTTGAG
>VZTD01001331.1:299973-350974 GCA_013397725.1 Rhagologus leucostigma | reverse complement strand
CCCGCCCCGCCCAGAGAGCAGCGGCCGCGCCGGACCCGGCGGTGAAGGGAATTGCCCGAACCCCGGACGGCTGCCACGGCACAGCCCCGCGGCCGTGATTAGTAAGGGAACCCTCCGCGCTTTTCCCCCCGCCTCCTGCGGGGCGGGGGTCACCGTGGGTCTCACTCTGCACCGACACGCACATCCTGTACGACGGGCGTGCACAGCGCCGGGGAGCTGCCGCAGGTGCACGCCGGCCCGTCCTGTCCCCTCAGAAAGCCGGCGGGAAGCGGCCCCGACGCCGCCAACAGCCACAGCTCGGACGGGCCCGGGCAGGCACGCGGGTCGCCACTATTAGCCGGGGTGGTAAAGACCTCAACATGGAATCACAGAAGTACAGCATCAATTAGGTTGGAAAAGACCTCTGAGATCGTTGAGTCCAACCTGTGGTCTAACACCACCATGTCACTCAGACCATGGCACTAACTGCCACATCCAGTCTGTCCTTGAACACCTCCATGTATTCTTGTGTGATTCTGTGATTTTTACAAGAAAGTAATTCTTCATTTTTACTCTATGGTTTGCCAGACGTTTTTATGGAAGCATTTTTGGAGATACATTGTGGTTACATGTTAACAAAAGAGTCCATCATAAAGTTCAAAATCAGATTCCTTGAAAAACCTCCAACCCAACAACTTTAGTGTATCAACGTATATTAAAAAACCTGTCAATACATAACACTTATCCTGAACATATCTACTTGTTCGGGTCCTCAGATATGTGAAATACATTTGACTTTTACAATTAACTTGTGCTTCTGGCGCATTTCTGGCCACAGGAGAAGTTCCCCACAGTCCCACAACTACCCACCCTGACCCCCCAGTCCTTCCAAAACTGGGAATGGAAATACATATTCTTTTGTATATGGATAGCTATGAAAGCAATTAACACTTAAAGCTTTTATTTAACAGCTATAAAGAAAATTGGTAGCTGGCCATGAATCTATCCTCACTCAAATAACATCCTAGAGTAAGAAGAGAGTCTGCACCAGTGCTGAGAGAAGTCATACACATAGGAACACAAAAGAGTTCTATTTAAAAATACATACACAGCACATACACTTAAGAATAGACAACTGTGCCCAAGGCTTGCACAGATGAACGCATGTGTGGGCTCTAGTCTGGATTCCCAGAGCCAACAGATAAATAGTTACTTAAAGGTACACACCCCACCCCAAATGTTACAAGGGTGGGAAACAGTCTTAAAATGGACACTTTAGCCATAGAGTCCACTTATTTTACAGAGTAAAGGCTTTGAGAAATAACAGATGAGATTTGATCACCCTGTTCTATAATGAGTAATCATTCTTCTAGTGTTGTACTTGGGCTTTAACTGTTCATTTCCCTCCCTTTCTTGAGAATTTTTTCCATATTCAGTGATGTTAGTCTCCGTGCATTTATTTTTAATCAGCCCTTGAAGAACACACTCTTCATGCCTGGATTCCACATCCAGTCTATTTTTATGTGCTTTTAACACACTCTCTAGAAGAATCTAAATCATGTCATTCGCACTGCACTCACCAGACTTAGCTGGATAGCTCCCTACCTTTGTGAAAAATCTGTAGTGAGACATGAGACATCTTGTGGTGAATTCTGCCCAGCACAAAGTTTATTTTCCCCATTTCTTTAGCACAATCTAATAGCCATTACCATACATATAAAAATCTTATTCCTGGAAATTGCATACAGACACCCTCATTGTTAGGATACACAGCCTGGCCCAAAGACCAAAGTCAACAGCAGGAGCAATGAGCACAAGACTCAGCTCTTCAGTTCTATTTGAGTGCATGCCCCATAGAAAGGCTGGTGGCATACTTCTTTCAAAAACTGGCATTGAGGAAAATCAATCTTTTTCCAGAAACCAGCTGATAAAATAGTCCTGCATTTTGCTACCACAAACCAACTTCTGTTTATAGATGTACCAACGAAGATATTGCATACAGCAATTAGAGGACATAAAAAGTCCTGTTTTTACAAAAGAGTTTTGCAGCTACTATCAAAATCCCCAAATGATTTTGGATAGAATCTCCATAAGGATCTCTTTATTGAATAGCAATGGGCTCAACTACAAAAATTTAAAGCAGAATGTATATAAAAACTTCAATGACTTTTCTTCTTTGAGAGCTCTTTAAATTTACATCAGTTTCTGAAAATAATGATGAACTATGTATTTATTTTTATACAGGTAAGACCTGCTCTCGCACTGTGAACTCTTCTCCTATTTAGAAGACTTTTTTTTCCCCTTAGAATTAGTCTGAAAGGTTTACTGCAGCTGATAAAGTTAAGTTAAAATCTGGATTAGATCCTGTCTAACTTGGACCAGTCAAAAAACATAAATACACTTGATGCTTGCTACTGTTCTCTTCACAGAGGCTAATTGTTGTAATATACAGACTGCTATTTGGTATAAGGATTGGAAGGCATGGGTAAGGCAGGTCCAAGCTTCACAAGATGCTTGGAATATTACAAAACCAGGAAATAATACCAAATATTGCTTTATTGTAATATTCATAAACACATTCCTATTGCTGCAGATGTACTTTATATGCATGACCTGCACACCAGTGGCCTGCCCTCACACAGTTAGCTAATCAAGTACAAGCAGAGATAGCTTTTTGTTATAATGAACACAATGTTTATTGCCTGCACAGTTGCATATGCAAACATACATTAAATGAAACATATAGAAGCATAAGAACACAATCCCCAGTGACTAATGCAACCAGCTAAATATATTCTGCAACCGCAGTGATATGCACGACAGAAGAATGGCAGAGAAAAGTCCAGAACCCACAATTTTTGTTTCAGAAGGCTATTCATACGTAAAATTGTCAGCTGAAACTCAGATAACTGACAGGCTTGTTTTGAAATTAACTTCCTTGGGAATAGTGCCACTGTTCTTAGAGCAAGAGTTTCCCTTATATTCCTCATAAGTTTTATCTTGTTCTTTTCATTTGCTACCTAATTTTAAGTGAAATTTCAGCTCAGGACACACAATGTAGAGCAGGGCAGACAAAGAGAAACCTTAAACACACTATTTTGCAATACTTTGAAATCATGACCTTTATTAAAAAGAGATATTTCTAATTCCAAACCAAATTCACTAACCTTTCATGTGCTTACATCACCACTGCTTATTGTATTTTCTAGTTATAAAACATTGCTCTGGCAAGTGGCAGTAAAGAAACAGAGCCAACCCAACAAAGCCTTCTCAATGGGAACGAAAATTAGAACTTACATCAAATCATCCTACTATTTTTGTCTTTCCTGTTTACCTCTTTCGTGCTTTATCAGAGTGTCAGCCGCTTGCAGCTCCATGACTGTTTCACCGTTACATCTCCACACTGCTACACTAATACACTAACCCAGCCCTTTCTGAGAGGAATATTGCATCTGTGTTGATGCAACAGCAGCAGGAAAGAGTCAGAATGAACTATAATCTCTACAGATATTGCTAAAAGACAACGAAAAGGAAATTTTAATTGATAAATTGTTTAATGATATGCTGTGATATAAGTCCTAAAACCCAGGACATTTACTGCTAAAATTTATGCTTGTAGGACCATGATAATGCAAGACAAAAATAATTTCCTAGCAGCTGGAGCAACATCAGCACAGAATAAGAAATGGGGGCTTGCCCAGATAATTCACAGTGTGATTCAAACAAGTTAGGCACCAAATACAAGCTTTTCCTATGGCCTTAGTATGTAGCTCACAGAGAGAGACAACTCTATTAGGTGACTAAGCTCTACTACATTAGGGCAGGATGAATCATCCTCTGAAAATGTCATTCATTACATCCTAAGAAATACCAGTCTCTTATGATACCACTTGCAAGGGTTTACACAAGGTTTGACGACTACCTTGGACTAGCACCCATCTTTTAAAGGGCTGTAGTGATACGTCATCAATTCTACTCTTAACTTTCACTTACACACAGATAAACTAGCTCCAAAATAGGAACTACACTTTCCAAGAGTCAAACAGGGAGAAAAAGGTCAAATTAGTAGCAGCATAAGCATTACTGTTGTATTTGTATTGCAGTATTATGTAGAGCCGGACCCTATTTTTCATAGAAGACAACACTTTGCCCCAGTAAGCTTGGGCAACTCATACGATGCACTGCAAGTATATGAGAGAGTGAGCAGATGGAGATGAAATGAACAAGGAGGAGGAGAAGGCAGCAATGAAATGATTGAGTTTGATATAATGAACAGCAGTCACAGCACATTAGTTGCCTAGTCAGTATTTACATCAATAACATAATAAATCTTTTAAAAACTGCTTTCTGTATTCAAATTAATATGTATTGTTGCATGCAAGTTCTTCATAGGTTATAAGAGAAACTTGGGATACCAGAGGGACACCATGTACCTAAGGCCTGTACATTCTGAGCATTAAAGCCTGTATTAGCATATCTACCACTGTATTGTCATAATAAAAAGAATACAGACACAGTTTTGTCAATGCGAAATGACATAAAACACTTGTACTTGAAAGCTCAAATAATAATTATTTTACCTAAGATAAACTTAGGAAAAAGCCTACCACTCAGAAAATTACTACCACAGCTACGAATTTATTTTCATTGATAGACACATTTTTAGTAAGTGCAATGCTATACAAATTGACTGTAAACTTGGCAATCTTTGGCATAATTAGCTCAATAAAAATTCTATGACTAACCTCAGAATATGGAAATAAGCTTCCTCATCTCATTCATCCAGAATTCCTATAGTTCCTTTTAATGGAAGAAACCCCCTTTCCAAAGTAACTAATGATACCTTGAAGGATTGACATAGCAGATTTTACTGCACAGTATTTGACATAGCACTAGCCTATTCATGGTGCAGTGTTCAAGTGGGGGAAAAATAAAAATCACACAGACCTGCCCTGTGCAGGACTCTGTATGTATTCACATAGCTGATTACGAACATAATCTAAAATTAGTTCAGACATTCGAACAATGCCTGAAGGTTTTATAAACCAGTTCAAAAACTCTCTTTACATATTACTGAATTAATTTCACTCATTTGAATATGACAGCTTTCTGCACTGTAGTTTGCCTTCTCCTTTGTACGTTTTTATTATAAATAAACTAATTAAGATAATTTATTGGCTAAAGATTCTGTACAGTCATTAAGGGGATACACTGAAAGTAGATGTTTGCCCACTCCTCAATGTTCTATGTTGTCAGTATAAAACTCTCATTAAGGTGAAAACCCAGAAGTATG
This sequence comes from Rhagologus leucostigma, assembly GCA_013397725.1. Lineage (NCBI taxonomy): Eukaryota > Metazoa > Chordata > Aves > Passeriformes > Rhagologus > Rhagologus leucostigma. The sequence continues at coordinate 345,702 of VZTD01001331.1, read as the reverse complement.
AAGGAAGGAAATGGTGAGCCCATCAAGACCTTTCTGGGGTCCCTTATGCTCTCACCCCCAGTTTAGCTGCCTATAGAGACTGGACCCTATCAGTCCCCAGTGTTTTTACAGATACTGTAGATACATTGCTCAAGGATCTGTGAACAACAGCTGAAGTTACCAGAGAGATGGAGATTAACTTCTGTTTTAACTGAAGGAAACCGTGCTCGTTTGCAGGAAAACTTGTGAGAAAAATCAGTCCTTGTTTACTCAGGCTGGCTGTTTTAGGGGCCAGGGTTGCTGGTCTCTAGCTGAATGAATCCACCCTCTCACTTTCAAGTTCCACACTTAAAGAGAAGTATGATTAATTTTTAGCTCTGCATACTTGCTATCATTATCTTTTGCTAATTCCATGACTGCAGAATAAAATATTTTGTGATACTAAGGAGGGGAAATATAAAACCATCCAAAAGTATGTAAAGAAATTAGACTGTCACTTTGGCATGAGACTCTGCGTGGAACTGTGAGGTCTTCCTTTCATGTCTAAAGATTCCTCAATTCAGTGGCAGTTACAGAGTAAAACTTGCAGAGTTCTCTCTTTCCTTACCCAAGCTTGGCCCCTAGCAGTTGTCTCCTGCACAGGGAAGGTATACAAGACCACTTTCAAGCACAAATCAGTACGTAAGATTAAATTATCCCACTTCCTAACTTTCTTTCAGAAGGGAAAGACAAATAGACCAATATAATAAATTCTGCAGCAAAGTCACGGAATACTTCCAGCTCTGGTTGGAGTTTAATGTATGCGGCTCATGCTGGCAGGAGTCCAGCACTTCCTCTGTAACAGCTTCTGCTGGGTAAGCTCACACACAGTTGTGCTGTAGAACTACTTATGTTCCTACAAATTATACCAGACATTTCTCATTAGCATTACACCTGAAATCCCATTCCTGAGCTGGACGTTATCCGTTACTTCATAAAATTACAATGAAAAGCATAGAAAGAGCAAGTTCAGGATACATTTAGGCGGTGGTTCAATGGAGAAAACGAAAAAATCCCCAAGCCCTCAGAATTTACCAAACAGAAATACAAACAATATCCATTGCTACTGGGTAATTGTTGAAGAAAACTAGAAATAGAGCTGATTATTTTCTTAGATTACTTTGAAAATTTAAATATTTTTAATATTTAAAGTCCAGTTTGTAATACTCATCAGACCTGCTCTTTGGTACCCTGGTGTATCCCTCAGCATTCACAACCCATGGAGCTACAAGACATGTGTATCACACATTTCATTTGACACCAAGCCATTCAAAAGACATTCATGCTAAATTCATGTTTCCACTCATGTTCCTCTGAAAAATGCCCTTTTTTTTGTAGCTTGTTCATGAGGATGCAGCAAATATGGAAAACTCAAGAAAGAGGAAAACCCAGGTAACAAAAACCAGCCACAAAGACACAAAGCATTTGTAAGCCCTGGGATTCTGCCATGAATGACACCATCTGCAGGCCATTGAGGACACACCTCACAGGAATTTCCTGCACTGGTTTGTTTCATAAAGCCACACTTTTCATGCCCCCTTTAGGACAGACACCTCTGCACTTTGAGAAGCCCCCACCTTCTGCAGAATATCTCCTCCACGCTATCCTTTTTGGATACAGGCTAAGGTCAGAGCAGGATTAAAAAGACAACCATTTTTAAGGTGTTAGGCATGCTCACACTGAAATTTGTGTGTTTCTCCAAATGACTGGATTCCTACAAAACAATCGTTGCAGGAAGCATTCATTTCCATCAATCATCATTCAAATACTTTCCTCCTATCAAGGTATCTTATCCTTGGAAATACATTCAAAACTTCATTTACAAGGCTCTGAGGAACTTTACCGAAACGTGAGGTCAGTCCTGCTCTGAACCTAAAATGTTCTCTGGTTCTGTGAATTACATTTGATTTACTCCAACCCAGAGATTTGCTATCTTTAATCTTAATGGTTACAATCTGTTCTAATGGTGATTGACTGAAATTATTGTAATTCACTTGATTATTGTAATTCATATCTAAAAATAAAATCATATTCCCTCTAAACTGGTTAATTTATACAAAGTGAAACTGCCCATCCACTTATCTAGTGGTAGCAAGAAAGACGTATCTTAATTTTCCACTTTCTAAAGAGACAGTACTGTGTGTGTATATGTATATATATATTTCTATGCATGTATATGCTCCAGTAAGGTGCTGCATAAAACCTGTTACAGGATTGGTTCTTAAAAAAATAATCTGAGAGACTATGCCTTTGACTTCATCATGATTTCTCATCATAAGTACCTTCCAGGCGAAAACTATACCGTCAAGCATTAGCAGAAGACTCAAGAAGGCAGCAAGGAAGCAACTTAAGCATCAAAAAGTCACTTCTGAGAGAAGGCAACAGCCTTTGCAGGTTGAGAAGTGAAGCCTGAACTGAGAGTAACATCTGGAAAACTAAAGAGCCATAATAATAATAAAATAATAAATAAACCAGCTTTTGAAGATTCTTTGTGGTAACTTGGCACTGTGAATTATTAATAACCAAAGCGTTCAAGCTCTGCTAGATTAACTTACATAAGATTGCTCTCCTCATTTAAAAATATTCTGTTTAACAAGTTGTTAGGCGAAAGGATAAGAAAAATACTAGATTAGAATATGTCTATCACTGATATAATGGTAGACACTGTCAAATTATTATGTAACTAAATATATGCTTGTTTGGGTAACACAACTCTTTGATCACTGCTTCTGACAATCCTTACTCATTCAATGCCTTATTCATCCAGCTGGCCAGCTTAACTACAGACAACTGACTGTACTAAAAGAAAGAAGTGGCAAGTGATCAGGTGGGAAAAAACGATTAGAAAAGGAAAGGTGAGGAGCAAGGGATTTGTGCAAGGGTACATTTGCAAAGTTGGCAAGAACATGAGAAGTTGAAATTACGGGTTTCTTGTGGGAAAATGCAGTAAGTGGGGGATTCTGGAGGCTCCTGCCAGAGCAAAAGGATTAAAAGGTAGCAGCTCAACAACACATGCAGGCAGCTGGTGACCAACGTGACAGCAGGACAGTGTGAGGAGAGTTTGATTCCGCACAGGCTGCCTGGCTCTGCGCAGGCCTGGCAGCTGGCAGAGGGGTAAGAAGGCTGAATCACCGGGACAGAACCAAGGAATATGAAATGTCTTCGGGATTCATTTTGGGAAAAGATTAATTAACATCTACCATAACTAAGATTCATATATCATTTCTGTTATGACTGCCTAGTGACTACTTTTATGCCCCTAAAGCATCATGCAGTTTTACACTCTTCATATTGCCAGAAACTATCATTTTTAGAGGCATATAAGGCTCATTCCCTTTGAAGTGACTGCTCTATGGTAAAGCTCTAAATGTGGTACAACTAGCTCTGAAGTAGAAAGGCATTAAAATATTATTAGTGTTTGGTCTTTCTCCCCCCTCCTATAAGAATTCTGCTGATTTAGAGAAATTAAAATCAGTAGGAGACCTGGGAACAGAACGTAAGGGCTGCAGGATCATATTCTCCCTAAGCTGGCACAAAAATTAACCTTTGGGAAATTGAGTGGACATTGGGTAAAAAGATACAACTACCCTGGGGCACATAATTTTTAAGGCATTAACGTTTTCTTCATAGAGCAATGCCAATATCTAACATGCTGCATACTGCTTCTACAGTGACTAGACAGCATCCAAATTGGATTTAAGCAAATTATTTAGCTTATTAGGCATCCTAATGTCCAGTATTTAATTCCATTAGGAACAATTAAACTTTCAGCTAGCAAAAACAAAAAAGAAAAGTAATTCCACAGAAATGAGAACAATATCAGATTTGTCCCAGCTGACCTTGGCACTAATTACGCAGCCAAAGTCAACAGTAAGTTTAGGGAAATCCAGGTATGATGTATTATGTACAACTTTAAACAATGCATATCATCCACATAGGTTTTAATCATGCACTCTCCAATCTATATCACAACTTACAATAACATTGCAACTAGCAACTCCGGAAACAAGGATTATGTAAATGGAGATGTAGAGCAGATTTTGTCACATAATCTTCCCCAAAGATAGAAAAAATCTTGGATGGAGAAATTTTCATTGCTGTTGATACACAGCAATTTAATTCTGCACCAGTAACTGAATCTCACTAGTTTATACAATGAATAGATACTTCTACACAATCTTTTCATTTCAGTTTTCAAGAAAAACATTACCAGTGTGGATGTTGTAAAGAACTATAGAGTAATAAAGCTTATAAACTAATTGGGGTAGTTATGATATGCAAGCTCTTAGAAAAGACTTCCACTGTTTCAAAATATCCCCAAGCTTACTAAAAATATCCCACAGAGAAAGGAAAGTTCAACTACATGTTCATGGCCTATAGGTACACAGCTCACTATGCCCTCCCTTCTAGGAGACCCAGTAGAAAAGGTAAACCACAATGCATTCACTGGATACCAGGAATTTTTTCTCCCTGCATTTCTTATGGTCAGGGCTGAAAAAGCCATTGCATTACAGAGAACAGCAAAAATCCTGGGAACTTCTTCAGGCTTCGAGACAATTTCAGAAAAAAAATCGTTCGTTAATTAGTTTTCATCAGAGTATAGCTGACTTGGATCCTACTGTCCTGGACACCTTCTCTTTTTGCCTTTTTGTGCTTTGATCTGTAAGTAAAGCAGGCACTATAAAAAGCAGGGGAAACAGTACCTGCTTCTTGTTATAGGCTACCACAATCAGTCAGTGCCAGCAGGGGAGGATGAACCAAGAGGGGGTGACCAACACAGCTCTCACACACAGGACATTCAGGTGCATCTGCTTCTCCGTTATACAAGTCTCAAACAACCTGCTAATGTGCAAATGCTTACTAGGGTATTACTGTTACTTACCAGAGCTAAGCTCAGAAATCGATCGGGAAGACTACAAATAAAGAACATTTATTGAATTACTGTGCTTTATCCATTTCAAAGAAGTAGAAGCTTTCCAATGCCCACCTTGTCAGTAGAAGACATTAAAAGTTTTCATTAGCACAGTTAGTGCTTTTCATCAGCATCAGCTTGTTCTCTCTCAGTTGCATCGCTCTCAGTGAATGATTAATGTTGAAATCCTCTTCTCTTTGAATGTTTATCATCCTTTTAGATATGGTTGGACGTTTAATTTTTCAGTGCATTGTAAAATAAAATTTGTTGCTGTTCTTGAAACTTAAATACTACACAGATAACAAGAGCCTCCCCTGTTTCTAACAGCAGGCTATTCCTTTCTAGCAGTGAGGGAACAGATCTCTATTTTGGCACATATATTTTTCATTGGAAAGCATTACTAAAATGAATAACAGAAATTTGCAACTGAAAAGAATTGTGAAGGAATTACTTCGAGGAAAGGTTAATTTCAATCCAAAAGTCCCTTAAAGGAACAACACAGTAAATGTGGGCTAATCAGTGTATGGCAATAAGTTTCACAAAAATCAGAATCTGGGTTGATAAACTTTGCTATGTTCACAAAGGAAAAGAAGAGTCTATTGGAATGGGAAACTCTCATGCAGTTTGCCTCCATGCTCTTTGGCAGACAATTTATACATCAAATTCTGCAAGATTTTAAAAGGACCCGTTTGGTTTTTTTTCTTTTTTTTTGGAATGGGGTAGAGGACAGTCAGTCACAAGAGCTGTTTCATGAGATGATCTCTACAACATCCTGGACGAATTTAATGACAAAGACTGCCTAAGCAATTCACTTCCTAGTTCAAAACTCACGTATTTCCCTAAGCAACTTCTTTGTGCCAGATGCCCTAAGAAATACGCAGCACAGTCAAAAGTGTATTTTCCCTGAGTCAAAACGAGCCAAAGGGCTACTTTTAATTGAAGGAGCAATTCTAAACCAAAGGCAGTCAAAGTCACTGAAAGCTATGGAGTAGGGTTTTCAGCTATAGTTTATTTAATTTATTTATTTATTTATTTATTTATTTCCTATTAAATCTCTGTATAACTTCAATTCCATCCAAAACTGTATATATTTGAATATATTTTGCATTTATCTATGGTATTTAAAGCACTACATTGTTTTGAAATGGTTTTCTTTTTTTACAACATCCTTAATAAAACAGCTGAATATATTTTTAAATTATTGTTAATTTTTTTATTACTATTATGGTAGAACTGCTGTCATAATCTTTATAATTTCTGTAATTCCTTTCAGGACCCACATTTTGCATTCAAATGGCTATGCAAAGCTTTTAGAGCTAAATCATAGGACGAGATCAACAATATATAAGAGTATTATTAGAAATTACTAGAAATGAATCTGCATAGCACTTTAGATTTGTACTTCCCTGTTCATGTGCTGTTTCATGTCACATTGAAGAAAAAGAAAACTCTTACTCCACACCTGAAGGGGATTACAAGTCTTGGAATGGAAATAAATACACAAATAAATGAACACCCAAAAATTACTTAGTAGCAGCAGAAACCGTTTTTTAACTCTATTCATTTAAGAGCAGACTCCAGTACACATATCTAGTGTTTCACCTCAGTGCAATATCTTTAAGGTCCATTTAAAAAAAATAAAAAAATCTAGACTGAAAGAAAAAATACATTTTCAGAGTTATAAACTCAAATATAGTTCATTTGAAAAGTTGATATTTTGAAGGCTGGCTATTTTGATGGGTAATGTGAAATACTCACTGTTGGCTTTCCAGTATCAACACAAATTCACACAACTAGTTTTGGCCTCCTATGCTAGAGGGCTTACTGGCCAGTTTTTAAGACTGTTGAAAAGCTACTTAGATACTGGAAGCAGAAAAAAAAAAAAAAGGAGGAGAAGAAAATGGTAGGATGAGAAAAGTTGCACAAGAGAGAGATTATAAATTATGTTCTTCGCAGGCAGAAAATAAATCCTTAGAATCCAAAGGGTAAAGGAGAAACTAGGATTGACCTCCTGCTGTTGAATCAGCTCTAAATATTCTGAGTCATCTTGATTCTCAGCTATAAAAAAGCTCCCAATTCAGGGGAGAGCAAATTGCATAAAGAACTCTGCAGAGTTTATATCCAAGGCAGAGAGAAATGTCAGTCAGGGTCTCCTGAGAAGCATGAAAATAAGACATTTCTCTATTGCTACAAAACATATCCCCCCCACAAAAACCCTGAAAAGGACAAAGCCTATCACTGTAGTCAAGAACAGTTCATAGCTCTCTGCTAAGAATTCAGAAGTTCCTTGCACATTAACATAATTTTCACAAAATTTAGATATGTGGTGGATGACATACCTGAAGTACACAGAAGTCAATATTCTCACAGGTACATATATTAAAGCATCTGCCCACCACCAGAATTAATAATAATCTAATTCCTTCATTCAGAAAAGGTAAGTTTAGGAATTTCCAAAAGTTAATAACAGGTAAAAGAATTGTGCCTACTCTAGAGATTCCAGTGAGTATACTTATGGGCACAAGTGGAAAAAAAGTGAAAGCCAGAAAAAACCACGTAATATAGACTGTTTAAATTACTAAATGATAGCAATACACTTAATTATTCTAATGTGAGAATTCCTAAGACTAAAATTGCAAAAGTGTGAAAGATGAGCAAAAGCTTGCACCTGGTGATACTAAGAAGTTCCAAGCTGAGACCGCTAGGTTTCAGGGAGTTAAGGCTGAGTCCAGCAGGCAGTCAGACTGCCTTGTCCCAGGTATTTCCCTCAGAGAGAGCTAAGGTTGCCTCACAGCTGGCTGCTACCTGGACATCTGTTTTCAGCATATATGTTAAAAAAAATACTTCACTTATCAAAAAACGAGTTAAAAATCTCAGAGAAAACAGAAATAAATCAGGTTTCGAGTAACAACATACAAGGTAGGGAAAACTCAGGTTAAAGGAAAATTGAACAATACTTTTGGACAATAATTGGCCTTTGGAATCTAAATATATGGTCTGTCATAACAGCTTCATGAGTTGGTACTGCTGGAGAAAATACTGATATTGCACGGCTTTTAGGAGATAAATCTCAAAATCTAATGCTTACATTTACTTCTTTAATGTAAAAGGTACTAGCTAGAAAACAATAAATATGCAAATGCAACAACATACCACTAGAATTCAATGATACAGAACACAAGTACAGACTGCATAAACGATGCCTTGAACCAGCAGAAGCCCTTAGCAGCAATAGAACGTAACAGATGTTTGTGCAGCTCAGGTTCTGTACAGCTTGAATATGCAGATTCAGGTTTGAGCCTGCAAAGTCTTACAGAACCTATGGGGTTTTTTCCTCCAGCTTGGATAAGAAGATATAAACTTCTAATTCTATCCACTAGGATCAACAGATTAAATGAGGTTAATTTCTTTGAATTAGACTAATGAAAGAATCTGGAACAGAAGACAGAATACCCAGGTGCACCTTTTCTATCATTTGTGAATTGAATAGGACAGAAATTTTTGGAAATGTTGTGAGTAGTAGTTTACAGGACTGTTCAGCAGAGAAAAGATGACACTGAAAGGTATAAAGCTTAGTATCACAAGAAGAATGAAGCAAACAGAGACCCTGGTTTTCTTATCACTGAAAGTTTCTGTATATCTGCTCAGATAATTTCTCTCACAAAGTTAGAGATTAATCAGGAAAAAAATTCACTAAATATTGTCAAAAAGTGCAAGAGCATAGAAACTAGATCTACCTGTTATAACATCATTGCTTAGCAGAGTTGAGCCTGTGCTTGTGAGCAAGCTCTAAGCAGTGCAGAAAACCTAGTCCTGCCTTGTTGCAAGAGAGAAACTCTCTTAGTATTCCTCTAATGTAAATCATTCTGATCTCCACCTTTTCTTTTACTCCTAACCTGCAGGCTACCCATGAAAAAGTAATATTTTTCTGAGGAGAGTGAAATAGAACTTGACTAACATGTATGTAACTATTCCCTGCTGTAACTTCCAGCAAGCACATTCCCATCTCCTTCCTGGGCTGAGCTACTTACTGACCATCATACAGCTTTCACTGTGCTGCCACACTCTGTGCTGCCACACTCCGTGCTGGCCCTGCTCAGCTCCCATCCACGAGTGCCAGGCCAAGCCCTGGCTGAGGGCTAAGCCCCTCTTCACCCACTGCTGGAGAGCTCAGGAGAAAGTGCTGCCAGGACATCAGTGGCACGGAGAGCAACAGCATCTCAGACACACTTCCCTGGGAAGCAAGCTAGGACTTGCATGTAGTCTTATACCCCAAACTCATTTACACCTGCTCAAATATTCTGAGAGTCAAGCCAATAAAGGCTGGCAGACTTTCAGAAAAGCAGATTTATACTGCGGTCCATGCAAAACAGATACTTAAAATACAGGCTGGCAAAGCCACACGTTAGTAGCCACTTAGTTACTATTGTGCCTGTGCAAATAAACAGTTTCTCTGATAGATAGCCCAGTCCTATAAACTGCAGACACATCAGGTCACTCCAAGCAATCATCACCAAATGAATTACCCCTGCTGCCACTGGCACTTCATGGCTGCTATTTCCTTTTAATAACCTGGAGGAAACATAATGAAGCTTTTAAAGGAAGGCTGCATACTTGTCTTATCCAACTGCTTTGAGAAAAGAATTAGGGCTGATACAACATTTGGATCACCTTTTGATCCTGGAGAACAGTGATAATAACAAGTGATTGTAGAATACAATCTGCTACAACATATTTGTTGTTTTCCACCTGTGTATCTTATCAATTGTGGGTGTAGAATTCTTATTCTGATTTTCCAAATTATGTCAGAAATGGAACAAGGCTAACTGATTCCCCCCAACCCTTAAGAAAAGAAATCATGTTTCCTAATCCCCATCTACAGGTCTAGATGCTCTGTACCATCTCCCTAATTAATTTCATTACAAACTTATGTAATAGCATCATGACATCAGAGTTTTGGATCCCCTGATGCCATTAGATTCGATGATACAGAGGCCCCGAGTCTTGGGGCTGTCTCAGCGTGACATAGCACAAGCAGGAAAAGCCAGTTGATCTGCAGTGATTTGTGTCACAATGGATCACAAACATCACTTGAAAACAGTGAACATAAGTTGCCAAGTTACAAAACTTGCTGAAATTATGTGACAGAAATAATGCCAGACAATGAAGCAATTTTCTATCCACATGGAAATAACTTCCAAAATGTGCTGATAAAAAACCCCAAACGCCTTTATTCAAAAGGCAAAGACAGCTCCATGACTCCACTAAGGATGAGAATTTCTTCAGGAAAGGTCACTTAAGTCATAATGTTTACACCATAAAAAACTTCTGCTTGACATGCTGCTATATTCTCCTACAGTTTATGACATCCTCCACTCTCCATTTGTCAGATAACTCTAAATGTATCACAGAAGGATTTGTGCATCCCACAGGAACCAAAGCACTGCTTTCCCAGTACCAGTATGAGGTAAGGAGATAGGTACCAAGATGCAGAGTCTAGCAATTAGATTCACAGGGAAATCCTAAAACTCCTCAAGTGTTACTTCTGAAGTCCAATACTAAGCACCACTGAAATCCCCAGGACAAGTGACTGCCTGAAATCCAGGAATAACAATGCCTAATTGCCTCTGCATTAAGGCCCAAGCGGGCGTTCAGTACGGTGCGTGAGTCTGTGGCTGAGCAGAAAATTGAATGCAAATGCCCCACTCTCACTCAGACTAAGAAACGTTCATCTGAAAAGGTTCCACTCTGACCTGCAGTCCACAGAATCCAACGATACTGTTGTGCACATGTAAGCCAGGAAAGACTGTGCTGAAAATACAGCTTAATCTTTTCCCTCAGGCTCCCTCATACCAAGTCAGCTGGCAGCCTGAGAAGAGCCATCAGGATTTTTCATCATAATTAGCATGCAATAAAAGATAAGCAAAATAGTGCTTGAAATTTTTGTGTGAAGCAAATTTTTTGGATGTAGAAATGGCTTAAGAAAAACAGGAACAAAACCTCTGCCAATATAAATAAGCACACCTGTCCTAAACTGAGTTACTCATGTAAAACCTGCCCTGTGGAGAGTTACATTCTCCTTCATAGCAATATTTTATGGGGTTCCACAAGATACGTAAGTCTCAAATGTAAAGTGGTTTCAGAATGAAAAGAATTCTAGACTTATAGAGTATTATTAACAAGATTTAATCCCAAAATTATGGGTCCAGCTCAGAGGTACTCCACTTCCCTGTATTCTGGCACTTCAGAACATCACAATCACTTAAAATGAATTTGCAGGCATAAGGACTCCCTTCATTCCCTCTCATGGAGGAATAGGATAGGGACAGGAATTTTGTTCACAGCAGTCACAAGTGATTGCCAACTAACAGAGAGCAGCCTGTAAACATAAACATAAATAATATATTAATAGTTGCTGAGAGTATTTTAATGAAAAAGACACCCAAGAACTCTGCAATGTACCTACTATATTTTCTTACCTCAACTAATATGGAGCATGGCAACATCACATGGCTTCTCTGACACCTGCTGCTCGAAATCATGTTGACCTGTGAAGGAAACACAGGATATTGTGTTTATCTGTGAAAAGCTGGCCTTGTTTATAACAATGTGCTGACAGCAAACTAGAAAAGGCCTGCTTAAAACGCAGGTTTGTACCAAAATAACTAATGGTGAGCATTACATCAGTGGACTGTTCATGTGAACTTCTTTATTCCAGTATGAAAGATCTCCAAGTGAGTTTAGATTTTACTATTTTGTTACATAGATTACAGCCATTTTTGTTTCAAATAATAGTATCTATATGAAGATTTTGTACTTAAAATTGCACTAATTATATCCCTGCATATGCCAACAAAAAAAATCCTTTATCTCTTTTTGGCAGAGCTTTTCTAATTCTATTGACTTCAAGGAAAATTAAGCACTTTATAAACAAGAGGACTTTGATGAAGAAGCACTAGCTGAAGGCTTAAAAGTTTTCAAAATCTAAATTTCAATCTATTGGGCTTCTACAGAAGCATGGGAACACAGGACTAAAAGGAAGTACCAAGCTGTGAAGCTGTGTCTTGCAATCTCAGTACAGTGGAACTTTGGTTCTTAAGGATCCACGGAATATTTATTCTCAACACTGCACCTACAAAAACTTTCCTATTCCCTAGCAAGAAAATTAAGATCTGTTGATAAAATTAAAACAAAAAAAGCAATAACTGCCTAAAAGAAAAACCTGCACTACTAATCTCTGCTGTAGGAAAAAGTAGAGCAGAAAACAAAGTACTGTAGATGTAATGATACTAGGAAACAGCCCATGACTGATACAGTAAATTGACAAAAATCTCTAGAGAAGTTAGAATCTTCAAGAACTAGAAAACTTCTAAATGCCGGGTAGTCCCTCTAGATTGCTCTCTTCTTCCTTAAAAACACCCCACATAACCAATATAACCACTATTTCTCTGATTATTTAATTTTTAAAACTCTACTTTAAAAGCTTCCCTCTAGGCTCTTCCTAAAATATACTGAAATAGTCCATTAGCTGTCTTCTGTTTTTCCCAGCTGTTCCCCTCACTGTTATTCATTTATGTCCCACCATTCACCCATTTTTTATGCTCTCTCCTTCTGGTTTTCCTGTGTTCTCCCTCCAGTTTCTCTTTATCCTTTCTCTCATTCAGTTTCTTGCACATAGCACATCTTTCAACCTCTTGCATCTCCTTCTCTCTGTCTTCCACAGCCTCCCAAATTCATCTTTGATTCCCTTTCTTCCTCTGATGCTTTATTAAACTGCAGCTGACTCTTTCTCCCTCTCGTGCCCTGCCTATGCATGTGCATATTTCACACAGGGCTTGGGGCTCAGCAGTCCAGGAGCCAGCACACTAAAGAGAAGAGAAAGCAGATGCTTGCAAGCAATATCAGAAAAACAAACTCTGCTCTGTGTGTACAGCCTGGCTCCCAGCAATGCACTGATCATCTCTGATGCTCTGCTCCCCTCGTGAAGGTGGCTGGGAGAGCCTGACATTGTGCCTCCCTCCCCTCATGAGAGAGTCAGAAGTAATGTGAAGCAGAGCGATTGCTCAGTTCTGTGAGACTTATGCACGCACCAGCCGGGTCTCTTTGGGAGCTGGGAGAATTTTAGCTGTGACCCCGTCACTCCGGGCATTTTTAGCCCTGTCTTTGGTGCTCTAAAACACAGCAGCAGTTATCTGCATTCAGCTTGTGTTTATCCAAAGCAATGAACAAAAAAGTGCTTCATAAGCAAGCAAATATGGCATATGTTCTTGGAATTTCTCTCAGGAGGCTGAACTTATTTATCAAACAAATAGAAAATGGCACTCTACTGTTGATCAATTTACTTTTATGAATCCAGGGCCAAACCCTGCTGTTCATATTCCTTTCAAATCCTCTCTCAGGCAAGAGTCCCAGAGACTCCTTGACGCTCCATTACACAGTTACATAATATAACCATTAATATTGCATATGGAGATGTGCATGCACAGCTACTGCACATTGGGACTATAGACTCAGTTCACTAAAGAGACACCAACATAGCAGTTATTTATTATTTATTGAGTGCTAACAATACATTGAAGAAAAGGGAACAAGCTCTGAGCATTAAGGACCAATATGTGGCTGCTCTTCAGCTGTTACCTCAAGAATAAAAAGGGCCTAAGATTCATCTTCTCCAGAATAGCATCAAAGGAGCATCATGTTCTTGATAATGTTGTATAAGTACTGCAGATGTGTGTTGGCCAGTGTCAAAAGCTCTCAGTGCACTCAAATGCGGATGAATTCTAGAGCCTGAGATGTATTTCAGAACACAAAATTGCCTTTCCAGAGGTTGCTGCTATGAGTTTGGAGAAAGATGAGGGAGCCTGAATGAGACATCAAGGAGCCATCTGTGAGAGCATGGCTGAAATGCTACAAGCATCCCTATAAATATCTCTTGGTAAAGAACTAGTTCTGTTTTAATTATATGAAGTCTTTTTATGTAACTAGTTACTAGGCAGCCTATGAAACAGTTTCTCTGGCGGTAGCCTACTGTATGCATTAGGCAGCTTGTCTCCCTCGAGCTGCTGTTCTGGGGGCATGCCTAACAACAACCTACAGGATCCCTTTCCAGACAAGCCTACCCCTGCCACATATCATCACCAGTCTGCCTCACTGCCAGACTGGGGCGTCATATTCACAGCTGTGCTGGTTTGGGAAGAGACGGCAAGCACACACCTCCAGGAGGAGCTCTGGACAAGAGCATTTGGCTGAGCGGCAGCAGCTCTGAACGACGGCAGCATGGGAGCCAAAGGTGAACTTCACACTTGGCGGCTGTAGGCTGAATATCCTCACTTAGCACAGTCGATGCAAACCTGCTCTCAGTGTTTCTGATCCCATTTGCATCAAAACTCACGCAATTTATACCTCTCCTCAACATGAGACAATTGCATTTGTGTTTCTAGGGCAGGGTTTTCGTAGAATCATTAAGGTTGGAAGAGACCTTTAAGAACATTAAGTCCAACCATCAACCCAGCACTACGACTGTAACCCCTAAACTACCAACTCTTAGCTCCCGCAAAGGGGGTAGGAATTGGGCAGCGAGACCATGGCCAAAACAGCAGAATGTTTTTACAAAAAAGTAGTCACTGCTCTGCATAGGGCCTAGAAATGAATTCCATGGGCAATTTCTAGGCATATCTACTGACTCAGGTACTTCAGATGCACAAGGAAACCTCCTCTCAGGATGTGACATCAGCAATGAGCTCTCAGAAACTTTAAACAACTTTCAGTGTAAAAAGACCCCTAGATTTTAATCACTTCCAATTTACTCAGAAACAGAAGAGGAAGTACTTGTGCTCATAGCTTGAATATGACTTCAAGGGATTTATTTAATACTGCATTTCTGTCACAGCCAGAAAAGTTAAATCAAATATCCTTAGTTCTGAAATGGAGTTCCCAATTCTCACTATTTTGCTACTTCTGTTATCCACAGTTGCCATTTTTATGTCTGTCTTCTGGCATTTTTGGTGAAAGACAGTGTGTTATACAAGTTCCAAGCAGATCTAAGATGCTACTGTATCATTACTAGCTGTCTGTTTCATTACAGGTTTCCCTGTAACTTAGGATTTATCTAGAAATACAAATGGCATATTCTATTTCATTTGTCTCTTTCCATTTATGGGTGAAGTTCACCTATATCAAGGAAAAATTACTTACCAATAAATCAGGAGATGCAAGATATGCTCTAAACTTCTGGAAAAAAAAATCTACTAAAATTCAAATAAAGCTCACTAGAGCTATCACTAGCACTTATGCTCCCAGCGCGGTAAAAATGTAGTGGCTTGTGAGAAGGTAAACAGAAGATGTGTCTGGGGAACATTGAATTAGTCAAGGAAAAAAGAAATAAGGTCACTGTGCTGTGAAGAAAATCTTCATGGTAAGAAACCATTTTTATGTACCAAATCTATACAGTCTTCATAGAGATAATGAAGAATAGAGAAGATTATGACATTTTAATGAAGAGGGAGAAAGAAAAACAAAGAATGATGATACTTTCCTCTGAGTTACTGACATTTCTAGCTCCCATTTGTATCATATCTATTTATCATCAATATCTATTTGTAAGGAGGGCAAATGTGCTGCATGAATATAAAGCAGGAGAGCTTAGAGCATGTGGGCTGAAGAGTATTTATATACACTTTGACCAATTTTCTAAGGTGAACCAGCTGAGGAATTCCTGGAAGGTCCAGATTTCCTGCCCAGGTTAATAATCAACACACTGAAACACACAAATTGTTCTGGGCATGGCAGGAGCTGCCTGGAGAAGCCTTTGGGACAGTCCAAAATTCTCACTGAGATAATTCCTGTATTAATTAGTCAAACATTTAGCTGTGAAGGTGGCTAAGAATTTATTCAACCACTTTGTCTCATGTTAGTCCATTGTTTAAATTGTCCACTGTTTTGTCTCTGCAGGTGGCCGGATTGAGAGTTGCTGCAGCACCCAGGGGTGGTAGATTGGCGAGCACAAAGGCGCAGCCCTGATACCCAGCTACACAAGAACTGCAGTCGCTGTGCAAAGTTGAGGAGTTTCAGACTTACTACTTACATTTCATGGCTCTTGTTCCTGCTGAATGTCATCGGGGTGGGGAAAAATTTAAAGTTAATTTTTATAGTAATTGATACTCCACTCACTTTTTATAGTAATTGATACTCTACTTATGAAAACTGCTGTTAGTGAAGATCTTCCTTTTGATTTTCATCTGTGTTCCAGCTACCTCCCAGTTCCATGCATATGCACAGAGATGGGTGCTTTTTCAAACACTGCTCAGGCTTTCACAGATAACAGTGTCCATTCTTATATCAGAAAGAATTCTTACACGATCTAAAGCTGACAAAAATCATCAGAGAAAAATACTGTAATAACCTGAACCATATTCATGGTGGAAATACTGAAATGTATATTCAGAATAATCTTTGGAGGAACAGAGTTCATCAAGTTATTCTACATATTCACACTGTTATTTCTCTTTCTCCAAGAAGATTTCTCTTACATTTTCAGCTTGGTGCTGCAGTAACTAAAAGTGTCTTTTCTCTGACATGCATATTAGTTTTGATCCCAGGGTGTAAGGACAGAGGACAGACAGAGCAGTGGGAAGCTAACTTTAACTCTGCGAACAGCAAAGGCATCCTTTGAATAACTGACAGAATAGAGATGAGTCTGGTATGTAATGTAACCTGAATATCAAACCAAACTACAGAATATCAAAGAACTCTTCTGCAGATAGGACTGATAAAACAGAGAATTTTGTACACTAATGCCTATACCTTTTTCATGTAAAATGCTAGGGAGTCTGTTCTTAGCCAAATATGTGACAGTTCCAAATTGCTTTTCTCTTACAAAAAATACTGTAAAATGAAAACCTAGGAATGATGATTCTTTCAGGCTTTAGATCTGCGGGAGAAATACCTGAGAGGCATTTCTCTCCAATAGGAGAGAGAGCTTATCTCTATATACACAACAGGGAAAAGAAACAGAAAAAACACAGCACATACTGATGGTAAAGATGCTGGGGTAGAATTACTATTTAAGATAAATTGGATTCAGATCATATGGAAAAAGTCAGCATTTAACATACTTTCAAAAGCAAAGTGTGAAACCAATGACATATAAAATGTGCAAGAATAGGTTGCTATCAGCTGAGAGACACATGAGAGAAGAACAGTTGCAAATCACCCTGATCAGAGCAGGGAATGGCACACTTGGCTGCTTTTGCTACCTGAAAATTCATGAGTGCCACTAACTGGTGAACCTTAGTAATGAACTCAGATGCTCTCTCCCTCTGAAGCCCAGGGCATTTACTCTCTTTGCCACTTCCTTGAAATAACCTTCCACCTCACAAGTGTATTAATCCACAGGCAACAAGGTCCCTGTAACATCTGCCAGGCTGTCAGTGATTGCCAACAGACAGCAACATCTATGTCAAGAGTAAATGAAATATGGGAGAAAATGTCACCAAGCAGATTGGAAGCAGTGCAATATATACCAACACAGTATTTTCCCCAGTGACTTCCACGTATGTTGCACAAATGTTTCGTTTCTTCATTCTTTGTTGACCTTCTGATGGGTGTATCATTTGTGATGATATTGAGAGCTACATTGTGCTCTCCTATCTTGAAATTAAACAAAATTAGTTTTTGAAAAACTGTGAAACAGTTGGAAGAGCATAGAGTGACAATCTTATTACCATGAAAGATGAAAGCTAGGAACTAGAGAAACTATATCCCTCTCTTTCTTACATTACTCATTATCTGAAGATTAACATTAGAAGGACCTGGAAGCCTGTCAAACACCAAATAAAAAACTCCCTCGGGAGTTCAGATAGTAAAAAGTGTTATCAGTAAGAAGAGGATTCATGGGATTATATTTGTAGAGACAGGATTAAGTTTTGCCCAACAAGCTGCAGTATCAGAAAGAAAAAGGTCATTTTTCTGCTAAGAAGATGAGGGAAGAAAGCACTTGTTTCACAAGCAGGCAAATTAATGTGGGATTAACCAATAAAAGAGTTCCATAAAATCACTCCAGTTGTGAAATCAAGGCAAATCTTAATCCTATAGCTTTGTACTTAAAAAGGAGCCCACTGGAGTGAAAGAGCAAAATTCTGGTGCTGACATAAAATCCCATCCACCACGGATGTGACAGCAACTCTCTACCATAATAACAGGAAGCCCCTGTCACTCAGAAGGCATCTACACAGACACCCTCCCACACAGGCAGCTGACTGGGGGAATCTCTGCAGAAATTCACTAGAATAGTTAGTGCAGTGTAACTGTCTGGAATAATATAGATCTTGGAATGGCTTTTTGTCTTCATTTTGCTCTCTGATTTAGAATCAAAATATTCAAATACGTGGAATGTTATGCCTTAGTCTGCAGCTTGCTCTCCAGTCAGGAGAGGATTTACAAGGCAAGCCCAAATCAGCTGCAGCTCTCTGTGTATTACCAATGGCCAGGGAGGTATGAATGACACCGGCCATGCAACAGGGTAGCAATACTGCACTTGTTTTAAACCCAGTGGAACCAAGTCTTCAATCCTAAAAGCTCTGAACAAATAATTCACAAATAAAACATGCTAATTTAATGGGATTTGCTTTAATTACACACTGGTGACACTAGAATTATTGCTGCCAAGAGATCCTCACAGGCATGGCTGGAGTGCAGTGGAGGCGGTGGGTGAGTCAAGCTTGGTTGATGTATCCATGGTTGTACCTCCATATGATCAGCATCTTTTGTCCCACAGTTCAGTGCCACACTCAATGCTCTGTTGAGTTTTTAGAGTCACTAAAATACTTTCTGGCCAGACACACTTTCTCTGTTCTTTCCAGTTTGGGGATTCCTTATCTCAACTCTGGGAGTGATCAGTCACAGCCACTATCCAGCAACGGATAGTGGAGCTGGCCCACTGTGAGTACTGGACATTGACCTGTCATCATCTGGAATCAGATATCAGACAGCTGCTGATAAAACTTATCCAGTTGAGTAATGTATTTTTTCTGTGTCTCATTAACAGTAGTATTAGAACAAAACTATAGCAGAGTGAGGCCATATTGTGGTTTCCTTAAATTTGTTCAGTACTGACATTTCTGTCCTGATTTTTAAAATGCTCTTAATTGCCAAATATTCAAATTTGGAGTAATTTTGATTAGTTATGAGTAGACATAAATATCACACATTATTTTTTTGTTGCAAGGATCGATTCCACCTTGTATTAATCAAAAGTTAGCTCACATGTCAGCCTGTGAAATTTCCTATTTCTAAATATTTTTTGCAGAAAAAGTTTATTGCACTAGTGTTCACCAAAAGTGCAAAGAAGAAGCATAGAGTATATCACATGTACATCAAAACTAATTTGTATTTAAGGATAGCTGCATTTCAAGTTGTCTTGAACTGCTGAACTGCAGAATTTCTGATGTTGGTTTTTGGGGAGCTGGTCTGAATACACTGTAATGGTTTTCTTCCCAGCCTTTAGCTGCTGCTTTTCTTTCAACTGTATCCTAAAATACATTAAGTACTTTCCTCACGTGACTATCTAAGCAAATTCTGTATTGCCAAAAAGATGTGATACAACTATAGATGGGAGCAGGTATCATTTTTCTTTTTCAAGATCAAAGTGGTGCACAATGTCAGCAGTATGAGAGTCTCTATGACACTGTTGCATAATAATTTATCAATTATTTCCCATTTAGAAAAATTTGATGGAGGCTGGCATGTATAAATCTCTATATGCTATTTCTTCAGATTCCACTTTTTTGTTCTGTTTCCTTCAGGCCAAGTAGACTCAGCTAATCTAAGACTAAAACCTGGCATTATTTCTGCTGAAATAAAATTCATTGACAGTTCTCAGCTTCTGCATAAGACCTAATTTGTGCATATTAATGTGTGCAAAAAGTCACAACTAAACTTCAAAGAACTTAATCATGATAATCATCTTTATACTTCATTAAAACTTTCTCCTAATCTCTGTTCACTAAAAAAAAAAAAAAAGAAAGAAAACTACCAAGTCACAGTAAATAAGTTACACAAAAAAAAGAAAGAATGCATTTTTTCTTTCACCAGGGAGGTTTAAGTATAGACCTGTAAGTGAAGGTATATGAGTTGATGAGCTGTATTCTGGGCCAGCCTGAATACCAAAACACTGCCTGCACTGGCCACCACATATGCTGAATCATTCAGGCCCCTCAAATAAATTTACAGATTTCAAAATAAAAGTGAAAGAGGGCCTCTATGTAGTCTTTACATTTTTTGCTGACAAATTATGTACTTTTTATTCAAGCAACTGGAATACGTCAGTAAGGGTGGGTGTGAACTGCTGGATTTTCTGTCTACTATCTAACAGCATGTTCACAGGAGTATATAGCCGTACCATAACTTTAGGCCAAGCAAACAGAAAATATAACCTCAGTATGTGTTTATGCTTTGGATCTAACCATGAAAGATTCATTGCCCAAATATGTCATTGCAGCCAGTGATTCCGAAGTAGAATACTTCCATCTGGCAACAGATGGTCAAGATGGATCTTATTTGCAGGAGAGGCTTCTGCTAAAAGAACTAGTCTTCACAATCTGTATAATCAGATAAGCAGGTTCCTTCTAGTATTATTGCCATGAGAAACTGCACCAGAACTTCATCTCACAAGTTCAATCAACTCTGTATACACCTACACCGCTGCTTAATTAAGCATCCTTCTATGTATCACAGCCACTTCTGCATTTCACTGCTAATTTTCTCATTGATAACATGCATTTTATATATGTAACAGGTGTACAGTTTTCCTAACATGTTAGTCGGTGCTATCTATCATTCAATATGCTGTGATGAGCTTATCAGCAGCTGTCCTTACTGACTGAGGGATGCTTGCAGCTTCCTCCTAGCACTTGCCAAGGATTTGCAAAGCCATCACCTCAGCCTGAACCTACTGCATTGTTTCACATGTTTTCAGTCACTCATTCACAAGAGACAGTGTCTGTGGGAGTGACAGATGGCTGCTAACCAAGTTGGTCTATCCTATTTCCTCCCTCACCATACCAGGTATGTGGTGCCCATCACTGACTTTCTTCTCTAAATGTTTGTGGAAGAATATTCCAAAGCTCAACACACCCTAAGTAAATCCAATATTTACTCTGTGCAAAAATCCAACAGATTCTGTTCCATGGTAACTAGAAAAAAAGAAAAATGGTTACTTTCACTAAATTACTTGTTCTTTGGGAGTTGTTCACTCAGCTCCGAAGAAAAGGGCTTAAGCATCAGTTTCACTGGAGAGTTATGAGTCATCAGATAAGAAAAATCAGCTCTCCCTTTTTTATGTGATATGGTAAACAAGAAAAGCACTGCAGAATTAATTCAGTGCTTGCTTTGGTCACAGAATCTGAAGTGGCTGTTGCCATGGGTACAAAGAATCAAGTATTTAAAGGGAACTTAAGGACATGAAGGAGGAGAAATGACAACACATCATGGAAGATTCAAGAACTGTAGGTGCCTGAAGAAAACGATGATCTGAAACATAGAGACACAGAAGAGAAAAGTAGCCATTCATGCAATGAATACAAGGTAAGAAAAAAGACAGCTAACTGTACTATCAAAGTGGAAAAATAAAAAGCAGAAAACTGGCAGGCACACCAAGAGGGAAAGAAGAGCAGCTAGGTCCGTAAGAAGAGGAAGGGGCAATGAAAATAAGCAGGATCATGAGGACAATGAATTGCACTATACAGAAAATCATAACAGAGATGAGAAAAGGCCAAAAATAAGGGATAAAGAAATAGCAGATAGAGGATAAGGTGCGAAGCAGATTTACAGCACGAAAACCAGGTATGTGTGAATGACGGAGGATTTTCATTGAAGAGTCTATGAGCAAGTCATCAAAGCTGATCCGGAGGAAAGCAAAGATGGCATGGCAGGAGCAAGAATACGTGTCCTGAGCTACAAAATTTCTCATGGGAGAACAGAAGCATTCATTAATCCTACTTCATGCTGATACATGTCACTGCAAAGTTTCATCAAGAACAGGATCAAAGAGCTGCCAGCTGGGAAACGCTGCCTTCTCTGGTCTTTAATGGAATTCTTCCAAACCCAGGAGAAGGAACATATATGAAATACAGGATTAAATAAACTGCAAGGTGACTCAAGGTCTAATCTTAAAAGGAAGGGTTTAGGTTGCTTGGCCACTCAATAGAGGACTTTTTTCTGATGAGACATTTTAAGGAAGGGATTGTAAACAGACACAAAAGATAATATTAAGTAGTATCACCAAGTGAGTCAGTGACATAGCTGCTAAAATCTGACTTTTAAGATAAAGTAGTTAAAAAAACCCCAACAGTAAGCAACGCCTAAAAAGTATTTGCATTAAGGAAAAGAACCTCTAGAGGGAAAGCTTGTTGAAATAGCAATTGTGATGAGGATACCAGCAACAAAAAGAACTTGGTAGCCAGAAAAGGGATATAAATCTAAATAAAGTGAAATGACATTTCACAGTTAAAGATGTGACAGATTCTAAAAAAATAAGAAGGGCTACTGTGGATGAAGCAGAATCTAGGTGGGCCAAATCAGTGTGTAAAAGCAGTTCTAGCGAGTAGTGTCAAAATTGTGTGATCACCAAAGCTGCCTGTTGGGTCTTTGTTGTGAGATCAGAAAACGTCCATGTACGTGTTCTTACCTCAAGGCACTTCCTAGAAAACACAAGGCTTGTAAGCAGCTAACAAAGACGACTGGGACAATGCCAGTACTTGAAAATGTGCAATGACATCTATTCATTTGAATGAACCACTGAAAGCTTTAGCATCCTCTGGAAGAACAACTGTGGGGGCAAAGAGGGATGCAGCCTAAAACGACTTCTACGCAATTAAGCTTTCAGCTCATAATTTCACACACACTGTG
Source organism: Rhagologus leucostigma (assembly GCA_013397725.1). Taxonomy (NCBI): domain Eukaryota; kingdom Metazoa; phylum Chordata; class Aves; order Passeriformes; genus Rhagologus; species Rhagologus leucostigma. Next base: position 322,868 of record VZTD01001331.1, on the reverse strand, counting down.
TCGGAAACTGACCTTTTTTAAAAAGTTTCTGACTATGGATATAGCCACGATCCATCTTTAGTTTAACTGCAGCTATGAGTTATATTTCTACTAGGCTTCTAGCTAACTTCCCTAAACAAAATGAATAAATGCTAAACGCCACACAGTAAAAATGTGTAAATGCACCCCACTGTCACAGACAGTCACAAGTTTTTTCTGGTTTGGTTTTAAGTAGTATTAATATAGTGTCTGTTCCTGAGGTCCAGATGCTACTGCAATAAAAACAGCACGAGAGATAGATGGAAAGACGAATTAACATCTTGCTGCACATCTTTAAAAAGAATGTATTATGAATAGACATTTATCAAGGTAGGCAGCACTAGTAATAATAGAACAGGCGGTGACTACCTCACTGGAATCTGACACTGACGTTTGAAGGACAACTTGAATTGTGATATTGTGAAGATTCTGGAAGAGAACTTAATGGTTCTTGATAAGGGCATTATTTTATTTCTTTTTGTCATTCTTAGAAATAAAGGACTAATGACCTTGCTTTTACTGTTGAAATGAATTGGACTTTTGGCCTTAATATGCAGAAAGACAGATCTCAAGATATTGCTATTTTCTGAACAAGTTTTTGGCTTTACTTTGGGGACATCACTTTGCATACTTTTGTGCATAATTTCGAATACTTTTTGATGTGATTACTTGAGATGTAATTCACCCTTTTTTAAAACAGTCTTTGGAATTGTTTACATCAGTGTCCACCCAGACTTACTAGTTAGAGAAGTGCTAGCATCAGCTGTCTTGAAAACCTGCTTGTTACTTATAGATATAGTGAATTTTAAAACAGATTTTCAAGTTGTTCAAAATGGGATTTTAAGTGACAATGGATTGGTCTCCTGGCACTTCAAACAGGTACATCAGAAAAATTTTGCAGAGTATACAGTGGTTAGGAACGGGCGTGACAGATTAAAAAAGACAGGGAATAAGTACTGCTGACACCACAGGTCCACCAGGTGAGCCTGTCTCCGGGTGGTCTTACACCGGCTAGTTTCTCACTACTGCCTCACCAGACAATCTCTACCAAGATGTCTCTCCATTACAGTTCGAATAATTGCTTTCTTCAAACTATCCAAAGATACACAAATATGTAATTGATGATTTCCAAGAATAATGAGTTTTTCTAAGTATTTCTAACATACATAAAAGAAATTTCAGAGTAGATAGGTAGTAGAAAGCTAGTAGGAAGCTGAAGGTTGCAATTCCTACAAGAAGACCCCTTTGTGTTTGGATTTTATGAATGGTACACCACCAGCGACACATATTAGGAAATCTCTCTAGTAGAAAAAAAATTACATTGTCATTATTGATAATAAAATACATTGCCAAGGTTGTTTCCTTTCCAACACATTAGACCGTGGTATTATAGAAGTATCCTGGGGGAGGGACTGGGTAAAAGGAAGTTGAAAACAAATTCTGTAAAATTTTACAGCCATACTTTCCAAAGAGGCATTACTACAGGGAGTGACACTTGGTTTAGAACCCCATATTCCTGTATTTCACACATACTTAGCACCCCTCAGTTTCATTATTGAAAGTCTTTTCCCAGGAAACTAAAGCATGTGGCTCGAGAAAGACTTCACACAGAAGATCAAGATCTTTTAGAAACAGCTACAGAAGTGTAAATTTGAAAAAGAAGCTAGTACCTGTGTCCTTTGTACTTCTATCCATTGCTGTTATCTACACCTGTATCTCTTCATGTTCCCAATGCCTTTTGTTTCCTTCTGTACCTGGACCATGACAAAGGTGCATCTGTTTCTCAGAGGTTCAGATCTGGGCGTACAAACTGCTTTGCTCTTCCACCACATAGGCCAAAGGCCACATTTTTCCATTGAGAACTCAGCCATCATTGGGATGATGTGCTTTAGTTGTGCCACTTCATTGAGTGTTATTTTAGTTAGGAAAAAAATATTTCAGTAAGCACTGCAAGCTCTTCCTTTTTAAACTGTCTTATTAGATCCCATTCTGGGTGTCTAGCTTGGAGTGATGGACTATGTTAGGCAGAAGGGCATTATAGCCATCTAGCAATCCATCAATATAAATCAGGGACTTCAGCAGAAATGTGTTGGTCACTGGGGCATTTACTGGATTTGCTGTTCCCTTTTCTATTTTCAGAGAAGAAGGCTTTATGAAAGGGAATTTTTGGTGGCTAGAGAATCTGGAGAATGAAATATGCTTTACCATTTTTTTCTGATAAATATTACTGAACACCTATTTAGTATTCTACATTTTTATAAAACTAATATTCTGAACCAAATTCTAATACTTTGGAAATTTATCCAACTGCCTTCACTGGAACATTTTGTATAGAGGAAGCAAGTATTTTGTGGATCAACATTTGCAACATTTCCTTCAATTTTAGCTGTCAATAGCAATTTAGAAACATTGGAAGCACTATGTAAGAAAAGACCAAAGACCTGTCTAGCTTTATGTCTTTTCTGAACAACCATTGCTGCTCCAGAAAACATTTAACTCCAATAATGTATTGTTTAGTAGAAGGATGACCTTCTTCCTATTCTGAGTAGCTGATCATCTTATGCCCCAAGGCTTAAGCATTCTTGCTACTACAGTGCATTCAAATGTATGTAAAATTCAGTACAAAAAAGCATCATATATAGAACTGAACAGCTCTGCCGCAGAAAGTATCTTCTGTCAAAATCCAAAAATCATTTGTGAGTTTGCAACTGTATATTAGAAGAAAAACCTACTTGAAGAAAATATGCAAATATAGATTTTTTTTTTTTTAAATCCAATATATTGCCTTCCAGTACACTTTATTCCCCACTCACAAAGCCCTTGACATCAGCAAAAACATTACTGTTTATATCCTGCAAGCTTTGCACAGATTCATCCTGTTAGATGAACACCCTTAGAAATCAGACTCCATTTTTCCAGGGAATTCGTATCCAGTTTTGCTACAGCTGTGTGATGCTTTGGCTCCTTATTTACATACCAATCCATCACTCACTGCATACAAAAAGCATTTTGTAAGCCGTACAAATACACATGTACCAGACTTCAGAAAAGGTAAAGTCTGTTGCATGTCCTACACTCTAAAGATTTCTGAAGGCACAGCAAGGTTGCATATCAACCTCTGTTCTGCAGAGCAATCTTTAGCTATAATTAGTCTTCCTAAATACTAATCAGCATTTCATCTATGTGAGTTCTTGTAATATATTCAATCCCCCAATGCATTAAAAAACATTTCACTGCATATTTCAATCTCATTTTTTCCAGAGGATAGATAATTTTAGGTAATTAAAAATATTAAAAATTATTGCCATCCTTAGCAACATCAGTTACTCTTTATGCCTGTTAAATCAGCATTAATAGAACCAGGTACAAAGTAACAAGAGTCTTTAGGAAGTATCCATATGCATTAGGCATTTATGTAAACAAACTACCTCACATGCTTTTAATGTAATTAAATGCTTCTGCTGAAGGAAAATAAGGTGCCCAAAGTATTTTAAAAAGGCAATGAAAGGAAAAGGCAGGTCATGGCAGAGCACTGGACTGGGGAGAGCCAGGACGATGGGCAGCACAGCGAGAGGCTGCTCTCAGTGGCTCTCTGCCCGCACGCAGCTGCTGCCGAGAGTAAGAGGAATAATGGGATAAACATGGAAAGCTCTAATAGCACGTGACTGCTTCTACATTACATGAACCTACTGAGAAAAAAAAAAGCACCAAATATTGGAGGCTTTTTTTTTGGCTGAGCAAGTTTAATGCATAGTCACTACTGAATGCACTGGGTCGATGAAATGGAAAATCCCAACAGGAACTGCTGGTGCTAACTGAAACAGGATTATGCACACATGACTGACAGTCCCTCACAGCCAAGTAAGGAGCAATGCAAATCACTGTTGACTGAGTTTTATAAATCAATTATGCTCGAAAGACAGCAGACTTCTGTCTCCCATAGCAGAATTCCTGTTTGACTGCCCGGACTCCAGGTCTAGGAGCGGACGTGGGCCTTGGTGTCACTCTTGTTGAGTCCCAGGCCCTGCCACCACCGCCCATGCTCGTCCCCCGCAGCCCCAGCCCGGGCCCATCGAGCTTCGGGCAGCCCTGTCCGGGCTGCCTTTCCTCACGCTCGCCATCAGTCCGCACTGCACACAGATGCCCCAGAACAACAGTCGGGAAGCTGGATAAAAATACTAATGACGTATTCTTGCACCATGAAAAGACATGAGAGGAAAGGAGCAGAACCCGACAGGACAAGGAGCGCAGCGGAGCGGAGGGAGCGCTCGGCAGAGGGCTCCAGCCCCGCGCAGCAGCGCCCGCAGCATGCTGCACACGCGCCCGGCAACAGCGCAGGGGCTGGCCAGGCGCAGCAAACAGAAACCTGTCTGGACATCTGGGTTAACCTATTTGTTTACTTGAAAGAATAAATAAGCTGCATGCTTTCTCTTCATACAATTGTATGGAGATCATCTTTTTCGTAGCAGAAAAAAAAAATCTATGGCGCTCCTGACTGAGGAGCTGCAGAGACTGAAATAAAATGGCTCATGTCCTTTTTATTTCTGTGTGATATCCACCACACAGATAAAAGCAGACAGCAGAGGAGGAAGCATGCTTGGGTTCATGTGCCCGTGCACTCTGCATTAGTGACATATTGTAACTTGTTCTGCTTGAGTGAACAGAGTGAAGTACTTGTCCCCTCTCTTATTAAAGATGCTCTTAAAAAACATGCCTGGATGTCAGTCTCTGCTTCCATCTTCTCCCGTACTGAGTGCTTTCTAGGCTATAGAAAAACTGTGAAGGAGCCAAATGCAGACAAAAACGGGCCTTAGTACCAAAGAGCGGTACTATCTTTCCGGTTGTTGATAATACCACCTCAAAACCATTTGATACAGCTACTTAATTGAGCCTAACATGAAATACAGAAGCAATCTGACTGGCCTGATTTTGAGTGTGTGCTGGGATTACTCCCTTCACTGCAGTACAGTTGCTTCTGAAGTGTGCCACTGCAAGTAGATCAGCTCTATTCTAACTTAAACCCTCTTCACAAGCATATTCAGCCTATACCCCACCCTTTATATTGTGCCTTGCAATATATGTTCTCTAGAGAGTAATACAAACAATTATTATTTATTTTTTATTACAGTCGTTTGTTAGACATTAAAAAAAAAGAGCAAGGTTTCTTTGTGCTTAGTACTGTGCTTTATCCAGTTAGGGGTACCTCCACTGATTGGTTTTGGGTCCTTAATTGTACAGTAGAGGCTAATTGTACAGTAGAGGACAAATGTACATCCTTTGCCTCGCTTCCCCTTATACACTAACATTTTTATTCTCAGGGCTCCAACAAGCAGGCTAATTGCAAGTGCATGAATATGGATATGGATTGATACACATGAAAATGGGCAAAGTTACAAAGGAGTGTGAAGTGTAGCCATACGTGGGCAACCTTCACATGCAGTATGTCCAACTGAGACGCAGCAGTTACACAGGCAGACATTACTTTATCTGAACTGAAAGCTGTCTGTAGCTGTAACTGTAAAGAAGACCCCAAGGACTCTGAAGATATGTTGATCCCCCATGAGAAAATGTCATTGAATTTAGTGTATACTAACACATTTTGTACAGTTTTGTAGCATTTACTCTAGAACAGCAATGATATTCCTACAGAATTTCACATAATTTTGCTTTTCTTTGAGATCTTTGTGCTATTTCTCTACGAGACTGTCCACTTGAAAAATAAACATTTTCAGCTTCATCCAAATTTAGAGAATTTTGCATATGGAATATCTTATATTCTTAATAGTTGTCTTCTTCAGTATTTATTGTAAGAAACAACCCTCCACCCTTCAACAGAAATTCTAGCAAGGCTGAAATCACACTGAGAAACTTTCAATTTATGACTTGTACCCTGAAGATGAAAGATCTTCTCTAGCAAAAATATTGTCCAAAATAGGGAGATTTTACTCCTCATGATGTTCAGTGACACATGTGGCAAATTCATTTCTTCAGAAGGTAAAAAACCTAAAGGGAAGGAGAATTGCTCTAATGTCCCCTGTAATACGACAGACCACTGGTGCAGAGTGCTGCTGGTGCTATGAAGCACAAACCTGGAGGCAGAAGATGCCCCGATGTCACAACTGTAACTGCAGGCAAACAATTCCGAGCAGGCTACAAACAGCAGGCTTTCCCATGGCAGCACCCAGGGAACGTATCCTTGTAATGCCTGGGATGGTTACCATCCTTTCTCTTTGGACTACACATAGCAGAGAATTGTATATTTATTTTCCTGCTGAATTTGAAAGATTAGAATGAGGTAAATGCAGCATTGGAGCAGAAGTGAATTTAAGGGAGTGCTGGAATTTTTGCATATTTCTAACTTAGTATAAACAGGAGTTCTTTACTCTTTTGCCTGAAAGTTCAATTTATTTCAAGAAATCTATTTAAATTAAGCAGGAAGATTTAAAACACACCATTCTTAAAATGTGTGTGCCTACTCGCTGACTGGTTTTTGATAATAGAGATATGTGAAGGAGGCCATGAAAACAGTATATATATATTTTTATANTGCATGCACAAATTAGACTTTGAATGAATATAGCCACAACAGCTTTTCACAAGGTAGTACATTAGTACATTCAGAACTTAAGACTATCATATATTAAAATATCATAGCACTGTAAAAAGAAGGAGTATGTAATCTCAGCAAAAATGGCTATTTTAATTACACCACCAGCAATTTCAAATAGAAAATTAGCATTTTAGAGTTCATTTTAGAGCTAAGGATGAGAGGTGCTAAAAACACACAGTGCCATATCATGCAGATTTTCCTCTTTGGTTAGCTTTGTTTCTGTGGTAATGGGAGTCAAATTTTTCTTCTCCTTTTTAAATAGAAAACTATCAGGACCAAGTCAGTAATTTTCAAGGGGTCCATTATCCTATTACAGAAAATGAAATGTAACAGGTTATTAGATATTTCAGAGCAAATGTAGCTCTGCACTGAACCTGCATCATACAGTGCAGTCTGTACCTGGGAGTTTAACATTAGAGTGCAGTTAAAATGACCGGCTCTTACCGAGAAAGGACAAGGTGTTTAACCCCCACAGATTTATCACATCTTTTATCCCTGAGAAGTCCGTGGGCAACAAAAGTGTCCTTTTTGGAACAAGGGAAAAGAAGGTCTCTGCACCGAGCTGAATGTACCAGTTACCATGGTGGGGCAAAGAGCCATGAAATCAGTGCTGCCTGGTGTGCTTTCACAACTGCAGTGCAGCTAAACCTTCACACAAACACGAGCTGCTGTAACAAGGAGGACTCTACTCTGTGAAATATGAGCTTGTGATTTCATACTTCCTATGAAATGTCATATGTGTGTGTTTCTACCACAAACTTAATTTGACATGACACTAATTGAAGATACATTCTAAAGACTGCAACTCCCAGTGGATCTTAGTTCAATGCTATATATGTGGGATGCATTCTTTTCAAATTAATCCTGACACTCTAAGAGACAGATTTTCCCTGGCATAACCTGGGGGATAAAATACATGCCAAGGCCTGGGTTTCTCCAAATTTAGTTATTTAACTGAAGTACCTCAACTAAGAGCTTCCAACTATAACTTGTTGACTACAAAACTCAACAGAACTCAGGGAGTATATCTGGTCCTCCGAAAACTTGAATTGATTTCTGGAGATGCCTCTGTCTCAAAGAACACACCCACTCTTTCCATTGACTACGTGGAAAACTTGGGCACTGAGTACCTAAACTTGGGCAGAATTAATCTGTGCCCAGATATCTGGCCCAGATGTCTGTGGCTTCCATGTGATATGGAAGAATACAGCACTAAGGGAGAGTAGTGCCGGACAAAGAATAGGAGAACAGAACAGTGCTCATGAGACATTCAAGAACTTTGCAGTACCCATCTCACTGGGGAGGTGGCAAAATTACCTCTCTTTTCTTCTGTGAAAGATGTTTAACTCAGTTTTACCATGAGTCCTTTTTTCCTTACACGGCTATTTGCATTAAACACAGATCACTGCACTGCTGGGCTGACAGCATTAAAAAAATATCAACTGACCATCAAACACTCCATAATGACCAGTTTTCTTTCCAGTATTAATAGGCTTTATATAAATGATAAAATGGAGTTATTCTCCAGGCAACCTTATGTATTTTCACCACAGCACATTTCGCATTATAGGTGCCAAGATAGTCTTGCCTTTTCAAGTAGGAAGGGGAAAACCCTGACAGAGGAAGATGAAGACAACTCTATATATTTCAAAGTAAAAATTCCCTTTGATGCTGCATCTTCAGAGCAACTGTCCCCATTTTCCCAGATCTCATGTTTGGGGCAAGCATACAGGACATTCAGAGAAATACAACCTTATAGGGTCCTTTGTCTAGTTCAAATTTTAAAATTAATATGACTTAAAATATACAGTAAATAAATGTCTAAAACACACATTGTAAGGAAATGAGTACTTTGTTCTCACAAAGTGTTCCAAATGGTCTTCTGTATTATAACTCTACTAAGTCAGCTCCTTTACTCAGTGGAGCTCTACAAATTTGCTGAACTGGTAACCTTTTCTTTCTCTAATGTATAGTCTGAAGAGACATAAAAACAAAACACTAGACTATGTTCCCAAGTCCTACTGGAAATGAAAGAAGCTGCTCTGAAACCCCAGGAAGCAATAGTTGGCTCTAGTGGTTTTTGCTCACAAGGTGGCTATGTTTTCAGTAGTTCCTGCCGGGAAGGTATTTTGAAAGATTCATTAGATGCATTGACTTCAGTCATATGCTATTTTCACTGGCTTAAAATAAAAATGAAGGCAGAATCAGGCTATTTTCTGGTTCAGAATGCAGCTGTTCTCCCCCTAATGGCATAACTAATTCATTTAATAATACTCAAAGCCTTCTAAACCAAGATAGTCTAGAAATTTCCAGTTGTCCGTTATTTTTTTATTTTCCCCTCATAATCAGCCTTGATTGAGAGAAAACAGGAGGAAAAAAATACATACATTATGCATGCGTAGTCTGATCTGTGATGGCATTTCCCTTCATTCAAGCAGAGAGACAGAGATCATTTTCTCTTGGCTATGCCTTCTTGAGTCTTTCTTTCTCTTTCTGCTTAAAAAGATATATTTTATAGTAACGATCCAACATTATATGGTACTGAAATGATGTGAGCAATACCAGTGGGGCAGGAAATATCAATACCATTATAGCAAAGTTTGATGCTTTGAAAGCTGAATCCAAATTTCTGAACGGAACATTTGAAAGATATCTTAAAAAAATCTCGGGCAATTCTAGACAAAACTGCCCTGTGTGTATAACAAATAAATGTGAGCTTTATGGATGTATGGTTTAACTTTTTTTCTCCCATTTACCCTTTTTTTCAGCGTAAAAGGGGACCATATATTCATTTCAGTAAGCTGTTTCTTTAGAAAGACAAAGGAGTGCACTTCCTCATGAAATACTTTAAAACACAGTTTGACTGAAGTATTTACCTTCAATTGGGCCCAGATTTTTACCTTTTAAATGTAATACAGTACTAATCTAAAAAGTGATTATGTTAAAATAGTCAGGTTTTACATGGCAGACTACCTACATAAATTGGTAAATATTTATATAGAAATATCGGGTACTTTCCATTAACCATAGCTACAAAACTATTTCCTTTATTTCTTTGCATTTCCTAAGAAAACATGAAGAAACCAAACACGCATTTTTGTTTCTTTGTTCTTGCTCAGAGCGATCATTTACTAAGCAACACATTTTGAAGGGATCATGGCTGTTTTAATGAGTACCATTAGTGTCCCAGGAACTAAACAGAGCATAACTGCCTGAAAATTTTGATGGCAGAATCGGTAACTGAAGAAGTAAAGGTATCTCAGTGAAACTTCTACCATCTGAGCTGAGCAGTAACCAACATTTCCTCACACACCCTAGCTGCACTCGTACTGAACAAGTTGCTTAGGCCCAATTCTCATCAACAACTCTCTCACAAACCAGCGGAAGGCAAACAGCACAGCACAGGGAGCAGGTCAAGATCATTTGAAGGCACTGATGTTATCAAGTGTAAGTGAGTAACTAATGCCTTCTGCAGCATTTAATTGCAGGTGAGGATTCACTGGAGTGAAGAACTCAGCAGGATTCTTCCATCTGAGGTTAAACACTCAAGACTGGAAGTCAGGACAAATGACTGCTGTTGGTTTTCAACAGTTTTTACACAGAAACTCTTGAGGGAAATGATGTTGTCCTGACATACTGATTACTGTAAAATCCATTCCAGATAAAAATAGCACTCAAAGTAGTGTTTCACTCTCCAGACTTCGAGTAGGTTGAGGAGGTGGAAAAGGTTAAAGGTGAGGAACAGCTATGAATACTTCCTTTTCATTTTTGCATTTAATGCCATATTAATGCATGTCCCATTATACCAGGTGTAATCTGCACCTCTCTGCTCTGTATCTTACAGAAATTCTTCTTTCTTGGGGTGGATTAACTAGCAGCAAATAACTCAGAAAAATGCTCTCTCTTCTCCTTTTTATTGTGAAGTAACCTATTCACTACAGATCTTGTGGTAGCAGGGGTAACCTTTGAATCAATGCAACCTGTATCTACAGAGCCATGTGGGAATTGTCCTCCTTCCTACCCCTAAAGTCCACACAACTCCTCAAGTAAAAGCCCACAGAGGAATACTACACTCAACCTGGCAAACTTCTCTTGTTACATGCCAGAGGTACATTTTTAGGAATAGTTTTTATAAATCACAAGTGACTAAAATCATTTTTTATACCATGACTTAAGAATCAACTTCCATTTCTCCCATATTCAACTGTTTTCCAAAATAAAAAAGCTGATCTTACTCAGAACTGATATCCAAGACATTTGGTCATTACACTGCTAACACTACAGGTTCACCATATTTTCATAACAGGAACAAATTGCAAAAATAGCTGATGCATATAAAAAAATCTCAGCATTGCTTTGCCAACCCTTATTTCTTGTCTTTCTTATTTTACATCAGAATATACTGAGGAAAAAAGTACTTGAGAATTTAAGTATAGTAAAAGATGACAAATTATTACATACATATAATAATCTTACGTGTTACATTTAAAGGGAAAATCTGTGAGATAATTCATAGAACAGTGCTAATAATAATGACCCATATTTCTTGTTTTGCGAAATTTCTACATGAAAAATCATCCCATTGAGTCATTAAAAATGTGTCATTGCATTAAAAAAGACACTAGCCATGGAAAATACCCATTGGAAGTCACAACCTCAGGTTCACTGCTTCCTAGAGGAACTTTATATATTGTTTGGAAATTCTTGTGGAGACACAGAAGGAGATAAGAATTGCTGTGTTGTCATTCAGTGATAGTGTGACCAGAAGAGATTAGACAGAATAGCTGCTGAACCTCTTGTTACCATACTTGATCCTAAAAATTCTAGGGACAGCAGAGGAGTCCCATAGCTCTTCTGGGAAGAGGACTCATTCAAAGTTGTTAGAAATTGTACCCAACTGAGCATCTCTAGAGTTACAGTAACTCACAATAACAACAACAGACTTTCTCCTAATGGTCTCACAGTACTGAATTAATTACGGTTTACATAACACTCATACCATCTCCTAAGACTGCAAAGGACATTGCCTCCATTTTACAAAGGCATAAATTTCAGCCCAGAGAGCTTACGAGAGACAAAAAAAAAAAATGTGGAAAAATGTTAATGACAGAAACAACATATTTTTTATGTTCTATGCCAATGCCACCCTCCTGCTTTTTAGAAGGTGATTTTATAATCCTATTTTTCTAGGTTTTGGGAATATCACTCCTGGAAAGAGTCACATTAACAAGTGGGAAACTGAACCTCTTGAGGAATAAACTAAATACACACAAGGAATTCTCATATGTACAAATTAAGCAAACTGAAAAACAGACAACCTTCCCTAATCCTCTGTGTAGAGCTGTTACTTTGTCAAACAGATGATGAAAATATTCCAGGAAAGAAATGAGATTACTTAGTTGAGCATGTCCATGAAAACAGAATTGTTTTGAACAAGGAGAGGTGAAGGTTGATCCCCTGTACCTGTCAGTACCTCTCATCACATCTCTGATACACCAGATATCCATTACATATATTCTAAACGAAAGGTTGGGTCAACAGACTGGAAAAGTGTCCTTAAGTGTCAGTTCACAATATTGATAGCAATGCACAGAAGCACATTCTAAATGCATTTTCCCAACACTTAAAAACAATCAAATTGGATGGTATGAATTTGATATAGAACAACATACCTGCATATCTGAGAAACCTAACTAGGCAAGGGATTAGGGAAGCAGGACACTTGTGATCTGTTTGTAATTCCATCTCCATGCATAAACTGCATGTTTCTTCTGCCAAACTTTGCAATGAGAGATACAGCTTTCCACTGTTTCTTATCTTACCCAGCTAAAGTGGTGTTTAAGCTGCCTGCACTGCAACATCCTACTGACTCCAGCACCCTGAGATTGCTATCCTGGACTCTATTAGCTGGTCACAGATAACAGATACCTCCCCACAGACAGCAGTGGAATTACTAGGCTAAGAGAAAGAGAGGCTTCCTGGCTACATCTTCAGCCACTTTCTTGAAAAGTTCCGTGCTAAAATGCTGAAGGACAAAGATTTAGAAGGACAGGGCAGGACAGAATGCGACAAGAACAGACGGGACCGCCAGACATACCTTGGACAGCGCCTCAGCATCACTTCTGCCGGTGAACACGGGATGGTGCCATGTGGACAGCAGTGACCTGGGTACAGGTAATATTTCGAGGGGTATGGTAAGCACAGGGCACGGGCCCAACTGAAGGGAAGGGTGTCATATTGCTCTTCACTTCAGGGCTCAGTCTCTCGGTTTCTGCTTTCTGTCTCAAATAACTACTGCCCTAAGCATAGCTGGTTGGCTGGCAGTACGCAGGGAACAGCATGAGAGGGAAAACCAAAGAATTGGAGCACTGTGGAGAAAGGTGCAGAGAGTTTGGAAACAGATATGCCAAAGGTAAACAGAAGAGGGTGAAAACATTAAAATGGAAGACTGGAAGAGCTGGATGACAGAGAGGGATAAGGATGGGGAGGAGGCAAGAAAAGTAAGAAACTGTAGAGGGGGGAGTGAACAAGACATTGAGGCAGAAGAAGAAAAAGAGCAGGTTTGTAGAAAATTGAGTCATAGAAGTGGGATGGTGAAATGATGAGGAAAATAGGGAAAATACGTAAAAGAGATATGAACAAGTGATGCACAAACATCTGGAGAGCATAAAATAAAATAGGAACATACAAAAATGTTGTTGCAAGGACTGAATTACTGAAATGTGTAACCCACATGACGGGCAGTGACAGCTGCTTCGGGAACATCACAGCAAATCTTCAAACCTCACATCTGTATCCCAAGACAAATCAATATTTATTATTCCAGCCACCAATCCATTAACAGATGAATGGATACACTTTAACTCCCGGGAAGATGTTAATACTTTCCATCCTCTTAACAATGATCATAATCTTGACATCACAGCGATTTAAAATGTAGCATTTTAACCTGTTTAATTAAGATGATAGGGGCATTCATTGCTCTCAATTTTGCTTTTGTGCTATAAGTAAACCAGCTGATGATATCCAGGAGTCATACACAATTTTCATCTGGTACTAAAGATGGTGACAGGGTTTATCTGCATATTAATCAAGTTGCATAGACATCAACAAGAAAGTTTTGCTGATACTTGCGCTTCTTCTACTATAATGAAATTTGTAACATCAGGATCTTTTAACAGCAGATCAGACTCCCTGAACTAAATTCCAATGTGAATGAAAGGAACTATTTCCACACTCTTATTTAATTATTATCAATTAAACGCAGAATTTTACATCAAAATGGTAAACTTTTCTGTTACCAAAGCAGTAAAAATGTAGAAAAAATAGTTGAAATAAATTACTGCCATTAGAGAGACAGATGAGGCCATTGGAAGAACGGTAAAATCAAGTATTAAACAGTTACAAAAATAATACCTCCTTCATTTATTTTCCTTGGGTTTAGACATGCAATTTGTCAGTGGTCACAGTTCTCTATTTATCACTAGAATTTGTATCCAGAAAGCATACTACCAGGGCAGGAAGGCAAATAATAGTAATGAAAAACACATGAAAATTACATTCTACCAAATAAGTACTTATATTGATATTCTGTTATCAAAGACATTTAAACTCCAAACAAATAAATCCTTCAATCAACATAAATGAACTCCTCAGAAAGATGAATAAAACTACATTATTGTGTATTTGAATTAATTTGGAATTAATAATATTTTTGTAAGGTTTTACTTCTTTGAAAATTCAAGAGTTTGCTTTTTAATTTGAGTTAGATTAAAGCTATCAATAATTATATATCAGTGAAATTCAGGGGTACTGCTGAAAACCGGTCAGAGTGACAACCCTTTGTCCACAACAGGAAAAGAGTTTTTAATGAATTTCTGGTCTCTATTTAAGCTGCATATCAATTTGAAATCCTAGTATGTAAAATGCTGTGGGCCTTTTACAGTAATACCTCAAAGAAGGAATGCCTCACTTTTCATGGATTTGCAAGTGTTTGGATGAAGTTACTGGTTTTGCTCAATACAGTTTTTACCAAAGCAAATCACTAAGGGCTCTCTTAACCTACAATGATCTGTTGCCTCAGGCAATGCACAGCTCCTTGCTCCTCAGTTAGCTGCCAGCTGTTTGTCTGTCCATGAAAGCCATTTACTCCCACAGCATTCAAAAATAGCTTCTCCCCTTTTGTAGATCTCATCACCTAATTCATAAACCTTCCCCTCAGGCTGGAACTCCCCGGAAATGGCAGCTGAATTCTGCTGAATTTGGGCTACACAGCTTCTCCTCTCTATACATCTACAAAATCAACAGTAAAAACTAATTCCTTTTAAGTTATATAAGCAAAGGTTTTGTGTCCCATTTGGGGATTTCTTAAACTGATACTAAAGAAGCCATAAAGACGTCAGATAGTCCTTTGAAGGCATTTCACTAGGCTGAGGGACACACTGCAGAAATATAAGGCCAGCAGGAGAATCCTCCACCAGCCAGTGGAGGTGGAAAGGCCTGTAGGAGCTATGCTTACTATAATATTTGGTGTTACTGAATGTTTCCACAGGGTATTTTTGCACGCAACAAAGTCGAGGTACACTTGAGCTACTTTAGTTTATCTTAGGTAACACGTTGAGCCCTAATTTCCCAAGATTTTATACCATTTTCTTTCTAGAATGTGTCAAATTCAGGAGCGACCACCCAGGGAAAGCCAGGTGCTACATGGAAGAACATGAAGATAAAAGCACTCATTAAATCATCAGATATGTCTCGTTCCCTGTTTTCCCCCATTTCTTTTTATCCTACTGTTTGTGTTTACTGGAGCAGCTACACAAATCGAGAATTTACTGCCACACTATGCCACGACCTGCACACAGCTCAGGCACACACAGAGTCTCCACTTCTGCTTGCACTGCTCCAAAATCATCTTATATCTTCCACATATCTCCATTTTTTCCTACAAGTTACACCTAATAGTTACAATCCTTAAAACTCAGTGAGAACTCATAATAGTTTGAAGGTGCCTGAGATGTTCCAGTCAGAAGAGATGAAGAACTGCACCGGGAGAATCACCCCCTTACATCATCGATATCTTCTCATTATTACAGTGTCCATTACAACTCTGTTCAGGCTTTGCACTCTGAACTTCCATGGTGAACACCTATTAACTGTTCACATCTACATTTCCGTTCTTAACAAACTTTCCTACATTTAATTCAGCAATGGTTGATTTTGACAGCCTTCTAAGCATGATCACAAAGGGGCTGAAAGCCACCTGACAGCTCTTCACTCTCACATTACAGAACCAATGTACAGAATTATTGTACAACCTCTTATATTTTTGCCCAAGTGCTAATTTTATAAAGAACACTGTCTCCGTGAACATTCAACTAGTTTTTATAATCCAGGTATTTCTACTTCATTTATTCATAGATCAAGTTTTTATTAACTTTTATTCTAACAAGATGATAGACTGATTCTTGCACTGTGCTATTTCTGCATCTATTCAACATTTACTGACAATCAGTTTTTCTGCTGCCTGATGATGTTGATTTTTTTCCAGGAAAATGTTATACAAATAATAAAATAAGCATTTCATGGTTTTCTCCTTTCTGTTAGTTCAGTCAGAGTTCTCTGGTGCTACACAGTATAAATATTAATCCTGATATATATTGAGTGCTATTGTGTAACTGCAGTCATTTTTAGCTGATGTGATTTCACTCAATTGTCACATTGCTTTAAGACCTCATAAATACAAAAACCCATATTTATGTGCATATGTATACATAGGGTAGGTTTTTATGTCTCAGTTTTACTAACTAACGGTGAAAATTAATATTTAATGGTGTGGGACAGGAGTTTTCTTCAGCTGTGAGGCCACCTCATTTGTGTCCTTGATAACGAACAGCACTATGATTACAGACTTCCAAAATAATTGATGTGCTCATATGGAAGTCAATACTGGACTTCAAGATTGTAAAACTAAAAGATTTTTGTCACTTTTGAATTTGGAGCATCTAAGCACTCTGAAAAATACAAGTTCTAGTACTTTAGATATGTTTCTGCTACCTCCTATGAATAAGACTATCTTGTGTTGTTACAATTCACTTGCTGAATTTCCTACTCAGTCGTGCATGCAGTTTGCCTTTCTCACAGAATTTGAAACACGCATTTTTCATAAAAATTCTCTATTATGAGAAAGTGGTTATTTAAGCTGAAAAAACATGACATCAGAGTCTTGGATATGGCAAAACTACGTTGAGAAGCAAATATGTGCAGTGGTTAGAAAGGGGTGGACTAATAAATATCAACAGGCTATCATAGTCCTAAAAATGTCAGACAAGTATACCAGTCCTTTTCTGACATGGTGTTTCGTACAGACTGCAGGGCAAAGAGAATTTCTGCTGGGAGTTCGGCATTTCCATTTAGACAAACGGGTTCTACTGTTAGATGCATGACTGTAGTTTCTTACTCAACCTCTCTCTGTCTGAGCTCATGCACCAAATGGCTGATATCTAATTAGCTGGTGATAACTTCCCCAGATTCAAGCAAAATATTTGTGATAGGTCATTGCATAATAATCCAGATCCGTGCTTTATCAATATCTACACCAAGTTGCTTTAAAGAGGCATTGATATTCCAGAAATGGGCTGGGATTTTCACATTCTGACATTTTCATGCCTTCATGCCTGTAACTAAGATCTTAAATATAGATGTATGCAGGTAACCAAGAATCTTCCATTATCAACATCAAAATAAACACATCCTGGGCACAGTCCATAGTGAACACAGACTCGACATCAGCCAGCCACAAGGCAGCTTCACTAAAAAGCCACATAACCACTCAGCCTGTTGCTAAATCTGACTTAAGGGGAAGCAGTTCATACAAACCACAGTCCAGCGTTATGCTTCTGCAGCCACATGGCTTGCAACCCATTACTTGCCTAAGGCCAGAAAACACAGGCATGTATGTCTGCAAAATACTATGTAGATGTGTTCATAAATAGTATTTAAAGCCACAGATTCAGAAAAATCATCCTAGCATGACTCATGCAAAATACGCAAAATTCATTTTTCAAACCAAACACTACAGTGTAAAAGGCAGCAGGAAAGCCAGGAATCATTCAGAGTCATCTGCTACTTTAAAGCTGTGACCTATATCTAGCAGCCAAGGAAAAGACATTAGAAGACAGAGCATTACAACAACAGGAGATTATTAGGCATAGAAGAGAAACAATTGCTTGTTGCAATTACAACTTCAAAGCAGAATTTAACTCTCCCATCTGCACTGTGGATTTCTTTTGTATGTTTTGAATTTGTTCCACTATGAATCTCCCAGTGCTGTCACACATCATCTATCCAAGAGTGCTATGTGCTGCCAACATGGGATCTACAGATGGGTCAAAGAGGAAAATTTTGCCCTAATAGGAAAAGGCAAGAGAAAAAAATCTTGCACTTGAAGAAAGCTAATGCAAATGTTGATAATTAAGGCACTGCCCTTGATACCATTCAGCTATCCAGTTTTGCTATATCCTGTAATTTTTCCCTTTCATAACGTTTATCAGGTTCATATGTGAGGTACTTTGTTTAGATGTTGGAAAAGATGCTGCCATGTTGTCTGACATGAGCTTTGTCCCGGGAGCCAGTAGATTTTTTTCCTCCAAATAAAAGACTATACTGAGGTAGTTGCACCAAAGATTAGAAAGCCTGTTCATAAAATACTCATAAAAATTTATCTGTCCTATGACCAGAACAATTTTTTAAATGGATGAATATAACAAGTAATGTGCCCTCACTTGCTCAGGGCAGATTTACTTATGGAATAACATGTGAATTCAATACACACAGGAAATTCCCCCAAACAGACATTTTCCTGAGGGACAGGGGGATGGGGGACAGGGACAGGGGGTGGAGGAAAGAAGAATATATATACAAACACACACTGCATTTTTGAATTCTGATATGGCAAGCAAAGCAGAACAAAAAACATCTGTCAGTTCCACACAGCAAGGCCCAGCTCCCATATGCCACCCTTTCTCAAGAGAGGATTACTGTTTTAATATGCTGAATTCACATCATCTATTTTGCACTCAGTGGGCAAACCAAACCAAAAAAATCTATCTATATAATATGAATTAACCCTGATCCATGCACACAGTCCCAGAAGCGGCGTTTCTGCGGGGAAATTGTGTGGTGACCAGGAGAAAGCAGGTTTCCTTAGGCTACTAAGCAATGCTAACTGCAACTGCAGCTGCTGCTGCAGCCTCTGGCCAAACTTCTGCTTGCTACAAACCCCGAGAACCACTCTCTGACCAGGTAATCTGCACAGCCGTAGACTCACCAGCTCCTCTAAATCTTTGTCATATTATTTCATACTGCTTTTGCAAGTGGGTTTATTCAGTGATATAGCACTGGGTCCTGCTTCTGCAGTATGCTTTCTGTTGCCATGGAAGCAGTGAAACCACAGCCACTGCCTGTGTCCAGCACTTACCAAAGCCTGGGAGTAAAGGCAGATTTTGCTGCAGAGGGAAGAGAGCACCTGGACAAGGAGACAATGACCTGCAGTCACATTTTATCCAGTGCAACTTTGCCAACGCACTAGATTGTACTGGAAAATAATTTCAAATCATGTTTCTGATAACTGTGGCAGCTACTGTCCGCCTGGCAAGTGCAAAGAAAGGTGCTGTCTTCACCTAAAGAAGCTTTGCCAACAATGCTTCTTTAGGGGGGCAAGGTCTTGGGTCAAACTGAGCTCCAAAATATCAGCTTGGAATCACCAGGGGTACCTACTGATGGCCAAGTTCTCTTTTTGTTGATGGAATAATAAATAACTTTCAAAAACTCATTCCAGATGAGTCAGAAGAAGCCTATAGCCCACATCTATGAATTCCGTCTTTTAGTTCCCCAGCTTCTTTAAGTGTTTCTATGAACTTGATTGGTTTTGCTGAAGCAAGGCATAAACAAACAGTTTTATGCTTTATGCTAAATGATTCATGACACTTCTCTGAGTGTGCTTGAAGGTGGGTAGAAAAGCTGTCAGGATTAGTGCAGATCCTATACATATGACTATCCACCACCTAGATGCATTTGTAAGTCACACATCACCACACTTTCTTGTAAGAATATCATGAAATGGACAGGAGGTGTTTCTGAATTAGTTACCACCAACACATTTTCCTTTAGGAGATCATATGGATGAGACACTCGTTGTGGTGGACTGCCCCTAGACAGACACCAGGTGTCTACCAAAGCCTCTCTATCACTCCCCTCCTCAGCCTGAGAGGGGACAGAAGATATAACAAAATGCTCATGGGTCAAGAAAAGAACGAGGAGAGATCACTCACCAGTTACTGTCTCAGGCAAAACAGGCTAGACTTAGGGAAATGAGTTTAATTTATTATCAATTTATTAACTAATTTATTGCCTACCCTATTGGCAGCTAGGAATCCATTGCTGGCAGCACACCAAGGCTGAAATGGTGAAGGGGCACCTTAGCTGTACCTTGGTTACTTATTCCTGAGAAAGTGGTTATTCTAGCTGAGTCTCAAGAGAGAACCTAAGTGAAAGCCCAGAGACAAGGGTGGGAAATGCCACCCTAGACATGTCCATACTTGCCCGTCAGTATCACCTTTAGACTAGCGTGGGACAGACCTGCCCCATGCTGGGACACAGGCACTGATGAGCCTTCTCCTCCTCTGTCTGACTAGAATCCCATGTAGCTGTGAGAGTCACTGAGCCAGCCATGACAGAGGCCTCCAGCCAGCCAGACCTGCTGACAGTAGATGTAGCTGTCCAGGTCATAGGTTGCCAGGAGTGCCTGATGCCTCTTTGTAAGGCTGGGGATGACAAGCAGCTCTTTTGCAGGTGTGCCGTGGGTGAGGAGCTGTGTCGCCAGGTGAAGGAGGTACAGGAAGAAGTGGACAGCCTACACAGCATTTGAGCAAATGAGCAAGAGATAGACTGATTATTTTCAGAGACACTACAGTCTCAAGAGTTTTGGGAGTCTTGAACCTCCACTGTATTGGAGAAGCAGGTGGACTCAGAACCCTACAGGGTAATCAGTCAAAGGACTGTTAGTCAAGGGTCTGTTGAAGTTGAAGGCTCAAACCAGGTCACTGCATGTACCAGAAGGAAGGCTCATCCTCCTTCTCAGTGTTTGACTGACCCAGGGGAGTGGTCACAGCCCCAAGCCTGACAGAGCTCAAGAAGCATTTGGATAATGCTCTCGGGCACATGGTGTAGCTCTTTGCAGGGCCAGGAGTTGGCCTTGGTCATCCTTGTGGGTCCCTTCCAACTCAACATATTCTGTGATTCTGTGGCAAGGTCTGTCACTGACAAAAAGTAATTGCTTCACTTCAGCTAACTCATCTATAACCCCTCTCCTAACTCCGTCTATCAGAAACAAACACAGAAAATTGCACAACTTCTCCTGCCGTTAGAGCAATCACACAGCTTGCCTTGTATCCTTCCCACCAGACACTTCTTTATAGTGAGACTTTGTAGAAGAGAGGCTGGCTACTACCTTGTGTTTCACTGTACCTATCACAAATGCACTCTTAACTGGCCTTTAGGCAGTACAATGATCAAATATAATTTATACTGGGAATTTTTCCGGTTTCTAAACTTCTATCACAGTGCAAGCTTCTTGGTTCACTCTACCAGAGAAATACCTAATTTCTCTGGCTCTCTCAGAAAGAAGCAATTGTGTGTGAAACAGGCAGAAAAAGTACTCTTGAATAATTTTTATTAGAGTGTGCTGATTACTTTCAAGTCAGAGTCATGATTTCACAACAATCAAGGCTGATACAGTAAACGCAACTTCAAGTGGTATCACTCATTAACCACTCTCCCCAACAACAGTAACATATTTGGCAAGAGCAAAATCTTACTACAGCTCCTCAACCCTTGCTGTTTTACTTGGAATAACCCACTAGCAAAGTTAACAAAAAGGGACTTCTTTTATTTAAAGGCTAGACTTGTACTGATGGGTACAAACCATTACCAAAAAATTCTCACACCACTCAGGGTAATTTCCCGGAATTTAGTGCTGATAGACAGAGGCATATCTCCTCTGCTCCTGAGGCAGCAGAAACCCTGTAAATCTTTCCTAACAGGGTTAGGACAAGAATATGTGTTGGTTTGGCAACATGTGTTGCAGCTCTGAAAAGTCTTTTTAAATGATTTGGAGTCAGACTACAGATTTGCCTTCCACACCTGCCTGCACGTATGAAGTACGTTTTTGATTTCACCTTCTCATGAAGCTTGTCTACTCAGTGCAGAGCATGGATTGGCACATCCACTCTGGATAAATGAAATGAGAAAAGCTAGGAAAGAAAAGGGGCTGATGAGAATCTTCACTTCCATTGCCATAGCAGCCCAAATACTAGCAAACATCTGAACAAGAACAGCAGGTAATTTCGCCCAAAAGGAGAAGGACAGGAAATAAAAAATGACTGCTTGAGTCACACTTCTCTCCTTGTGCATTAAAGCTGAACATCACAATGCAAGAATAAGCTTACAGCACAAGACAACTTTTGCAGACCTTATTAATATGCTACAAAGAATGAAAATGCTATCTTGCACAGAGAATTCCTGCAGGCCTTATCCAGGGTACCTCTCACTGACATCAACAGGAGCTTGCCTGAGAAAAGGCTGCAAACTTTGATCCATAAATAGGATCTCAGCACATTTCACCATGGAAACAATTGCTCAGGTTAATTCTGTTCTCTTCAAGACTGTAGCAGGAACTGCACCAGATACTTCACAGATCAGAGAAATCACATGCCTCACTATTGCACATGGGGTTGAAGAGCTCAGCTTGGCTCAGTCCCAGTCACACTACTCCCCCTGACTGGCACTAAGACTGAGGTGAGCTGTCATTAGCATCTTGATTTCGAAAAGAGTACACCTGCAAGAAGAGAACATCGGTTGTATAGAAATGATATTCCCTGGACCGTTCTTCTACTCTGTTTCAGAAAAAAATATTTCCCAGAAACAAGATAAACGCAGCAGACTCCCCAAGGAGCATCCCGAACACCCTGATGCCCGCAGCGATCCTGTTCGGGTCTCTCAAACCTGCACGTGTACATAGAAATCTCCTGCCGCAGCCAAGGCATCACCGTGCGCGGGCGCACCTCCCGGGGCTCCCGTGCCCCCGGTCCCTGCCTCGCCCGGCGCGAAGGAGTTAAGCTGGCCGGGACCCCCGCCCGCCGCCGAGCAGCCTCCTGACGTCAGCCCCGCGCAGGGCGCAGCGCTCGGCGCGGCGGCGGCGGGCGGAGGAGAC
>VZTD01001331.1:139253-299923 GCA_013397725.1 Rhagologus leucostigma | reverse complement strand
CGGGCGGGCGGCTGCGAGCGGCCGGGGCAGCGCTTGGCCGCGGGGCCGCCGCCCGCAGCCCCGCCAGCATGTCCGCGAAGGAGCGGCAAAAGGGCAAAGTGACCAAGGACAGCGTCACCCTCCTGCCCTGCTTCTACTTCGTGGAGGTGAGTGGCCGCTACGCCGAGCGGGCTGGCCGCGGGGAGCCGCGGGCTCGGGGAGCGGCGCGGAGCCGATCCGCGGGGAACCCGTGCGCCCGCGGAGAGCGAGCTCGCCTCGGTGCTCTTTCCGCACCGTCTGATGCAAAACCTGTACGTGATGCTTTGTCTCGCCGAAATCAGCATGGAAGCTCCCTGTAAGGAGCAGGCATAAATTAATCTCATCTTTCGAGCGTTTTGAAGCAGGAATTATTTCTAAGAATTACTCAGAACATGAACGGGTTGCTCAGTTAAATCGGGCTTATGTGCACAGGAACCTCTCGGGAGGAAGACATGTTTCAAGAAGGGCTGGCTTCCAGGCAAACGCCTCTCGCACTGCTTTGCTGGAATAAAAATCATGTTCATAAGGGAATGCTTAGAAAAATAGAAATGTTCTGAAATAGGTAATCACTGATGTATTTTTGCTGACCCCTGGAGTATCTGTTTCCTCTATCAGAGCTAAAAATGTCTGTTTGGAAAAAAGAATGAGGTTCTCGGCACATCTTCTAGAGCAAAACCTGCTATGGCTGCTCAGCTGGTAGCAGGTGGAGTTGCAGACACTAGCTGCTTGGTGTGCCACTTGGAGGCATTTCGTCTCCCTGGAAAGGACAGTCACTTAGGTACTTCTGGAAGATCATGAGTAGACACAGTTTAAGCTTGAAGAAACCATTGTGATGTGGATTTGTCTAATGGCACATCAGAAGGAGGAAGGTAAAAATGTTTTATGGGTTGAATAAAGTGTTTCAGGTGACCCCACTCTCAGGGAACAGAACCTGTGGCACCTTGAGGCACCTAACTTTGGTAAGAGACAGATTGTGACAATAACATGAAGAACTTAATGGTAAAATATGGTGTAAGTTAACTACAACTGGCACTCAAAAGCATAAGACATATATAATACTTAATATATATAAGAGATGAAGATATAAACATAAAGTGAAATATAAAACAGAATGTATTTTCTCTCAGATGCACTTGAAGGGCTTTGGAGGTTCTCTAGAAGGTAGAAGGGGGTTGGGTTGAGAAGGAATTTTAGGTAACAGTGGGGTGTTTCTGTTCTGTAAGCACCTGGATATGGCCAGCAACTAACACTAAGCTGCACCAACTGTAAAGCTCAACAGAGACTGCTTATATGGAATCATCAAGCTCATCCTATCAGTGTGATTAGGCCTTCTCCAGAAAAGCCCTTTGATGGAAGGCACTTGCTGTGCCATGTATCTTATATTAGCTTTGCATAGGAAGGAGAGCTCAAGCTTGGAGAAGCCCCAAAGAAAAGGTAAGGGGCTTCTTCACTCTCTGTGCTCTCTTTGCTGCTTTGGGAATCCATAGAGGAAGGGAGGTTGCTGTAACCTCAGCCTGAGCAGGACTCTAATGCTGGAAATGATGTAGAGGTCCTGCAAGACACAACAGAACGTGTGCTGTTGGGAGGGCTGTGCTTTGGCCTGCAGCGAGATGGGATGAAATGCAGAGCAAGAGCACAAAGTGTGTGCCTGCTGCTCTTAAGAGTTGCCTTATGTAATACTGATAGCATACATGTACTTTCCCTAGAAGCTCCCTGCAGCTGTTACAAGGAATAAGGCAAAAGATTGTGTGAGCAATGAAGAACCTACTCTGAGCTCTGCTTGCAGTTCCCACATGAGGCAAGTGCTCCACTTAGGTGTGGGCTCTTAGGTCCCTCCGCAAGTCATTTCAAGCTTCATCCAAAAACAGGTGGAGATCTTTTCAGCATCCAGTTGCTCTGAGGGAATCAAAGTCCTCAACAGAAAGGTCTCCTAATGAACTGTTAAGACTTCCAGTTATTCAGTCAGAGGAGCACGCAAGAGCCTGTGTGAGCCCTTCCCCACCAGGAGTAGTTTCTAATTACTGAACTGCAGACTTACGGTCCCACTTCATCTGAAAAGTAAAAACAACATCAAGAGAAAAAACTGACTGCAGTACACCTGAACCTAAACGTTGATTAGGAAACTTCTTGGTGAGTTATCAGCCCTATCCCATTACACAACTGGAGGATTTGAAACCATTTCCCACTTTCCAGCTGAGTACTCAAATCACTTGAGTGAAAGGGTAACAACAATTCATGTGATACTTGAAAGGAGCATGTAGCTTGTGTTCCCTGTGAACGCCCACTCCGTGTTTGTGCACATGCGTGCTAATTCTAATCAGACTAACGAGAATGCCTTTCTAAAGCTTTGGAGCACAGCAAATGCCAGCACTTCAGCAGCATCAGGGAAAGGACATGATGACTTAAAATCTTCTGTTGTGATTGGCTCAAACAGGACCAGATTAAGTTGTACCCTATAAAGAGGGATTTAATCGGAGATAATTTAATTGCAATGAGAAGTTTGCAAGTGTAAGGGATAGAGGAGTCACCCAGTATGGTTGGCTGGCATTACCATGTAATAAGGATTTCCTTCGTAAGCAGGAGGTAAGTTCCTAATGCAGTCTAATGACAGCCAACTACTTAAACCCAAAACTTACCCACTTTAAATAAGGCTTTCTGAATTTTAAATGGGTGGTAAGAAACAGGCTTTCAACCTCTTGCCTTTGAATGCTGTCAATTCTTTTATGGTTTTTTTTTTCTTTTGGCACTCATTCACTTCTATTTTCCCTCTCCTGTTCATAGCAGACAGTCCCTTCCCACTCTGAATTACAACAAAAAAAACCCATAGCCCATTAATTTTCCACCTTCAAACAAGAAAAGTAGGGCTTGCTGACACCCACTTTTCAGCAAGACCTATCTAGGAGGTCTAGGCCCAAGGAAAAGCATATTGTTTAGAAAATACATTTTTTAAAATGTGCTTTTTTTTTCCTCTGGAATGCTAGACTTAGAAAAAAAGATGTTGAGTTGAAAGTCAAAATTTTTTTCAACGTGGTACGAAAGGGATGTGTTCATGTTATACAAATAAAATCTATTTTAAAGAGTGAAATGAGTGAAATAATACATGTAACAACCAATATAATGCAGGCATGCAGAACTTCAGAAACAGCAGCACACAAATACAGTTCTGACACTAGGGGGTTTCAACTGTTAAGATCCTTAAGAATGTGTTATGAATGGGATTAACTCCGGTAAACAAACGTCTTTAGTGGCAGTGACTTTCAGGCTTAGATAAAATATGATTACATAGAATGTAGGCAGGCCAACTGCTCTGGAGAAAAGAAGACTGAGGTGAGACCTCAGAGGTGTCTACAGCTTCCTCACCAGGGAAAAGATGAGGGGCAGGTACCAATCTCTTCTCTCTGGTGACAAGTGACAGGACCTAAGGGAATGGCAGGAAATTGTGTCAGGGGAGGTTTAGGTTGGATATTAGGCAAAGGTTCTTCACACAGAGAGTGGCTGAGCACTGGAACAGGCTCCCCAGGGAAGTGGTCACAGCACCAAGACTGACAGAGTTCAAGAAGTGTTTGGACAACAGTGTCAGGCACATGGTGTGATTCTTGGAGATGGTCCTGTGCAGGACCAGGAGTTGGACTTCAGTGGTCCTTGTGGGCCCCTTCCAACTGAAGACATATTCTATGAACTGATGGATAATTCAAACTAACAGGTTTTTCCAACAAAAGAGTTAAAACATAAAACTAATATGCTTCTCTTAAGATCATTAGAGCTATTCTTCATTTACACAGGAAAAGCAAAAGGAGAATCAGGCTAAAGCTTTGAAAGACATAGAAATGGAAAGAAAATGAAGAGACGGCTTCTGAAAAATGCAGATGGGTCATTCTCTAAAAGCATTAGAGGCAAATAAACATTATGAAGTAAATCTCAACACATTTTCAGTTACATGTTTTCAAGTTTCATGATTCATAAAATAAAATAAAATAACTTGGTGACTTATGCTATGTCTCATAAGACTGTTTTAGAGGTTATTTTAAATGACTGGTAATAGTTAGGAGAACCTCTGATTAGCACACACTCCTGAGAGCTGAATAATTTTAGATTGCCTTGTGCACACTTACCTGAAGGACATGGTAATCATCACCGTCAGGCAGTTAGGCCTGTTTTATTCCTAATTATGCTTATGGCATTTTAGGGTTCTGTAGACTGTAGGGGTTATCTGAATTTCATTTGCATAGCTGAGAAAGACAAAACTTTCCATGAAAATTCATAGTCCCTATGGCCTAGTGGGAATTACTTTTCATGGTAAAAAGTCCACATGCCTCTGGGAGAGCTTGAAAATTAGTATTTCTGGAATAAATTTTGGTTTTTATTAACTGGCTTTGTTTTCAGCATATTCAGAGTATATCATAAATATATTCACTTAGAGAAGTAATATTTATGTCTTGAAATTTAATGTGAATCTGGAAAACTTCCAGAGGTACGTAGTTTCCGTTCCTAGCAGAATGGTCACACTTGGGAGGCAGGACAGACAGACACGTTTCTTCTTGGTGAAGGAAAAAGACTGTCTTTACTCGTGCTATCCCACTTCAAAAATTCCTGGTTTAAATCCTGTTCTCACAGAAGTCGCATACATTTTGCCTTTGACTTCAGTGGTGTTACTGCTTCATCCAGTGCCTAATATGTGGGAATGCGGAAGGTCAAGGTGTTGTCGATCTGCATGACTTGATGCCTTTTTTCTCCAGCTAAATTGTGTTGCTGTAGCACAGCTTTCATCTGTTGGTTGTGTAACTGCCAGGGAATAAAACTGGAGATATTTTAGACATTGTCCCTTGTGCAGTTAAATTTTCTTCGTTATGTTGTCTTCTGTATCATGAATGCATATGGATAAAGCTGCTTTTTCTACATTTTCCAGAGCTCAGCCAGGCCTTAATCAGTTTGGAAACACTTCTTTCAGTACTGAAAGACCACTTATTTTTCTTGTTCCCCAAAGGAGTTGGAATTCTCACCAGCAAAAAGCACAAAGATCTGTTACCACTGTAGAACTCTAGGCTGCAGAACTCAGGAGGTTATGAGACCCCCTGAAATAAGTGCACATGGAGAATGGCCACTGTGTCTCAGTAACAGATGCTTTACTTCGTTTTGTTTCTAACACACACTGAGAGAGCTGGGCTTGAAACGTCATTTGACACTCAGTAGCACTTCTTAGTCACATCTGGAATGCTTTTCAGCTGTTCAGTCATGCATGATCCACAATATTTAAATTACAGTGACCTGCAAGTCATGTATAGGTGTGACTGCAAAAGACACAAAAAGCCAGGGGAGTGTAGTGATTAGAGTAAGAGAGAGAATAGGCTGTAGGACTAAATCTTTCTTCCTAAGAACAGGATGTTTGGATCTAATGTAAGAATTAAACTATAATGCTGTGCCTTGGAGGCACAGTATAGTCATATTCCTCTCTAGATTGCTTTTCTGTTATATTGAAATCAACTGGAGGCTACACCCAACAAATATCCCAGTGGCAGAAGATGAAATGATCCCCATACTGTCAAAGTAGCATAATATTTTCCAAATACATGTCTTTTTCTCTCAAAAGAGTCAACCATGTGTGAGAGGAGGAGAAGGAGAAATACATTTAGCTCTCTGCTCATTGAGCTGTCCTAGTCATGTGGCTGACTCTCAGAGGATAGATGTCAGATTTGTTTATAAAGCTGCATTAGAGACCAATATCCCCAAAATATTAGGGGGCTATCCAAGACCTGAGGAGGCTGCTATGCATTCAGAGCAGCTGTATAATTCATTGGCCAGGTCATCAATGTTGCATCCTCCCTGTCACTTCTTTGCTTATGGAAGAGTAATACAGCCTAAACACGACCATCTTTTAGCAGGAAAGGACCAGAAAAGGGGAATGAAAAGGGAGGTGTCACACCTGTGCAAAGGCTGTCTTTGGAAAACAAATGCAAATGCCACAAGCTAGGTGTCCCTTCTGGTTTTGGCTATGTGCTTGGCAAGTGTAGGGTTTGAGTAGTTCTCCCTGAAAGAAGGCCCTACTTCCTTTTCAGTCCAGCAACATCCTCTTGAACTAATACTTCCAGTAGTAAAAGAAGGCCTGGGTATGTTAGAAATTAATGGAGATACATTTTCCCAAATTATTACCTCTTTCAAAAATTTATAATTCTACCATCTGTGATCTTTTATAGCTGTTAAAAATCTATTACTCCAGAGCCAAAGTTAATAAAAACCAGCATATTGTGGAACCTTAATGGACAGGAGCTGAGCCATTACAAACATGGTATCTTGTCTGATGATCCCATCACTTAAAAGTTCGATTTGTAGGGAGTTCAGAAGAAGCATGGGAAGAAGCCACTGGAGAAGGGCTGGCACCCAGAGAATTAATTTTTTTTTTTGTATGTATGGAAATCAGCATGTTTTAGAGAGTACAATAAATTGTAGCATTGTGTAGGGACTGGCAGCTTTGTCCCTTAGAGATGGGGTTTTTGGAGGAACTTCTAGCTGAAATTTGGTAATGCTGACCTGAAGACAACTGCCTTTTGTTGAAGTACTGCTGTGCTTGATTTACCTTTACCTTGCAGCAGGAGCATAAAATAAATGTTGTAATCAACAGTATGCGCAATATCCTAAATGTCATTGTGCAGTGGTCCTTGTGGGCCCCTACAATCAATTATTAATTGATTATAACTATAATTGATGTAATTAAACAATAATAATTAAGGAGTCATCAATTATATTTGAAGTCACACTGAAAAAAATGCATTACTGGTATTTTTTGTGTTTTAAATTTCTGCCTAAGAATTTACTTTCTATTTAAACACATACTTAATATAATGTATATATTATATATAATATAGAAATATTTGTGAAGTATTTATAGATTATTCCTCCCCAAAAATATTTTTGTTAAACAATTTTTATTTTGTTGGTTTCTCCCTGTGTAATTGCTGCTTCATATACATTTATAAAAAAAGAAAAAAGAAAAAGAAAAAAGCACTTTTAGGGTTACTGTGCATTCAGCATGACTGAGATTTCTGAAATAAATAAGAATTGTATCACTGATATATCAGCTCTGGTTTTGGTCTTACACATACTGAGACCTTTCTGTTAAGATCCAGTAAAAGATAAGGCATTTGAAGAGTTGCATGGAGATAGCTGTTGTATTTCCAAAGCTAGACTGTAATTGGCAGTCACAAAACAATTAAGTTAAATTCTAAAATCAATGCTGGAAATATAGATAACTTAATTTTCCAAAATGGTAATTATAATAGATTTCAAAGACTTCTGGGATTTGAAATTCAACTTTAAGTTGAAATTAAATCATATAGTGTTAAGTCTAGGAGAATAAAGACCATTATATCATGTACCTGCACATGATTTCCACAAAAGTTAGACAATGGTGAGGTACAAGTACTTTAGAGAAAAGACTAATTCCTTGTAGCTTTGGGCCAGATGAAACCTGCATCCAAAAAAGGGACAAGGAGCAGCAGAAACTCAAGTTCAGACACAAAAGCAAAAAAAGCCTTTATACAGATGGAATCCTTAAACTTCTGAAGAGACTGAATACCTTCTTTTATAAGCCTGAGGCATTTAAGAATTAAGTTTAGAACATAAAAATAAATCTAAAAATGTCACTTTTCTGTCAAGCCAGTCCCCTTCTCTACAGGCATCCCATGCTTCATACTCTCTTTTCAGAGAGTCATGGGTTCTCAAAAAGGAGAAAATGGCAGAATTTGGCTGATGCCATTTCTTAATTCTGATCTATTCTGGGAGGTGTTCAATCACAGTAATGACCTCAGTGTACACCCTTGTCAGGATAAGAGAAACCTATCCTCCTTCCATTCTCTCCTCCTGTCCATTGTGAATCTCACAGCAAAGCACAACAGGACAACAGCCAGGCTGGTTGAAAGCCGCAGTCGCTGTTAGTAGTTGGCTAAGGAATACCTTGTCTCCTCCAACCCACCACAGACTTTCTTGTCTCATCCATCTGTTGTGCCTTGTCATTTAAACCATGAATTCTTTGGCACAAGGATTGACATTTATGATAAATTTAATAGAATCTTCCACAATGCCACAGCCTTGCCATGGGAACTAAACATAGTTATTAATTAGACCATCCTTTTCCCAAAGACTTGGCTGGTATTTTTTCCATGCTGGGAAACCAGTGGCATTCATTTGCTATCTCTTTGAGGCAATCCTGTTTATTTACCCGCTTGCTTGCAAAGATTACCCAATTCCCAGAAAACAAGAGAAACATCAGGAGGCAGCTCCCGTACTCAGGAACCCCTTGCTTGATGCAGAACGACCTAAGAATCTGAGAAGTTCCTCGCCATCCAAGTCTAAAAATTATTTACAAAATATAAAATATCCAAACAGTGTATCAGGCATCCCTTTCTTTTGACTAGTGGGCTAGTCATACCATCTTTAGTCTGCATCTGGCAAATCATGTCTTGACTTTCTCTGAAAGCTACATCCATGCTCCTTCTCTCTTTTCTGCCCACCTTTTATACAAGCAACATCACCCCAGGATCTGGATATGAGTTCATGGTAAGAGAGAACACCCATGCAGTGCATTTTAGCAAAGCAAAAGTCACATAACTGCAACCTACAAAACAGGTTCAGATGTCTGAGTACGTGACATTCCGTGCTCAAACTCTCACAAAGCCCATGAACTTTAAGATGTTATTTTCCTGACAATAAATAGGGACTTTTTGCTTAGTTAACTGCTGACAAATATGAGAGTAAAATATAAAACCAGCAATGTACAATTTTAGAGAATTTGTAGAAGGCAGAGATTCCCAGGTTCTATCCACTCCAATAAGACTTCCCTACGAAGCCTTGACCTTCCACCGACTCATTTGCAAGACCTCTGCTGTCACACCAGACCCGTGCTCCTGCCTTACAGAGAGCAATGGGGTGGAGTTGCAGGTGTAGGGTAAGAGATGGGGCATATACTGGTACTGGAGACCTCAAGGTTAGAAACTACTGACCTAATGGTCAGATAAAGAAATGCTGAGCTGCAACTGGCAAAACTGATTAAAGAGTAACAGATCAAAGAACAAGCATCCAACATATGTGAACCACACCACATATAGTAAATCGGGATGCAATGTGAAAAGACAGAAAGGTGTAAAAGTGCATTAGAAAACATTAAAAGGAACCAAAGTAGTTCCTAAAGTGAGGAAGAATCACCATCAACATTATACTGCTCCTGAGAAAGGATTTGGGATGTGCTACACTACAGCTCATTTTATACTAAATAACTACTTGTTACTGCTAGATACAAACACAAAAATCATGCAGAAATGTACCATACAAATATGAAAGTAAAACAAATTAGCCATAGCCTGATTTCTAAGGTTTAAGGACAAAGCGTGTTTGACAAGCCTCAGTCCTGAGTCCTTGCAAACTCAGTACAAAATCTATAGCTTGTTAGTAGGAATGATGATACTGTATTTAATGGGCTACAGCTGTACAGGTTCCTTGTTTCATACATTCAAAGCCATGGAAAACTAATCATAGGCAAGTTTTAACAGAAGCATTTCCATGTACCTGGGGGTGCCCCAGCAAGTTTGGGCCCGGTGGTTAAGCAGTAACCAACTTCTGAGTTTTGGGCAGGACCATCATGGCTTCCGTGCATAGGCTGTATCATATGACCTATAGCAAATTGTGCTTGCACTGTGCATCCTGGACAATCTTAATCCTCACGAGTAAACCAGAAGCATGCCAAAATGACCTCCAGAGCAAGCACAGCATGTCCCACACAAGAGAGATGAACAGCCTGGAGAACTGTCATCCCCCACCTCTGAACTCCTCTCCCAGCCATCTCTTCTTTCAGTTCTCTGTGATCTGTCATTGTGATACCTGTCCTGCGGCTCTTGGCCAGAAGAAATATTTGTTACATGCCCCATCACTTCAGAGAAGTTGTTGTTGTGCTGCTGAATGCTGCTTTGGTTTGTCCTGCGCTATGTAACACGCAGGAGGTTTTCTCCTTGCAAGATCTCTGAGTATTTGCATCCTTGTTGAGCTCTTGGGAACAGAGAACATCTTTTCTGATGCTTGGACAATTCCTCACTCAATACAGCAAAAGCTTTTAAAATATTAATAACATTAATTATTATTAATAGCAAACTTCTGTGGTTTAATGAAGACTTTTAACTTACAGTTTAAGAAAATAGCAAGGAGGAAAAAGACAAAAAATCTCTTTTTAAAAAATAAATAGACCACAAATCAAACTTTTTCAGTAGCTGTGCTGATTATCCTTCTGACTTTAAGGCGAACAGGGTTTGACCATTTGGGTCAAACTTTACATTTACAGGTCTAAATTACAAGCTAAACAGGGATCTTACTCCATTATCCAGCCAAGGAAGTAAGAGTATAAAGATTTATTAGTCAGGATTAGTCAAGAATTGACGTTGGGGGTTTTATTATTCTAATTAGGCACAGGAAAATTCCTATTCCATTTTGTAATTAAAACAATACACATTCTACCATCTAATTATATTTGACATTTTCAAGGTGTTGGGTGCCGAAGTCTGTAATTACAAAGATGCTGCTGCCTTGAGCAGAACACTCCATAAATATTCATATATTAAATACCCAGTTATACTGTTTAGAAGATTTTAGAAACATTTGCCTTTTCTTTTTTAGAAATGTTAGACTTTTAGAAGACACATTTTATATTTGTATTTTTAAAAAGATAGGAAGAAAAATGTCCTTTGGGATCTGACATACTGTATATAGCAAATTGACTACAGACCTATTCATTAGTCTTGTAAGCAGTTATGTCGGAGATTCATAATCCTTTAGAATTATATCTTTTCTTTAGCAGAATGGATAATTAAATCAGAAATAACATGGGAGTCCTGTACTGAAGTCATAAGGCAGTAAAATGCAATTCTTAAAATTCCTTGACTTTTAATTAATAGTAGAGTTACAGCTTGCACAGAGTAGTTTAAAGCAAAAGCTATTCACTACCTTTTATTTTAGTGTTTCACAAAAAAATACCACTTCAAATAGTTGCCTATTTTTGATAGTTGAATACTGCCATTTAAAACAGTTGCGTGCCTAAAAATACTATGATCCAAGTAGAGTTTGACCTGTGGGTAATGCCTAAACTATTGTTCAAGGAGAGACTTTCCCTTCCTGATATCAGAGAAATGGAAAAATACTGAAGATGAAACTCTGAATGTAAGGTATTCCATGAGTGGGCCTGCTCTGTGTTTCTGTTCTGGGAAATTAACTTTGGGGACATCTTGATAAAAGGGCAGAATTTCTCAAAAGAAGGGCAGTAGGCATCTGCCTGTTTTGTCCATTTAGCTCACTGGCGTAAGTTTGTGTCCTGTTGTAAGATGCTTTGCCCCATGGGATGTGGACCCTGACTAAGTCATTAAGTATGACTTTCAAATAGTGAATAATAAAAGAGGTTGCAAATGTTTCAAAAGCTAAATGCTGTGCAGAAAGCAAATTGAGAGCTCAAATGCTGTGCAGAATTTCAGCATCCTAGCAAGAGCAGCACAGAGTCGGCGCAAGCTCCCTGCACACCAGG
This sequence comes from Rhagologus leucostigma, assembly GCA_013397725.1. Taxonomy (NCBI): domain Eukaryota; kingdom Metazoa; phylum Chordata; class Aves; order Passeriformes; genus Rhagologus; species Rhagologus leucostigma. The sequence continues at coordinate 288,354 of VZTD01001331.1, read as the reverse complement.
ACAGGGGGCACTGTGGCAGCCTTCCATTCCAGAGGCCCCTTATTCCAGTCAGCATAGTCTCTGTGCGGGCAGGTGTTGAGACAAGGGCACCCAGTTCCACAACAATCTAAATTATTCCCAGAGTAAGAAGACTTCAGGGAAGGCCTCTTTCATCCTGCACATTTATGTGATGACTGCAAGCAGTCTAGCCCATGTTTATGGTCAGTCAGGCTGCATCCAGCATGAACTGAGGATTATATTATAAATATATATATATATATAAAATATGTATTATATCATGCATCCTGATAAAGAACTGGACTTCTTTCTGTGATGGGCAAGAAGCAGGACTCAGTTTAGTGACACTGTATGTAATTATTCCATACATATTTATGTCAGATTATATAATAGTTATATATTATGTATTCACATATTATGTATTACATATTGTGTGTGTTATATGATGTACATAATATGTATGTATGGTATAGTATGTGAGTGCAAATATGGATGTGTTTGGGTTATGCATATTTATATATGCACACTATTTACTGAAGCAAACTTCCTAGATGCCTGGTCTTATTTCTGTAATGCTCACAGCGCTTAAGGATGCCAATCCACATTTCCTCCCTTTCTACACAATCACAGCCTCCATACTATGTGACATTACAATGCAGTCAACTTGAACACAGGTATAACCAGACAAGGAACATTCTTCTATTCACCACCCTCTTCAGATTTTGCTTGGAACACTTTGAAGACACAATTCACTCTCTTCAAATCAGAAGATCAAAGATAAGCTCTACTTTTTAAACAAAAAGTCATATTAAAAGATGTTTTGATTAAATTTAGCTAGAACTCTCCTTTTTTAATCATCCAGAATTACATTTTATGCACAAAAAGCCTCAATTTTATAAGCTCGATGCTTACAAATCAGAAGACTGCCTGTTAATGCAAGAAACCATTGTCCCTCTGCCATGTAGAGCAGATTTTATTCATCATTTTCCCAAAATACATGTAGATCCCATTTTACCTTTGCTTTTATACTGCATTGTAGAATGGGATGAACGACATTGATTTTAAACAATCAGTTGTTTCTGTAAATGTGAACTGAACGTTGCAAGAATAATATAATTTAAGTATGCTCAAAATTCTTTTAGGACAATCGCTGGTTCCCATAATCTCAGATGCTATTAACCACAGGTACCTTCATTGCAGTACAGACACCAGGAAGGACTCATTGCATCTCAGTGGAGGAGCAGGAAGCTGTTCTAATATTGCCTTGTTCATGGAGGACTCTGGAAAATAACAAACAAAAAGTGTTTCTGAGCATTTACTAAGGAGGATGCAGAGAATAATCACATCCTACTGGTCACCTGTGAATGCCCCAACGCCCATCCTGGGGGCAGGGCTGCTCTCTTTGTTCACTTGTAAACCAATAGCTTTAAAATGCCTTTTTGCTGTATCTTCTCTTAAATTACTTCCTTCCACAGAGATTTACTGGTTGATCCTGTGCTTTCAGGAGCTGGTGGTGAGCAGAGGTGAATTTGGGCTCCCAGAAGGGCCGACTCTGTTCTTAATAAATTAGTGGAAGTAATTGTGAAGAGTTAGATAACTAAATAGCTAGAGGATAAAAGAATTGTGAACCAGTCATCAAGGTTCTAAACAGACGGAATCTTGCCCAAGTTAATTGCTTTTTTGATAGAATTGAGGAATGGATGTGCATTATCACACATTTAGATTCTAGGGAAGGACTGGATACTGGTTTTCATTAACTATTACTTTGAAACTTAATGCAAAATGGCTTTGATGTAGACTGTCACACATGACAGAGAGTTGCTAAAGGACCAAAAACGGTGATTGATGAACAGAAGAGTGCCGAGGCCCCACATGGGAGACTGCAGTCCTGATACTTTCCTTAAAAAAAATTAAATCAAAGTTGTTCTATTAATGATTCATAGATGAAAAGGCTAAATTATGTGTGCTGAAGATTGGGCTGGGTGTTTTGACTAGCTTGGTAGACAGCAGGGTTATTGATATCAACTGAACAGTATCGTATCTCTAGAGAATTAATTATTTAGAGATAGTAAAATAGGCATGGCAAGGAGCAGTGAGATATAAACAGCAAACATCAAAGAGATTTATTAACAGACTATGTTGTCTTTGCAAAAGCATTTCTATTCCATTTCCAAACAGTAATTTTTTGCTTTCTTCTCTTCTAGTTGCCCATATTGGCATCTTCTGTTGTTAGCCTCTATTTTCTTGAACTCACTGATGTCTTCAAGCCAGTTCACTCTGGATTTAATTGCTATGACAAGAGTCTGAGTATGCCATACATTGAACCTACACAAGAGTCTGTTCCCTTCTTGATGTTGCTTAGTCTGGTTTTTGCTGGACCATCAATTACGGTAAGTTTGAAGTGCTACTATCACTTAATAAAGATTTTGAACAGAGTTTCAGTTGGCATAAAGAAAATAGCTCCTTTGGTTTCAGTTAGGCTGTAGAGGTTCATCCCAGCTAGTTTCCTTAGGATTTTAAATTCATATTTCATTCTTCTGTAACAAAAGGAGATATACTCCTTAAAACATTCCCTGTAGCACTTCATCTACTCTCTCTGTCTTGATGATGGGCATTAATGTTAAGAAACAGCATCTACAGTTGGATGAGAATAGCTTGAATCATTCTGTTATGCTGTACAAATATTTGAACTTTTACAGACAGGGCATCTCCATACTCTCAGATACATCAAAAATGCAAGATTTTTTTTTGAAATGCAAGCCTTTCACAGCCCTGAACTTGCCACTTTTGTTTGAACAAGCTTTATTCAGAGAGAAGGTGTATCAGTCTTGTCAGTGAACTCAATTACATTTTCCCAAATAGCACTGAAACACCTCTAAATTGCAAGTTAGTCATTAAGAGCAGGCAAAAGTGGGCTGGTTTAATCATTCACCCAAAGGGAGGAGATGATTTCAACAGAACAGAAATATCCTGTCAGAATGAGCAGTTGGGTCACTATTTTACAGAAAAGAAAAGTAGAAATTGTCTCTCATATATATATAAAGGAGAGAGTTCATTTTGTCTGATTTTAGCAGGTCAGATAGGAGTCTTATTCTCACACCACTCCTGTCTGGCAAATGGAGAGAGAAATTCACCTTGAGTGGGTGATTCTATGCACCTAAAAAATGTGATCAACCTTTTGAAAGGATCTCTTCTCCCCCCTGACAGCAATGACTATGCATCTCAATTAGGCACTTCTCGAAGGCCAGCTGCAAATGTATCTCTGCTTCCAGCTCCTCTTAATTCCCTTAACTTCAACCAGTTAATTCATTTTATAATACCATCCAATTTACAGTTGAAAAATCTATAAAACGTGATGCCTATATAAAAATTATCAAGTGCTGTTCTCTCTTTGCTTTCCAGAATGTTTTTTCTTTATTTGTCTTTTTTTAAAAAACTGAACAGTTCTTACTGCATTTGATTTTCGTTGCTTTAGAAACCATTTTTGAAAGGATTTTGCACATCCAGCAGGCTAAAAATTGTACATTTAGGAACTGGGAGCTAAGACTCTCAGTGGTCCTGGTGCAAATGATTGTTGCAAACACCAAATACTGTGATAAAAACAAAACGTTGGTATTGGGGTTTGGCTGGGTTTCTTGAGTGTTTCTGCTAACAACAAACTGGACTTTTCTGAAATAGCTGTAGATGGAATCTATCTAGGCTCACTTGGGCCGCCGTAGGTGGTAAAACCTGGCTTTTACTTCAGAGAGTTTATGCTAAGCATAGGTAATATCAAACACCTTAAATACTATATAAAAGATGCCTCTTTCTTTATATAGTATTTGTTAAGGGCTTTGATTATAGCTCAATTATTTCAGCATTGCATGAAATTTTGCAATAGAAAATGTTCTTGCTTGAATCATTCTACCAGCAGTACAGAAAATTAAACAGAAGCATGCCATGTGAGGAACTCAAACCCATACTTGAGCCTATTAAAAAGAAAATTTGATAGAGAAAGTAAATCCCAAATCTTCAAAGTACAACTGGCTAAAAGCTGCAAGCCTTAGGAAGGTGTAGTTCATTTGTATTGGTGTGAACATGAATGTGATGCTTGTGTTAGTTAGAGACTGGGCAGTGACAGTGCAAAATACATAACCTCCTTCAGAGAAGCACCAAAAGCACTGGCTCCTTATTATTCGATACCACTTTGGAAGTAAGGAACTAGGGGACATTTTTGTCTGGTCCTTCCCTTTTTGTTTGGAAAAATAGGCCAGTGAAGCTCAGTGTAAAAAGATTACAATTGTGCCATTGTAATATCGTAGAGTTTAGCATTTTGTACTGTAGCTTTCATAAACATTTCGATTAATTACGCACTTTCTAAAACCTGTAAAACATAGAAAAGAAAGCATGAGCTATGTGAGGAATTGAGGATCTCCAGTAATGTTGTGTATCCTGGCCTCTGTCCACACTTCAGGTACTTACTGCAGTATGAGGCAGAAAGTCACCAAGACTCAATAAAATACAAGTGTGATTAAGCCGCATTTTAAATATTACCAAAGAGTATCTATAAGAAGAAAAAAAAGAAAAATTGTACATAGGGAAGAAGACAAGTAAATTCCAGTGTCAATCATTCTTTAAAACCTTACATAAATATTAGAATAGGAATTTTTTTCTATATTATTTTTGTTGGTATAATGATTTTCCCAAGAATTGAGAACATACATAAATCTGTTCACTTTAGAGTAATTTTTTGTACCAAAAAAAAAATGCTAACATTTTATGATTTATTTTCCCAAGCCATTATTACAGAAGGATCTGTTTGGCTTTGGGGCTTTGTGTTTTGGTTTTTCTCTTTGGGCTTTTTTTCTCATTATTAGTGAGTAGCAAATGCATTTAAACAGGTCTGTTCTGTAGCCCTGAAGGGTTACAGAAAATAACTACCTGTATTACTGACATATGTCTTATAGCTTGTGGCATGGATGAAATTTTGTCTAGGTATTCAAAAACTGCAGGAGACTTCAGTGTGGAACACCTGGACTTGAAGAAATTATCAAGATAGGTATTTTATGTCTGGAACATAGCTACACCTGAATTGCAGCATGACTTCCATTTGCTTCAAAGAGCTCTGAATCTGATCCTCTGATAGATTTTGTCTCTAGTTACTCATTCAGAAATGTTAGGACCAATTATTTAACCCTGTCAGTAAAGGTTCCAACTCTTACCAGCCACTGACTAAAAACCTGCTTAGAGGTACCAATGTCCTTTCCAACAGAGATCACTAGGATTATAGATCACATTGATTTGGGAAATCAGTTCTCAGGGAGAGAAATTCACTGCTGGCAGTTTCAGTCCTACTGCCCGTTCTACTCTGGGAGTTTTTTCTGTGGAAATGCCAGCCTATGAATTTTCCTTGACACAGGCCTTGTTGTTTTTTGCTCTATTACACAAGCTAATCCATCTGTCTGGTGTTTTGCCTGTACCAGACATTCCCTAGAAGTTGGTTAAAAACTGTTAGAGTTTTCCTGAGTTTTAAGTTTGGAATACTACTGGTTTCTCTGGGAAGCTTCAGCAGTAAATTGATCAAATGTAGACAGATAGTGGCCACAGTTCTCAGCTAATTAGAATTCCTTAAATAACCCTTGCCACTGGCTTTTCCATGTCATAAGAGAACCTTCACTACTTTGATCTTCCTGGCCAAGAAATTTCAATTTATTAAAACTTTAGCTAATAAAGAGTTAGACTAAGCTTTTCCATTTTACCTCCCTTTTCCTAGGGTGGAGGTGTTAGTATAGACAAACATCACTAGTAATTACAGCAAATTCAGCATAATTCAGATGCTTTGGCATCTCATTGCATTATAAGCTTTGTGCATTGTATGGATTAGTTTTCAATGTAGCTGTGGATAGACAAAGTGAATCTTCTTTTGCTGGTGAGAATTGCCTCATTAATTGCAATATTTCAATCCAACTCTTACCCTGAACTCTGTACAAACTCTGTACAGAATTCCAAATAGCTGTATTATTGAACAAGGAAAACAATAAAATCTGAGACTGCACATGTATAAATGTGTCTGGATTTTCCAGCAAGTGACACCATTTTTTACTTATATTCTTCATTTTATAAACTCTTGTCTAGGGCTTTGGTCATAATCTGTTTTGCTTGGTGTTTTGTGAGGGACCATAAGGACTGAACTTTTTCTGCTGCTGTGGATCTGGTTAAAACCCAAGCCAAATTAAACAAATACAGAAGAGCAGGCTGTCACATAATTAGAAGCTGCTCGGGCTTGCTAGGCTTGTGGCCAAGACTGAATGCTAAAACCATTTCAGGAGCACTAAGATATTGCAGTGGCTCTGCATTATTTTAGAGGTGATATTTTATAATTACTGCTTTTTTATTGTAGAAGCATCAAGTTTCAGCTGTAGATCAAGGCCTGGATACCACTGGCACTGTATACTGTATGCCATTTGCATTTAATTGCAGGGCCACCTTCTTGCCTGCCCTCATTCAGGCTAAGTTGCATTACTTAATGTTTACATATTGACACAAATCTTTTAAAGTTGAGTGCACGTCAGTGAATGACATTGGTTGTGTTACAGTTATATTATAGTCCTTTAAATTCAATCAGGATCTTCTGAGTAAGTGCTACATTCAATTTAATGGCTCCTTTGTCATTGCAGATAATGATAGGAGAAGGAATTCTCTACTGTTGCCTGTCCAAAAGAAGAAATGGGATTGGAACAGAGGCCAATATTAATGCAGGAGGATGCAACTTCAATTCTTTTCTTAGAAGAGCTGTCAGATTTGTTGGTGGGTTTCAATTGTTACTCACAAAAAAGAACTTTCCACATATATTCAGTTTTCACCATGCAGGTTTGCTTCTCTGAAACAGCCTTTCAGAACAGTGCAGAGCATAGCATAGACCTTCTGCCAGAAAACGTGAGAAGAAACTCAGACTGCGACAGAGCAGCCCCATACTCAGTAATGCAGCATCTACACTCTCCGTTTTCCCTTTCCTCTCCTGTACTATTGTCAGTATTTCTAAAAGAGTAATTTGTTTTTCCTTCCCTACCCACCTTGAGCTGGCTGCCTTTTAATGATTTCAGTGTATAGCTTCCCCTGCCTGTCTTCAGTGCATTATAAGGATTCAACCCACCTGTCACAGTATTCAGCATGACAGTGAAAACTTGTCAGAAACTCTCAGTAGGTTTGACATTCTTTTTCTGGAATGTGTTTATCTGCCTCTAAAAAAGGGCTAGAATCTGGCAACTTAAATGATAGAGGAACATGTTGAATTCTTTCATTTTACTTTGTTTTAGTTGCCATTTATGAAGAACTGTACTTGGAAAGGCAGTTGGACTTTGATCCCCTTCTTACAGTTAATTTCCTGTCCCATTGAGTGGCTAAAGGAAAGGTTTCCTCTGTTTCAGAAATCTTTCGTTAGAGAAGGCAGCCTAGGCAAAGACAACCAGCAGGACAGCAGACTGAAAACCTGGTAGGACAACTATTGCCTGGGTTTTGGTAGTCTGGCAAACAGGGAGGTAGTGACCAGCGAGGTTAGGCAATCTGCGACCAGTAAAGCATCTTTAGAGCAGCAGTGAGGAAGAAAGCAGAGGGTTCGTAGATTACAACGTGAGCAAGGAGGACTGTAAACATACCCCATGTCCACTTCTTCTCCTGTTAGGTATTCCATCACCAAAAAAACAAGCTCAAAGACGCTTTAATTTCATCCCAAATTCACACTCTGAATTTGAAGGTTTTTTCGTATTTTAATATCTTTAACATTCTTTCAATTTTAGGATGAAAAATAAATTTATCTCTATGAATAAAAGTAGAGAATTATTATTATAGGTAAATCTTCAGGAGAAGAGCAGTTGAAAATGTTCAGTAAAGCAATTGCATTACTTCAATTGCCTTGTGAATTTGGCATTATTAATCAGTCTGAAGCATTGATCCCTTATGAAACAGACTTAAATATTTGGGTTAGTGACAAGGACACAGTCCTCAAGAAACATCAGAGGTGTGAAGGTAGCCAAAGTTATCACCAGCTGCTGATTCTGTGGTGGCAAAAAGAGAACATGTCTTCAGAGCAGTGATCTCATGGACAGTTGTCCATACTACTAAAAGCCTGTCTTCCAGTGGGAAAGTCCAAGGACTGGATAAGTACATATGCTCTCCTCAAATAGTTGGCTACTCTTTAGTCAATTTGGAAAACTTCTTTCCAAACTGAAGAAGCTCCAGTGTAGTTCCCTTTTATGAAAAGGTGTTGGAGGACATCAAACCATTAAAACAAAACTTTAAGTATCAACAGGAAGAAAACAAGCATAAACTATCTTACTTTTTTATATTAAAGAATTCAACTTTGCAGTAAGCTTTCACAAAAAAATACCTCTTATTCTGCATTTAAATTCTCTCAAGTCCAATAACAAAAGCCACCGTTGAATGTAGTTTACACAATTAATCAACCTAATTAATGCATATACTAAAGTTAACAAGCTCTGTTAATTTCTTTCCTAGGTGTTCACGTGTTTGGTCTTTGTGCAACTGCTCTTGTTACTGATATTATACAGCTATCAACAGGATATCAGGCACCATATTTCCTGACTGTTTGCAAGCCTAACTATACATCCTTAAATGTATCTTGCTCAGAGAATTCATATGTTGTGGAAGATATTTGCTCAGGAGCTGATCTCAGTATTATCAATGCTGGAAGGTTGGTTCTGTTCTTCATTGTGTACATTTTTAAGCATTCATTTTATTTTTTATCTTCTGTCCCAGTTTCAAGATTTTTTCCTAGTTAAAGTCTGAATGAGTTTGTTGATTTTTTATAACAAAGGTGAATGCATAAATGTCTTCTTAGTGGTGTTCAATTTTCTCCATAAAGATATTAGTCTAACAGTGGGCTTTGGAAGACTTTGTCAGGTTCCAAGTACAGTCATTAGCAGCTGTTTTCCCTGCTCAAAGGAGGCAATTTCCTATACAACTGTCACTATGTATAGATGCTACTGCTTTTCGCAGTGGTGTGTGGGTAAGTTGCCCGCAACAGGCAGGGAAGAAGTCTCCCAAGTGCTTGGTCTGAGACCTCTGCATAACATACATTACTGTTGAGGTGTTAGGGCTTTGTTGGACAAGTTTCTTTTCTGTTTCTCTAATTAAGGTTTTTATGTTAACAGCATTGAAAAAAATCTCTTTTTTAGAGGAAATACCACAACAGTGCAAAGCTTTGTGTCCCCAAAACATGTCTTTCCTTGCATGGTATTTCTAACTGGTTCTTTATCTCTTTTCCCACTACCATTTGCTGTTACTGGGATATTGCCAGTGAAGCCTGACACTTGCAAGCCGTGTCTTGCAACTGCACGGTGTCCCAGGGAAATCGCGACATGGTTACATAGGAGCAGGCAGAAAAATTTCCACAATTACATCTCATTCATTTCATTATCTCAAATATGATGTCTGCTGCTTTGAATTGACTGCCTGTAGCCATTCCAAAATGACCAATCACTCCTAAGTTTGAATGCCATCACTTCCAAAAAACTAGTGAAATTAGTTGTAACGTATTAAGACTAAGCAATCAGGTTTTGGGTGTTTCTGTTTCCCTAGGAAAACAACCATATATTGATATCTCAAAGTTATTTCCATCATAGAGGATACATTTGGCAATCTGTAATATTCTGGCACCACCCTCAATTTCTCCTTAATTCAATTTTATTGCATTTTTCCTTATTGTTACTTCCTTATGCCAGTCTCAACTTTACCACAGCAAGCAGCACTTGCTACTGGTTCTTCAGTAGCACTTGCTACTGCCTTCAGTCACCTATCTAGAAATTATGGTATAACTTCTACAGTACAGGAGGTTAATTTGACTTCAATAATTTCAGTTTGGAAGGGACTTGTTCTGAGTTTGCTAATGGCCTTCATTTTTTATTTGTACTTCCCAGAAACTTTGGCTCCAGAAATTTGCCTCTAGACTCCTGTATGAAAAGTATAGAGAGGAGCACATAATTATCCAACGCATTACATGAAATCGTTTTTCTGCAACATCCCCAAATATCCAGTGGTTCCTATTGTCCATCTTTTCCTCTGTTATCTTCAAAGAGCCTTTTCAGTCACTTCTGTTCAGCTCTCCAGTGAGGTCTCTATCCTCTGTCATCTCTGATGTTCTGACTCAGTATGACTCTCTCTCTCAGTAGGACTCTCTCATCGTTGTTCCCTCTCTACACATCCTCATGCATGAGCATATAGAGTGATACACTGTCATCAGAGTACAGGACATGTTTTCTTTGAGACCTTTGTTCACCTTTTCAATACAGAGCCATACAAAAAGGCGACATATTTTTAGCTGGAGTTATTTTCATTTTAGATTAAAAGATAACAAATAGAGGAACAAAAGCAGGGACACCGTTAGAGAGTACAGAGACTGCATTTAGTCTCTGTTTGCCCTGAAAGCATGTGAATAGAAAAGAGAATAAAGAGAAGATTGACTGTACCATTGTGACACACCTTACGTACTATAAAAATGCCGCCAAATTAAGGTTAAGTTCCAAGTGGTAGAAAAGTTCATAGAATCAAATAGACACATTAGCTCCACAGAGACTCTAAGCAGATTTATGCTTCATTAAAACCTGCACAGGGTAAAGGAGTTGATTAGCTATTATAAACATTTACCTTTTTTTTTTCATGTCTTTATTCCCCTGTCCTCAACCCTGAACTTGTTCCACAGGGATACTATTTGTGAAAGATTTGTTCAGGGAGGTTAAAAATAAGGGAAGACGAAGAAGAATTTAGGTCTGTCTTTAGAAATGCAAAAGGAACCATGCAGATTTCATCTTGGCCAGAGTCATGAACCTGCTTGAGCCATAGGCTCAAATTCAGGTCAGCAGTGTGGCATTCACACTGAACTACATGCACATTTTTACCTGCCAGTTAATTATGTAGAACAGACAAGGCAAAATGCGTAGGAAAGAAATTTAGAAAGCAGACTCTGCTGCTTTGCAGAACAAATGTCTGTCTGAAGTTAAAGGACTGTGCTTCAGTCTCTGCTATTTTAAACTAGCTCACTCAGGTGTTGCTAGGAAAATGGCTGTACTTGGAGCCCAGTTAGGGTGGCAAAACCCATCTGTGAAGCCGAATCATTGTTTAAGTATTTATCCCAAGCTGAGCTTTCTCAGGTGAAAGTTGCTGTTGTGCTGCAAGATAGACATACTCTTCCTTCACCAAGACATCCCGCATGGTACATTACATATCTATACCATTGTAAAGAGAAATCCTCACTGTATCTGACTCATTTCTAGAGCTCAGAGGTCAAAGAATTTTTTAGGGCTTCTGTGATCTAGATGTCCAGTGTAGAACAGGTGTTACTGAATCGGAACCCAGCTTTTCTCCTCTCTACTATGTAAAAACCTCTTTCACATTCACATCACTTTTCTTTAGTTGTTTCTAGAAAATTGAAATGGGTCTAGAAGAATAATAATACTAAAATGTTAGAGACCCTCATGGGATGGCTCTACGTAGCTTCTGCATGCACAAAACTTCCTTTTCTGGTCAGAGAAGTAGAAGCTAAGCTGTCACTTTTAATTTTCATATCTGAAGTTTGTAACTCAAGACCCAGTCCACATCATTCAAATCTCCAGGTTTTCAATGGGAGCAGAAGGCCCTCAGCAATTTCCAAGAGCAGACCTGATATTGCATACTGTCTCAGAGAGTTTGGACATATTTTCATTTATTCTCTTGCTCTGGGCATCAAGAAGGGGCCCAGTAATTCTTAAAATACCCTCCCCATGATGTTGTTATTGCTCCATTAGGTTCTATCATGATGTAAAAGTACTGAAATTTAAAAAAAAAATAAACCTAAAGACATAGCAAGTAAAGATGTAGTTTGCCTCTCTCTGAGAAAAATGTCACCCGATGACAAATGTTACCGATAGATCACATATTGCTTAGGAAGTGTGAGATAGAAATGACTGTACCACCCAGTGTTTTTTTCAATGAGCACTAGCACCGTGCATTTGAACTGAGAAGTATAATTTGAGTGTCCTTCCTTGGCAGAAAGTCATTCCCTTCTCAACATGCCACCCTGGCAGCCTTTGCAGCAGTGTACATTTCGGTGAGTAACCAACTCTGTTCAGTTTCATTTATACAAGACAAAATTTAGAAAGTAATTTGCTGTATATTGTAAAATTATGTGTTGCCTGGATGTCTTGGATGGATGGATGTTTTTATCCTACCAATTTGAAAGCAAAATAAAAGTACTAATAAAGCTGGGTTTATTGTAGCTGATAAAGAATAAGGAAAAGATTCAACTGCTTCATATCCTTTGTTAAGAAGCAACAAAAAGTGTTATGTTAAAGTATTATGTTAAAGTGATAATATGAGATGCCTCATATTATCCTCATATGAAATGCAGTGTTTACCTGTCTTACAGAGTGATATTTTAACTTACCAGTCAAACTAACCTTTATGTATGCTGCCATTTCTTTATTGCTGTCTTCACTTGATTTGCTGCTTTTAAACTCAAGGCATTAAGGGCCATACATTCATGTGATGTAGTTTGATTTCACCTCCATAGATTTGCAGCATGGATGAAATGGCACAATCACTCCCAGAGACCTTCAAGGTGTTACTGCAAAGCAAGTGAATAAAACCCATCAGTCGCTAGCAGAGAATTGTGGAACATGCTGCAGCAATCACAGCTGATTTTGCACTTCTGAGCTGTAGCATTTCTTCAGTATGGCCTACAATGTCTGTACAAGTGACAACTTACTTGAAGTTTAAAAAGTAATTCCATCGCTCCTGCTGTGAAAATCAGAGGAAAACAACAGTAACAACCAGTTAATGGCATTAGATAATAGTATTGTGCACGTACTGGGAGCTTGCCAGTATTTATTCTGCCCGGAGGAAGGCCAAAATTTGGAATAATACTGATGAACCACCTCCACTTAATTTTTGTGACCTCCCTGACATTATGGCCCTCAGTTCAGAAATGACTCTCTAAAGCATCTGGTGGTAGCTTTTGTTGGAACAGGTTATTGCGTTCATCTGGCATGACATCTGGCTTCTGTGTTTCACAAGCAGTAGCTCCTTAGTCACATTTATAAAACATTTAGGTGCTGATTGGGAACAGTATTGAGGCATAAAATCCTTATCCTAATTGATGTCAATAAGCAACACTGCCTATGTTTTTGGAAATGCATTCCTTGTGATTTCAGATCTTTCTACAGTAAGTGAGCAAATTTTAACAGGGCTGTAAAGTAAAATTAAATTGATTACTTATAATATTACTGTGTACTAGTGATCTATATGTAAAAGAAACATTGAATGTGAGAAATTATATCCTCTTAGGTACATTTAAGTTTCTTCAACTGCTTCTTCATTTCTTTCTTTTTCAAGATGTACTTCAATTCTACGTTAACAGACTCCTCAAAACTTCTTAAACCACTCTTGGTCTTTGCCTTTATCATCTGTGGAATTATATGTGGTCTGACTCGTATCACCCAGTACAAGAATCATCCAGTTGATGTTTACTGTGGCTTTCTCATAGGAGGAGGAATTGCTCTCTATTTGGTAAATATAATAGTTAAGTTTTAGCAAATAAAACTGATAAGGCTGAAATAAGAGTACTGGTAATTTTTATGAAAACTTTTAATCATGGTCATGTGCCATAATTATAAATGCAGTCCATATGTGTTGAAGATGATGAGTTGGGGATAATCACTTTAAAAGCAAAAAGGAAAAAGCAAACAATTACTTCAATGTAAAGTGCCGCAACAGTGCACAAAGTGGAATATAATCATCTGGCATTGTATACAGAAACAGCTCTAACTTTATGTGCTTTATTAAATACTTAAAAATACTCATCTTTCCTAACCCACACTTTAGAGCATAACACAAGAAAAGTACTTGATTAATTGGTATTTGTTGCTGACCTGAATTGATACTGACAGTGTTAGCTTTATGATCTCAAAAAATGATTGAATTATGAGCAACTCAGCTGAGTGAATTGCTGAATCCACAAGAAATTAAAGGCAAAATTATACCCTTGTGATTCTTTGGAGTTCTTAGGCAAACCACGCAGAGGAAACAGGATGGTCAAATCAGGTTATTCCTATGCTTTTCCTTTGTACTGGGTTGAAAGAGATGGAGCACCTTGGAAGGGTCCTGTAAGGCAGCATGTAGGTCAGGCCTGTTTGCATCTGTCGGTAGGAAGCTCATCAAGCACTTGCTTTTGCTTGCTGCTCTCAGTATGTCTCCAGCAGGAATCCCACTGCCGCGGCTGCTTAGAGAGCAACACAGGTGCCTGGGAGCAATCAGAGCTTCTGCTGACACCACTGCTTGAGTGTGGGCAGGTGAACAAGAGTCTTAACAGCCAGTGGGATGGTTTTACTCCCAAGAAGACAATGATAAATTTTAGTGTAATACTAAAATAAGTTCATTTCGTGACCCCCTTTTTTCTGTGATAACATAAACTGAGGTACCTGCAGATGGTCTGCAAAGGTGACCAGGGAAAAATGACCTTTACAGTGGCAGAAGAAACAGCTGTCAGGGTGATAACAGAAACCCCATGAGCTATTAAAGTCAGCTTCTGTGATTGCACTGTGAACAGAAAGGCACTCTGTTGAGAATATTATTTCAAATTATTCAGCTGTTGTAGATGTACCTGAATGGAGCTGTTGTCCCCATGTTTGAAATGCACAAACAAGTATGGTTTGATAGGTCTTCCTATACTGTTGTGTGACGTCATACAGCAGAGAGTATATTGTCCTGGACACCCAGTACTCAGTAAATCTGCTATGAAAACTACATACCAATAGGAGGAGGTGGAAGGGAAGTAATGTGAAACTACAAATAATTCTGAAAGGAGTGTAAAGAACAAGTAACTCAAGTGATTGAGTCAGATATTTGACCCTTTCACAGAATACCCTCAGTGGAGTCCTTTTAAAACGACAGCATTTTATAGCGAGTCTACTGATTAGGAAAATGTTGTATAACTAAATCTTATTACAGTTCTGCACAGCTTGGAAAACAATTGATTTAAAGTTGATAAACTGTTCTATGATATAGATATTGTACTACATGGTTATTTTGCAATAGAAAGGGCAGAATCTGCTAACAGCAGAGAACAACTCAAGCAGTAACAAGATTCAGTAAATCAGAGTAGACGGTAGTATAGCTGTAAAATAGCTCTGTCTAAGAGACTGCAAATATCTATTTTCCTATTTTTCTAACAAAACATTATTTCTGTAGCTGTATCTGCTGCTCGATACAAAGAATAAAGCCCATGGAGGCTAAATCCTTACCTCAACTATTTATTGCCATGAATAATATGCCCTAGTTATCCTAGTGAGACTACTTCATACATACTTAGAGGTACCAGATTGAGGACAGAATTTGGACTAATGCTATACTAGTGAGGAAAGGAAAGTAAGCATACCTATCAGTTTACCTGGAGTAATTATGTCACTGAATTCTATTTAAAAGCAAAAAAATGTAATTAAAGTACCTTAAAATGTGTCCTTTTTAACTTTCTTAACCGATTGTTGATGCTTCTGTCCAAATATCAGGGCCTGTATGCTGTGGGGAACTTCTTACCAAGTGACGAGAATGTGTTTCACCCAAATTTTCACAGAGAACCTCTAAGGTCTTTGACAGACCTTAGTCAAGATGCCAACAGAATCCTGCCAGGAAAAAATGGTGGCAGCAGCGATGGCATTGTCTCTCACCGTACGGAAGGTATCCTGAATAGAAACCACAGAGATTCAGGGTCTCTGACCAATCTCAAGAGAGCAAATGCTGATGTAGAAATAATAACACCACGAAGCCCAATGGGAAAGGAAAACATGGTTACTTTCAGCAACACCTTGCCAAGAGTCAACACACCATCCTTGGAAGATCCAGCAAGACGAAATGCAACAATACACGCATCTATGGATTCTGCCCGTTCCAAACAGCTGCTGTCCCAGTGGAAGAACAAGAATGAAAGTCGAAAGTTGTCCCTGCAAGTAATAGAGACTGAATCTGGCCAGTCACCACCAAGGGCTATCGAAATGAGATCAAGCTCAGAACCCTCCCGAGTGGGTGTAAATGGCGATCATCATGGCCCAACTAGTCAATACCTGAAAATCCAACCTGGCAGTGTACCAGGTTGTAATAACTCAGGTCTTACTGGAGGGCCGAGGGTCTCTATTCAGTCCCGTCCTGGCTCATCCCAGCTAGTACACATTCCTGAAGAGACTCAGGAGAACGTGAACACATCACCCAAAAGTAGTTCAGCTAGAGCTAAATGGCTGAAAGCTGCTGAGAAGAGTGTTGCATGCAGGAGCAATAGCCAGCCAAGAATCATGCAAGTAATAGCCATGTCTAAGCAGCAAGGAGTGCTTCAGGGCAGTCCAAAGAGTTCAGAGGGAAGCACAGTGACCTGTACAGGAGCCATCAGATACAAAACCTTGACAGACCATGAGCCAAGTAGCATTGTTAGAGTTGAGGCCCATCCAGAAAATAACAGACCTGTAATTCAGATGCCATCAGAAGGTGAAGGAAGTGGGTCATGGAAATGGAAAGGTCCTGAAAAAGTCACTCTTCGTCAGACATATGAGCTAAATGATCTTAACAGAGACTCTGAGAGCTGTGACTCCTTAAAAGACAGTTATGGGTCAGGTGACAGGAAAAGAAGCAACATAGATAACACTGAGCATCACCATCATGGAATCACTACGATAAGAGTCACACCAGTGGAGGGAAGTGAGATTGGCTCAGAGACTCTGTCCATTTCTTCTAGCCGGGACTCAACACTTCGAAGAAAAGGTAACATCATTTTAATCCCTGAGAGAGGGAGCAGTCCAGAGAACACCAGAAACATCTTCTATAAAGGCACATCCCCCACACGAGCGTACAAGGACTGAGAGGAGACATATCAGCTGGTCCATACCACCACAAAGTAAACACATCTTGACACAGGTTCTTCTCCCTTTGTTTTGAGCTGATATTTACCTTTATGTGCCAAATTATTGACCAGCAGCCCAGCATTGCTAATGTGCAATGTGCATGAGCCTGTGAAAAGCATGTGGTGGGGGGAAAAGCACAATGCCAGAACTAATGTGAAACATTTTCATGCAACTTGTTTCTTCAGATTCAAAACATTTATCTGAGGGTGATGATGTCAATTAAAACAATGGTCTTGAACACAGACACTGTATTTCCTGAATGTGCCAACTTTTTATTTTATATTTGCGTGCAAAATTGACTGACTTTTTCACAGCAAAGGCTGTATCAGTGGTATATATTCACCTTTGCAGAATTTGCACCAAATCTTTAATACAGAATGGTGCTGATGATAACTTTACATGTTTTGAAAAGTTGCATACTTATCAGACTCTGCAAACATGACATATTGATGTGCAGTTACTTTACAAGTAATATTGCTAATACTATGATGATGCTGGCTGCATTCATTTAGCGTAGGAAATATTTACAGCTTTGTTATAGTGGATCTGTCACATTCAAAGATTGCAAAGGTTTTGTGTAGTTCTTTAAGATGTCTACTGCAACAAAAAATATGTGGGTGACATTCCATTAGAATGGAATGACTATCTATTTTGAATAGTTTTGCTGCTACCGCTCAACTTTTGTTTAAGAACAGGTGCTACTAATGAAGAGGCTGCTTCTTAGTGGGCTAACTTGTAGAGTTGTTTTAAATTACGTTTTTTAGGGGGTCTTATCAAGTACTACAAGTAATTCAGATTTTACATTTTTAAACTTCTTATTCTGTCCTTCAGCGACCCTTCCATTTTTCTATTAGTTTTTAAACAAATAATGCAGGACACCAATAACTGCAAGATGTGCAAACGTGAAAGGTGAACCATGAGTAAATAAAAATAGATGGCAACTCTCCTGACCAGCTTCCAAGGAGACAAAAATTAATATCATAGCTCACACTTAGAACCAGTTATTCACCTCACTTGCTTAGTATGCCACAAGAACAATCACAAGTTTCACCCCAATCACCATCACGTAGGGGATTTGTGCTTTGCTTTGAAGAATGGAATGCCTTGGTATTGCAGAATCACTGAACAAGTGTTGCATTGTGCCACTACTACAGTTCACCTTCCTTGAGACACCCTCCAGAGCCTTCTTAAGCATGATATTTTTTTCCCACCACTGCCACTTAAGAATATGAAAGGTCTCTGCACCTGAGAGAACATGAATTATTTAAACTGAGCTTTGAATATAATGAAAAGACTTGCCTGCTAAAAATCTCTGTTGCCAAAAATTATTGAAAGGATAAGCTCCGAAAGGAGTAAACATGGCATGTCCTAGAATGGGCATGCTAGAAGGAATGCCTCATTTCATTTGGCTCTGACTTAAACCTTGAAGGAAGCCAGGGGAAGTGCTCACCCACTGCAGCTCTTCATTCTCTCCTATTTCTACATGAAAGAGAACTACTCTCAGACACCTGCCAGCTCCCTTGGTAGGAGGGGAAGGGAATGGCTTAGCAGTCCCCTCACTGAATGAGTGGTACCAGATCAGGTCTGTTCTCTGGCTTCTTGAGAGAAGTGTTTTGGTCTAAGTCCTCTTCTGATTTAGGGTATCAGAGAACCAGATACATTCTCTATAGTCAGAACCTGTCTACAGACCCTACCCCACAGAAATCAAAGGAAAAGCCCACCCTACCCCAGCCAAGTAGGAGGAAGAAGGAAGAATCATCTTATTCAAGAAGATAAACAGCACAACACAAACATAGACCAAAAAAACCAAAAAGCCCCCAACCAAACAACAAAACAAAAACCCAAAAAAAGACCTCAAAACCAAAACAAAATCCCAAACCCTACTCCAAACCTAAGTAATTTCACAAGTATGAGGATGGTGTTTGCGAGTCAATGGAAAGCTTTACATATACTTCCCAGTTTTACAGGTGCTCCAGGCTTAGCTGAATGCTTGCTGTCAAGCCAACTGTGCCAAGCAATGCTTCCCTCACCTGCCCATCACCCAGTGCTGTGAAAGAGTGTCAGTCCTTAAGGAAATGACCACACTCTTTCTGCTATTGATACAAGATGACCCCATCATACTTAGGATGATTGGGAGAAAGTATTCTGGAGGTTACATGTAAGAAGCCACCCAATAGGGTTGCAGCATATTGTGTATGTTAAAGGCACCGTATGTTGAAGACACACTTTAAGGCACATCAGCTGGGAAAAATAATCATAGATACCAGGAGAAAAATGAAAAAAAAGTAATTTTTTTAGAAATAAGTTCTCAGACGCTAGTATTTACAAGTCAGGATTTGTTTTTTTTCTTTTCAAAAGGATGTATCTTTAGTCCTTGGTATTTAATATGAAATTTTGTACAAGATTCCTAGGAATTACAAACACTTGGACGGTCATGAACAAAACCCTTTGGATTTAGTTTAGTCTAGGTACAGGATGAAGCAGGTAGGATTAGCTTTAAAGGAATGGGTAAGACACAAACACTGTTGGCCTATCAATGCAGGGAAATAAAATGCAATCATTTGTTAGTTTGTAAGTGCAGGGGAAAAGAACATAAGTAGATGAACCTGGAAATAATGGAAAATTGAAATGGAGAATAATGGCAATAAAGCAAAGATTAGAAAATGTTCCCTCTGGCAATTTAGCTGTTTTGGAAACAGCAGGATTCCTGGTGGGAGTGTTTGTTCTTTATTCCTTGGTTTTAGTCAGATATATATTGGCATATATGTTGCTTTTATTACTCTAAAACTTGCTGCACTATTTCAAGTGCAGTGTGATATTTTTCCTAAAGTTTCCTATTTCTTAAGAAAAGATTTTAAAGCTCTTGTGTAATCATTGAAATTATGTTCTATACATAAATATTGATATATTCTTTTTTACTCAAAGTGCCAAAGGCTACTGTTTTTAATAATGGCTTATCAAATTATATTACGTTAGAGAGCAGAAATGTAATAATATATACATTGGAACTCAGACCTCTGCATGTATATTTGATAAGGAGCCTTTTGTAAAATTACTCTTTGTTTACATTCCACTGGTACCTTAATTTAAAATTAATCAAATAAATTGACAGGTGACATCTTCTTAGTGTTCTGATTTTCTTACTTGCTAACAGGCACGAATTTCTTTGTTAGGCTGTGCTTTACTGAGAAAAGAAAATACTTAAAAATAAAATATGTTTTTAAATGAGAATTCTCTATATAAAGTATTGTGTTTAATAAAATGTTATGCCATGTTTTCAAATGGAAAATAATTTGTAAATTGCTATAAATGTATTTTGTTAAATAAGTACAGATCAATGCTACTGTGTGAGTTTATTGTGCTAACATCATGAAATAAAGATAAAATTCCTCATTGATGTTTGATTATCTCTCTGGTGAAGCAAAGTCTCATTCCCTCCAAATTATTTTTCAGTATTAGGTATCTCATGATGTGTAAAAGTGGTCATCAGTGAGAAACCTCGAGACCTTGCACAGTGGTAAGAATATATAAGGAACAGCATCCAAACTTGTCTCTAACAGAAAAACATTTTACAAAAAACCCCAAGTGAATTGGGAACTTCAAACCATGTGAGGACGTGCCTGCTCTATCATTCTGTAGCACCAGCTGCATTGCTAAGCCCCTAATGCCTCTAAACCACCTTTCTAGTGTTGGGTAGAGCTGCCAGACATGGTGAGGCCAGCCTTGGATTTGCGAATGAGAACAGGGCAGATGTCAGAACCTGAGAGGACAGGCTCTCCCCAGGGGAAGAAATTAGGATGCCAGAGTCAGCAGGTGTCATACACCCTTTGCTGGCAACAGTGAAAAACTTTGTGTGTAACAGCACAGCATCAAAAGCAGTCTTACCTACAAGCCACACGAGGCAGTGTGGTAAGCAAACAGCAAAGACTGTCTCCAGGCCTGTCTGAGACACCCTGAAATGGCAAAAGCAGGGCCCAGGTGCCTGGGGTGCAAGACACAGCCGTAGCTAGGGCATGCACTGTCATTACGAATGGCATAATAAGGAGCACAGGGAGTAGCAGAGCCCCTGCAATGCATGGCAGCACAGCAAACTGACTCTGAGAAGCTTTCCCAAGTGTGCCTAGGCCTTTGTGCAGGCTGCCCCTTTGTACGTGTGTGTCCCTGGAGCAGGTAACCTGCCGTGGCTGGGTGGCACTGGGCAGCTGCTGTCACTGCTGACTCCAGCCAGGCAGCGCGGTGCTGAGCCATGCTCCAGCCAAGGCACGCGGGGTGGGCTGACATCGCCTCAAGCTGTGGCGCAAATCTGGGTCACTCGGCAATCCCTGTCCCTTGACTTTCATGACAATTTAAGATGGGAGCCCTCAGGCAAAATACAATCAAAAACCAGTATGTTGTCTCTCAAAGAAAGGAAAGTGTCTGTACAGTTGTGATACTGTTCCCTCTGTGGTGACAGAAGGTGCTTTCTTCTTGTGGCTGGGGCTGACGACTGTCCTGACCCCACATATGAGAACCCAGTTTCAGGAGAGGCCTCTCCTTTGGCCAGCAGCAGAAGCTGCTGTGGCAGTGCATTTTATGCCTTGAGAGAGCCTGTGTGAAGCATAAGGGGTGCGGCCCAAGGTTATGGTGTCCCACCCTCTGGGACGTGTGTTGGTAGCCTGGGAAAGCTACAGACAGTGATGTCCCAGGTGTGGCTCAGATAGACCCTGTGAAGGATGCAAGAGATAAAACAGACTAGGGTAGGACTGCTGAAAGCTGACATCTGATGCAAATCTGATGAGTTCTCCCCTGGGAATGGATCCTTCCGTGGATCCCCTTCCATGGATCACAAAGGGACCTAGCCAATTAGTTCAACCATTTTAAAAAGCACATTTTAAACATCTGAATTTAGGCTAAAAACAAAGTTCCGTTCTGAAGGGTATCTTTTATGTAGAGATTATATTATAAAACTTCATCTAAGATGAGAAAGTACCTCTACTGACAAACCTTGTCATATTCTTTTAGACCATTCTGGCTACAGCAACAGCATCACTAAATTAAGAGAGCTCACTGTGATCCAGACTGATGACTAAATGTCATCATGCAAAGAGGTTTTCAAAGGTATGATTGATTAAACTGAAATGTAAATCTATTTTGTGCTGGATTTTACAAGAGCTTCAGAGGCCTTGATAGAAGAAGTCACATAAGACAAGACTGTACCAGAATCAGTTTGGTATCGATTTATGAAGACCTTTTGTGTGACGGATCAGTGCACACCTAATTTGGCAGGAACATTTTAAAGGCATTAGAACCTTTGTTTGTAAGTCACGAATAAAATCTTTTCACAAACCTCACAGCACAGAATGTATCAAACATGGGATAAAACTTCCAAGTGTCTCCATACTCCACATTCAAAATGAAAGTGAGGGAACTCCAGCTGCATACATGTGCATACAAACACACCCAACACAAAGTTAACATGTTCAAGCCAGGGTTTAGAAGGAGAATGCTAAACCTACAATTTAAATCAAGGAACAAATTGTGGCAGGGCTGCAAATACTCTCTAAAATTTTTCTACTTTGCCTGCAGTAATCTCTTCAGGAATTTCAAATATCGTTTAATTATACCTCCCATAGATGAAGTCTGTGATTTTACCATAAAGGATAATACCAATCTTCACATTCAATGGCTTTACCAGCACAGTCCTGCTTAAAAACAAAAAAAAAAGAAAGCTGAGAACTTATCCAGAACTAAAGCAAGCCTGCTCAGTTGTAGAAAGCACTTCTCATGTTTGAGGGGAAAAAAAAGAAAAAAAAATCATCCCCCCTCCAAACCTCTCCCTACCTTCAAAGTTCAGGCGTCATTCAGCTTTTTCCTACTCTATTATTTTTCCAGTGCTGCTCAGAAAGAAATGGGAGTCATGGGGATTTGTGAATCTGTCAAGTCTCTGCAGCTACTAAATGACGCATAAGGAAAAGCTGTGCCCTCTCACCAAATCATTCAGAGGAGATTGGAGCATATCTGAGTGCAATGTGATCCTGTTTCTGCTCCTGCTTCAAACTGGGTTTGTGGATTACAACGTCTGTTCCCACCCTGTCCCAGGGCCAGACGACTAGCTCTGCTAAGTGAATAACATCACACAACTGGGAGCAATAGCTTTGCTCATTTTTACCTGTAAATTATATCACCGTGGTTTGTAAACTATACCCATATTTCAATTTTCTCTTAAACTAGCTGTAATGGTTTTTTCAATTACTACAGGCTAGATTTATCAAAGTTCTCGGTATGCTTTTTTTTGTGTGTGTTCTTTCATGTACCTATTGATGTGATATTCTTTGCCTGAGCTACATAACTGATCCTGTGGGCCAGTCACCCTGAAATTTGTTTGCTTTAGTCAAGGAGAGGTGTGGATACTTAGCAGAGTCCAGTCACATTTTTCATAGAGCATCAGCAGCGGCTGAAAACTTGTGGATGGTATCAGTTGCAGTCTCCTCTGATACATCTTGTCTTCCTGTAGCATTTAAGACAATTATTCTTGCTCTTATAAGAGAGGACAGTGTTCAAAGAAGTGATTCCAACATTCTTTATCTCCCAACACTGACTGCGCACCAGCCTGGCAGGGAATAGTTGCGGGCTCTGGACACTTCTAGGTTTTCGTTTCCTGAGAACTACGATGGGTATGATGACAAACCAATGCCTCGGTTTACTACCAGAAAATGAGCAGAAAAACTGAAAAGAAGCATGCTGTTTAAATGATCAGGACAGTTTCATATAGCACATTCTTGTTGGTAACACAAAACAAATGTGCTGTGAGCTCTGTATGCCTAACAGATTGCAGACTTGTCTAACCTGCTAAACCAAGGCAGATCATGGAAAGACGTTTCTTAAAACGCATTTATTTTTAATGAGATTTATGAAAGAGTTCTCCATTCACTAGCTTCTTTTATGATACAAGTGGAAGAATTCAGATATAAGTTTAAAAGCTCCAAAACTTGTACCTTACCCAAGAAAAGAAAGTGAGTCGGGAGAAAGTGGAAGGTGCTTTACAAAATGGAAGATTAAGTGGCACTGAAAGAACAAAATCACATTTTTTAAATTTGCATGTGATTTTTATCAAGCAGAGTAGGCAGCTAATTAGTACAATCAGTGCTTTCTTAATTCCTCTTCAGTTATTCATCAAATAAATGAAGACTGGGTCACTGTAAAACAATTAATTTCCTCCATACTTAAGATACAAAATGTGCCTAGTTTACAAAGCCCTGAGCTCTTGTCATTGAGAAGGGTCAGGGGAAGAACCAAAGGAACTGGTGAGAGTATATCTGAATCTGTGAAGTGATACAGAAGCTACATGGATACTTTATGATATTCAAGATCAAAATTTTTGAAAATTACAACAAGAGCAGCTAATCTAGCACTGGACATGCAACTAACACAACCAAAATACTTCAGAACTTATGAAGGAACATATTAGCAGTCAAGCTCACTGAGTGGATTTGTAGCAAGGATAGTGAGTTGGACGGTATCAGTTGTATGCCACTACGCCATGTTAGACTGTACAAACAGTCTGTTGTTACAAAGGAAAACATGTAGAGAGACACAGCAAGAAATCTGCTGCCATAGAAACAGAGGTAGCTGCTAGATATGCTGCATCATTGCTACACTGAGGAAAAACCATGGATCAGCAGTATACCACAGACTGCATCTAACTTGCATTGTTCAATCAGAATTCAAAATCTGAAACAGATAAATGATGATCAGTTATTATTTATAATATAATGCAGCTGCACCGTCTTAGCATACTTTCTAACAGGACTTAATAACTAGTGGAAAACTGGAAATGAAAAACTAAAAACTTAAGGATTAAGTATCATTCAGAAGCTTTGATCTGATGTTCAGAGTGCTTTGCATTCTCAGAAAAATGAAAAAAGTTATAGTGCCCGATCATTCATTTCTTATCCAGACATTACTCCTATAGCAGTTAAAGAGTGCTTTACTTTTGCAGGTTTTGTTCCTATTTGCTAGAAAATGAAGTTGAAATTCCATATTTCTAATGCAAGGCCATCTCTCCTATTCCAGTTGATGGTACTTTCTTGTACATAAGGAATCTGTCTGGCAGGATCATACACTACAACAGTGCCCATTTCATCTCTATTACATCCAGTCTTGTTCCAGCCTTGTAGAGACTTACCAGTCTCTTTCACCTACAGTGCAACTGCTTTATGTGGAATCAATTAACATTTTAAACAAATAAAAATAAGCCACTGTCTAAATCTTTGAGGGAATGGAGTTTAAATTTTACTTTTAGAAAAAATTATAGTGACAACAGTTCAAGGCTGAAATGTTATTTCTCTGTAGCCAGTATCCCATTATTCATAATTCTCTAGTAAAGTGCAAATGTATTTCTGCTTTTAAATTGTGGAAACATGGAGCTTTGGATTAACCAGAGAGAGTTTAGCACTGATACATAGCTGATATATTGAATTCTGAGCCCACCTGATTTTCACTTCTTAAAAGATTGGACTACATAAAACAAAGTAGTAGTATAATAAATTACAGGCAGAGATGTAAAATCTGTTATGTGTATTATATTTAGGGCACAAGGATGACATTTGGTAGATGCTATAATCTCCTGCAACTGTATTGTTCTTTACTGAGTGCTGCCAATTCCTGGTAGAATTCTGATGCTATCATTTAAATAGGAAAAAAAATGGTATGTTGAAAATTATTCAGTTTTTCTCTCTTCTCTGAGACAAAAATACAGTGCTCCATTTAAATGTACTCCTACATGGTTTTCACTGCATAATGGTACTCTGTGGCAGCAGCTTGCACAGTAATGCTGCTTTCTACTAAAAAGCATGAATTGACCTTATGTAAATCACAGTAATTGTTTCCTGCATTAATGAAAAGATCCTTCATTTTTCCAGAAGAGGAAATTCAATTGAATTAAGAAGCTATTAATCCAGAAGTTCAGATATTTTCAATATTTACACATTTCTGGTACTAATACCATAGAACAACCTATGCAAGCAGAAGCTTCTGGATATGAACATCACAGCCCTATCACTTAAGCATAAAAGTGTTGAAAGTACTTTATGTCTTTTTAGCATATACTTTCCAAATACATTTTTAGATGTTTTGCTGAGCATCTATTTGATTATATTGTCTCATCACTGAGCACAAAGTTTAAATCTATGTCTTCTACTCACAAGTGCCTGAAAGGAGTCATAAGAAAAAAACACTTCCCTTTAGGTTGGCCTTGTTTTTACTCCTTGAGAGTGCTTGGTATATATCAGAGTAATGAGTGCTTATTAAGAAGGTGAGACTAGTATATTGTATGCTGTTTCTTTTCAAGCTGTGATCTACATCACCTAAAAAAATGTTTTAAAACCTCATGGTTCTTGGGACAGTGAAGAGTCAGTGACAATAAACAAGATCCATTACCTATCATACTGAATGTTAAAAATTTCTAGAACTCTGTATGTTAGCTAACATAATCACTCAGTCTTTTCAGCATCTGAAGTCCACTAGAACCAAATCAATCTTGAGGAAATGTATACTGTCAAGATTAAATAAGCTTGTATATTTGAAAACTAGCAGGAAATCTTCTAGCTGTTGCTACAACTTACAGCTCTGCCCAGGTAAGCAATCATAATGTCAAAATATGGCACGCACATGGACACATATACGATTGATGAGTATATTAAATTAATTTCTAAACTATTTTAAAAAATAGAAAGACACATGTCCTTAAAATTGCCAGAATTACTTGATAAGTGCCAGTAAGAAACCCGTTGCACTATCCTTAGTATGACTGTAGAACGTGGATTCAAACGGGCTGAGCGCAGCCCTGGCTGTCCTTGGTCCAGCATAAGTAGTCTGTGTGAGGCTTTGGCCTTCGAAAATTGTTAGCAGTAAGAGCCTGGGAAATGATAAACCTGAAGCAGTAGTAGCAGGGTGAGTGATTCACCAGCATGGACAAGAACATGGGCAGAATACGGACAAGAGGGGAAGACAATGAGGTAAGGAAATCTTTGCTGTCTCCAGTTTCTTCCATTCTCCTTTAATGCTCTTAGAAAAGTGGAAATCCAGGTATTTTTAGATTTTATACCATCTATTACTCCTTATGTTCTAGTACCCTCCCTTCTCACAAAAACTACAGCTCCATACATTAGGTTGTGTTTACCCACTTCTTCCTTTTTACCACATCATTATTTTTCTCTTTCCTTAGATTGCACGTGTGCCGGGAAGTACAATCTCTTCCTGTGTTTGCCATTACACAGTGAGAAACATCATGATAGCAAGCTGTATAGGTGGCTAAAATATGTATGTTCAAAGGTGACCCCAGACGCTAATCCTGCCAGACATTGGTGTGCTGGCAGCCAGGACTCCAGAGAGGATACTGCCTCACCCAACACGAACTGCTACACCACAGCCCATGCAGACACTCTCGGGTCCTACTGTATTGGCAGGCTGAATCACCAGCAGCATTGTGCCCCTTTGTCTACAGAAACAAAAGCTGACTGACACACGCTTCTAGAAGGCTAATATTTCTTCAAGGTACCTATTTTAGTTGCTCTTCATTCCTTCTCTCCCTTCTAAGAAAGAGCAAAAAGATTCCTACTTTTCTAAAAGAAGGAGCAAAGTGCGAATAATGTGCAGTACCATCACATTTAGCTTTCAAGCCACGAGCGTCTTCCAAAACAGATCAAATAATCGGCACTAACAAAACCATCAAATCAAGCAGTGGCTAATACCAACAAACTAAAGCAGCAGCATTTCATCTCTCCCCTTAGTGCAAAAATTCAAAACTGTGAAATGAGAAATGTTCTAGCTGGAACCTCGCAAATGTCCTAACCCCATCTCTCACCAATCTGTCCTTCCTGCCTATCAAATCCAATCGACTGACAGGCAATTTGTATGAGCCTTTGTACTATGTAAGCTCCAGTAATTCCTTCTTTAAAAAGCCTTTCACTCCTTCTCACTGCAAGAGGTGAAAAAATGTGTCTGTGTGAAGAAAACAAGCCAATTTGGGAGAAACGAACCCATCAACTGCCATTAGCACAACTCTTAGGTATGGCAGCTGGGATGGGCAAGGCTGTAACCGGCAACTTTCTCATTGTTTTACTTCATCTCTCAAGAGACAGTGATGAGGTCTTATTGGCCCAATTAACATCTAAGTCCCCTCAGACTATTTTAGATCAGATTAAGTCAAGATTGTTTGGACAGATACAAGATACAGATACAGAGTTAAAAAATACTGAGAATGACACACTTTATGATGTGGATCGGTCATTTCTTCAAGGAAGAGGAAGGATTATTTCTCTCCCCCCTTTTCCCTAGCAACCACGAAAATTTTGGGTTCTTTTTCATTTACAGAAGAGCCCTGATTTCAGGACTGCCAGAAAATAGAAGTATCTGCTTGTAACCAAGGCATCTTCTAAATAGCACAGGACCTTCAGTTAAAACCCTAAGAGCTTTTTAGACCTTATGTCTTATTATGGCAATTATTTCAGAGAAAAGGAAATTACAAAGCCTGAGGTATGGGAAGGCATTCATCACACCATGTAGTGCTCATATTATAATCCATCCCTAGGAGAGAACTTGCTTGACAAATACTATACATGGGAGCATCTATAAGAGGATAAATAATTATTCATCTGCTGATAAATTCTGACAGATCATCTTTCCTATGCAGCTTGAGTGAAAGACATAATCAGAAAGTCCTTGATCTGTTAACAGGCTAATAGCACTCTAAATCCAAACTACCTTGAAAAACACTGAAAGCTTTAAAATGTTATTTTACATTTCCCCCTTTTTCAGTAAAGTAGTATCACTGAACTCTATGCATCATATTGATATTGTACTGAGGGTGTTGTAGTTTTCTTTGTATGGATTTTATAATTTTTCACTCAATTAATGTTTAGCAGAGTTATTTTCATTCCCACTAAATTCAGCCTCAGTTCTCAAGCAGTGCTTTTTGTCAGGGTGGTTGGCCAATATCTCAGATAAGGTTAAAAAGAATAAACATTAGTTACTTAAATGAATATACAAAATTTCTTACCAACTGCTACATTTGTTTTTTAAGTCAGAGTCATTGTGGGAATTTCAAAATGACAAGCAGGTAATATTGAAGGGAAAAGGAAAAAAAGTCTGCAACCCTCAACTATAATCCTATTATGCAGTTATGGCTGGAGACTCCAAACCAAGAATGTCAGCTAGTCACATTCCTAACATAGACTGAAGAAATTTCTAGGCAAGGCACTCAGGTGACTATACAAGTACAACTCATTAAATAGAACCTAGAAATGGAAACAGATACAATCTCCACATCCTCTTTACTTCTGTCCAGACAATTTGCAGAGAGAGGAGGTGACTAGTGCTGAAGAGGAATGAGAGAAGTATTCCTCCTTTTCTGCCAGACCAACCAATTATTTTATAATCACTGTGCTGCTGAGAGTTTGGGGCCTGGTGTGGTAGTAGAACTGAAAAATCAGAGTAACATATCTCTAGTGCACAAAAGGATAATGATTTTCAAAAGATTTAAAAATGCATGAATGCTTAACAACTTGTATCCTGAAAATCTTCCACTGAATCCATGGGGGGAGGTAGCTGCAAAGTAATAAAAATTTTAACCACGTAAAATGGTCACATTTTTTAAGATATTTATAGATATTTTGTGGAACAGATTAAGGTTTGGAGTTTTTACCACTTTTGCCATGAGATGAAACATATAAAATAAAATTAAAATGAATTCTCCATGACAGATCTCTGAAGCATAATGATGCTAAAAATAAAACGTTACCAGGGAAACAGAATGGAACTGAAATTAGCGATAGGGCCTGATCTAAAGCCACTGAAATAAAATGAGAACAGGATCAAACTACACTGAAGAAAATAAATCAAAAATAAAACAGTCCTTTAACAGCAAAAGCTTTATTGTGTTAGTATCTCCGGTTATAAACCAAAACCAAAATCAGAATCCTGGTATGGCTTTTTCAGCTGTCTGAATGTCCTCATATGGGGATGTGTGTGTGTGTGTGTGAACAAGACTCTCAGTATCTGCTGAGCACCAATAGACTACAAGGGGTCCCCAGCCTGCACTGCACTGATTTCTCCCTCAGCATAAGAGCCCATAAGTTGAGTCAGTTTTACATCATCTGTTTTATCACTTATGTTGGCAACTCTTCCATTTCATGTTTTTAAACTCCTTCTAGAGAAAGTTAAAAGGTGGGAAATTATTCAAGATACATTTCATTAAGAGTCTAGATACTCTAATTTCAGCATACAGACACACGCATTCATAAGGAGCATAGAGTCACCTACCACAAAGTGAAAAACCTCCAAACTTCTCTATTTCTGAAAATGTTAGTCTACTGCTATAAAATGGCCAAATAGCTATTTTCAGACAGAAGACATTACTTCAGGACTAAACTATTTACAGAGAAGTACAGTGACTCCAGACTTGACATCTCCATCCTACATTTGTTAATTTTATCACCAATCTCAAGCTTATTTCCTCACTTCACCCACAACTTCACTGTGGTATTGGTATCATATATCTCTGCCACAATATCCATTTCTACTCAGTGATGGCAGGAAGGCTCCCCTGTTTATATTACTGCTCCTCAACTGAAGAAATCTTAATGTTTACATCCTCCTTCAGAAGAGCAAAAGATTAATTCTCACCAAAGCAACTACTTGGCAGCTGAGCATTATTTTCTCTAAAATATTATTTTTATTATTATTATATTATTATATTATTTTTTCTGAAATAGGACAGTCACACAATATAGGTGATAATCAGGGATTTTTAATGGCTATTCATTTTACTCATTTTTGGTTCTTGGTCCAGATTTCTATTTCCAATGCAAAGACAGCTTAATATTACTGGTAATATTAATCATTTGTTCCGAGTTGTCATTGTGAGCTAAAACTTTTCAAGTTGATGCTCCAGGGTTCATAAACAAATTTGCAAACTCAAGGATGGATACTTGACTGCAGAAAACTATAATGACCCGTAGTTCACATTTAGACAGGGAAACAAATGTATATATGTATAAATGGTGATTTTACACATATTTGTAGTCTATCTACATCAAATTAAATGAAGTTATTAAACGTCATCAGCCTGTTTTCCCTTCTGTACTTTCAACTTATGCAGATGACTGCAGGGCATTTCCTTTGAGTGGTAACTCCCATCTGTATACCCTGATCCAACACATACAAGCCATGTAAAAGATAGAGGGTCTCAGGTTGCTTTTATGAATTTCAAGATCTTCCCCACAACAATGCATATTTAAGACTGTAAAACCTATAGCCTCTTAAAATCTTTTAAGAATACTGTAAGCCTGCCTTCAATTAGCTTATTGTTGCTAATTGCGATGCGAACTTTTATTTTTACTCACTGTTACAGAACACTGGCTTTTCAGTAAATAATGCTACTGAACAATTACAAAGTTTGAGGACCTGGCCTAGATTCAGCCTGTCTAAGAACAGGTCATAGAAGTAGGGCACATCAGACTGGGCTCGCAGAAGGGAGGGGGAAATAGATAACGACTTTTTTGGGGAAATACAAGCAGTTCCACCTGGCTTGGGTTCTTCGATTTCTATAGAATCAGGCAGAGTAGCAGGTGACCTGCCTCAAATTCATAAACTCAGCCTTTAATTTTCAAGGGCATACAAGGATCTGCATTTGAAAGCAGTCATCTGATGTTCAGCTTCCTGACACAACTGCAAGCGGATGTGTTGTATAAAAAACCTCAGAGATACAACTTGGTGATATCCAATGTTTAGCTTTTTCTGACAGAGATATACCTGAATTTCCCAAACTTATTATTGCAAGTGTGATCACAACAACTGAAACAAAGTCCTTCATTGACTCATTTAGACTGGAAAGGACCTCTAAGATTGAGTCCAACCATTAACCCCTCACTGCCCAGGCCACCACTAAACCACATCCGTAAGTGGTTTACACCTTTTAAACATCTCTAGGGATGGTGACACAGCCACTTCCCTGGGCAGTTAGTTCAAAGCTTGACAACCCTTTCGGTGAAGAAATTTTTCCAAATATCAAATCTAAACCTCCTCTGGTGCAATTTGAGACCATTTCCTCTCATCCTGTGACTTGTTACTTGGGAGAAATGACTGACACCTAGCCAGCTCCATTCAGGTACTTGTAGAGAGCAATAAGGTCTCCCACTAATCT
The DNA here is from genome assembly GCA_013397725.1 of Rhagologus leucostigma. Classification (NCBI taxonomy): domain Eukaryota; kingdom Metazoa; phylum Chordata; class Aves; order Passeriformes; genus Rhagologus; species Rhagologus leucostigma. Next base: position 256,263 of record VZTD01001331.1, on the reverse strand, counting down.
CCTCTTTCTCCAGCCTGAACAACTGCAATTCCCTCAGCTGCTCCTCATCAGACTTGTGCTCCAGACCCTTCCCCAGTTCTATTGGCCTTCTCTGGACACTCTCCAGCAACTCAATGCCTTTCTTGAAGTGATGGGCCCAAAGTTGGACACAACACTTGAGATGTAGCCTCACCAGTACCAATTACAGGGGGACAATCCCCACCCTGGTCCTGCAGGCCACACTATTCCTGATACGAGCCAGGATGCCACTGGCCTTCTTGGCCACCTGGGCACACTGCCAGCCGTTGTTACAGAGACATCTTGCCCCATGATGCTCCCAGATCTGGTGCCCAGACTGGACAGCTGAACAACATAGGTCCATCACACTACTTTTCTTTTAAATGACTGCTGTCCTTTTAGTTACATGTTGAACCCAAGGAAACAGTGGCCTTGATGGCAGACACCAAGGTCTGCCAGTATCACCAGGAAAGTTAATATGTCATCTTCATGTCAAGGCAATACTAAAGAAGAAAATGCACACCTCTGTTTTTGATGGTTTTTGATGTGTAAATGAGTATAGCAGTGACACGTCTCTGTTTTATTTATAAGACATAAAGCAGAAATAATCTTGAAAGTTATTCTGAAGCACTTGAACAACATTTTATTGAAGTAGGCGGTCTACTATCATGTTATAGAGCACGGAATAGCAACATTTACCTATCTACCTTAAAAAGTTCACTTGAAATGGCATCAGGACTCAAAATAGCAAACCTCTGGCTCGAGTGATTCCATTAACAGCTCATTTTTTACTTCAGTATGAACTGAGTTAATTTCTCTTGTAAAAATATTTTTTTAGAAAAAAAAAGGTCAGAGAAGAAGAATTGATTCAAAATATGTACATTCTCAATTGTAGTTTAGAGTTTGTATGTTTGCTATTTTTATTGTAACTCATTTATTATTATTTTTTATATTATTTTATACACATAATCTCTATTATTTCAAACCTTGACTCAGTCTAAATGATGTCCAAGCATCATGTAGACTTTTACTACCCTTAATGCAAATGCAGCTGCTGAATATGTCAAGGAAGCCAAATGGCAGCAGCTCTCTAGATTCCACTCCTGGAAAAGACTACTGGAAAGGTGGCTTATCAGAAAGAAAGAGAAAATCCCATGATACCCAGCTTTTATTCTCTGAATGATTTTTTAAAATACTACACTGCAGTATAGTGGAAAAAGAAGGCTTACTGAACCTGATAAAAGCAGATTTCTGGTTGAGATCAAAGGAAAAGTACAGTCAGAGTTGGAGTAGCTTCGCCTCTGCCAAAGAGCTCACCCGATTATGGAAATATCTCCTGTATGTTCACAAAATGGTCTGAGGAAAAAGAGCTGATTTCTGAAACAGACTGGACAGTTTGAGAGGAAAGGCATTGGTTGCTCACTGAAAAATGTCTCTTTCTAGGCAGCACTGTAGCAGCAGCCTGCCTGGTGGCAGGACAGATGGCTGCATATCCACCTGCAGACTGAAAGAATTATATCACCAAGGATTTCTGAGTTACAAACAACAGCACAATAAAAAAACAGTGACTAAAATGTACCCTCCTACAACTGTACCAACACATTTTTATAGATGCTTTAGCTGAAATGTAAGCCTGGCATAAAGCACCCCCAGTGTTTGTGATTACCAGCTGGCTATTACAAGAGACATGTATGACTCAACATTTCTGTAAATCCAGGACTCACCACCGCTGCTCAGCATTCTCAAATTTGTAACTCGGTAAAACAAAGCCTATGAAACTCTATCTTTGCCATCAGCTATGGCTGATACACTCCACACACATCTAATGTACCATATGCAGAATTCCCAACATCCATCAAGTTCTCTGAGACTAAATAAACTTATGTGCTTGTGTATCTTGTAATCAGGACTGACTGGAGCTTCAAAGTGAAAATCAAATGTGCTACAAGAATCAGTGCTAGAATGGCTTGATGGAGAAAAGTATCTCAGGATATGGAAAACCAAGCAGAAATATCAATACAATAACATAAGAAAAATCTCAACAGCTCAACAGTTCATGGTTCAGAGGGTTCCCAAACAACACCTTTGTGGTAATACAAAAGGCCTGTTGCAAACCGGGTTTAACGCAGCCATGTCGAAGGACTGTGATTTCCTAAACCAGAGCCACCTTTTTTACAAGCATCTGATTTGAACCCTTGCAAAAACATCTACTCCGCAATTTTCTGACATTTTCTATGCAATTTATTATCATCTACAGCTTGGTCATGGATAAAACCTTTCTTCTTCAAAGCATACAGCTCTGCTGCTCTTCCATTCTTGCTATTCTGTTCTAAGAAAACTGCAGCTGCCACTATGAATACATTAAGGCTTCATAAAACAGCTGTCCTTAAATATCTCCTCACACCTCTCCATAGACAAGCATGGCATAAAGCCATATTTCTGTTTTCATTCTTTTCATCCATGTCAGTTACAGATTAGCAAATTCATACAGATATTCTGTGATAAACCTGAAGAATCTTGTTACCCTTGCAACAACTTTCGCGTCAAAGTGAAATTGCAAAGCACTCAAAAGAAAGAAACTAGAAATAAAAATTAGCAAAGCAGACATTCTATTTCTGCATGGCTCCTAACAGTTAAAAATGCAGACTCCTTTAGGATTGCATCAAAATATTAATGTTAACTTCCCTTTTTTATTTCCAGATGAGACCTTGTTTACAGATTCTCCTGCAGAAAGCCTCTAATAGGCAAGTCGAGATACACAAAACATTAAAAGCCTGGGTTTTATGTCTCATTTGAAGCAGCAACACAATATTAAAAGCAGCTGAGTACCTGAAAAATTAAGGATTTACAAGAAAATTACTTCAACCAGTTACTGTTTAAAGGATAAAGATTGATCAAAATCTAAACTAGATTAAAAGCAAATATAATCTGTCCATTTCTATGACGGCTAACATATAAAACTTATACAAACTGAAGAAACAGTGCAAGTTTTTCTACAAAAACAAAGCAAAATTTTCTAAATCTTGCATAGTATTTCCCTGCAAAATTAGACAGATTTGACAGGAATCCAGCCAGCTCTATTAGGAAAACATTAATGTGCCTGAAAATCTCAAAGAGAAACTATCCTAATCACAAATTTATAGCACATGTCACCAGTTCTAAACATCCTTCTAAAATACAACTAATAACTTCATTTTTCATGACAACGTGTCAACAAAATTACACTTAGTAATGGAGAATAACCACAGACTGCAACGGTAGGGGAATGTATCTGAATTCACCATTAGGAGGATGTGGCGCGTGCCCACCACAGGCCTTATCCCACTCACAATATAGGATGACCTACAGATTCAGCTTTAACCTTTCTAACATCCCTAATGAAATAAACTTAGCAATAAGGGGGAGCGGGAGAAAAAAGGAAAAGGGGGGTGAGGGAGTAACCCACAGATCTTTAAAAATGGATGGAAGGCAGTGAAAGTAGTGAACACAAAATCCTCCAGTCTCCTGCTCAGACCCAGTACTAAGCCTGCTAAGAGCACTAAGTTCCAAATGCATTTACAGCAACCCCTAGGCACATTTGTATTAAAGGAAATGAAACAAACAAACAAAAAAGAAGGGTTACAAAGAGAACATAAAAAGATAGGCAGATTTAATGTTCTTACAGAAGTAACCTTCTAGTAACCTTCTACCTTGGTCTAGCTGACATAATCATTATTAGCTATTGTCAGTGCAGAACAATGATTTAACGTGGGGTAACGTGTCCTGTACCAATGTTATTTATGTCTTCTTTCTTCCTTTTAATTTTAAGATGTTTGAGAATTGATGACACATGGCAAGAATTTATTGAGACACTTAATATCTTTATCACAGGTTTGTATCTTAAAATCATATCTGTCATGGGACTAATTTCTGCTGTTATAACTACAAAAGTCAACATTTTTCATCTTTTAACTGATCTTAGTTATGATTAAAATGGTTTCTAACTGTAATTAGATAATGATAAAAATACTTCATGTATTTCACAATGAATTGATTGAAATCACATTTGCTCTTTCCTCTACATAGCAGAAAAACCAAAGCAAGACAGCATTCTCATACAACTACTGAAAAGGTTTCTCTTCTGGATTTTTTTACTTCTCTGTCCATCTATCCCATCTTCATGGCCGCCAGCTTCATCCTAACCCCTCACTTTTTCTGGCAGTGTTGATCACAAGAGTAAGAACCATAATTTCCAGAACACAGTTTTCAGATGGGTTGTCATTCAATACAAGGAACCAGCCATGATTTAAGGTTCCCACTTCCTAGCAGAATATTCCCACACCATGATCTGAGAATGAAGATTTCTGTTTCTTTCTCTTCAGTGTACTACATTTCTTCTTGCTTTCCAACAGTGAATTTCACATTCAATTCACTCCAAACTTCAGACAAAACTATTCTAAACACTTCCTTCTTTTGCAAAAAAAGTAATAAATTTTAACTCGTGATGGTCAGCTACATTACATATTACAAAAAAATCCCAAAGACAACAAGTTTAATATATACGGGGGTGAGGAGAAGGTGAGGAGGTTCACTGAAAACTTCCTTATAACTTTCTTGCGGTAATTTCTTGTGTTCTTCCTTTACATTTAGAATAACGTGTATTCTGTTTGGTTCCAAATAAAACATGCAGTAAGGTGAGTTATTTCTTTGGCAGACCAGATGGCTAATTTATATATGAAATGTAATTTATAAAGCTTTTTAAGCACTTCCAGATGCTTACATAGATTCCATAATGTATTTCCATAGATCTCAACCATGAAGGACAGGCTAGGGCCCACATACAGGAGTAAACAGGAGACTGTGAAATGATATACAGAGGTAGTTAAGCATAAATCAGAAAATGATTCATAGATACGATTTTTTTCCATCGGTAGTAAAACTCTGAGTAGCTTCAGTTAAAGCAGCATGTCTAAAAATCAGGACCAGAACAGTATTGCACACCATTTAGATACCTCTCCCTAACTGATTTTTGCCTTGAAAAATGAAAGTGCAGGTGTGATTTGGGTACTTTGAACTGCTGTAGTCTGTTGTCCACTCTCCTTTGTCAGAGGGTGAGAGTTACTCACATGTGGTCATTAAGCTACAGTATCTCACCTAAAGCTAGAATTTACACAGTTGACAAGAAACTGTAGTGCCCAGGATGTAGGTGCTGATATCCAACAGTCAGCTGTAAGGTGATTTACAAAACCACAAAAAAAATCCAACTATAAATTTCTATTCCAACAATATTCTCTGTATTGCCAAAATGAGGAAGTAATAATAATTGTAATACACAGCCTCTAAACAAGATAAGTGACTGTCCTTTTCCCTCTACTTTGTACAGGTCCTTTCACTGTCACACAGAAGCCATCAACAGTAACTAACACAGATTTTAGATAAAATTTTCACAAGCAACTGCAAAAATTACAACATGATAGAAAACCAGATGCAATGTCTGTGGGAACACCAAGACTTTCAATACTTCAATATTCCTCTCCAAAAATTAACGTTCAAAATTGTGTCCGGTGCTTTATGCATACAGCTATTTAGCACCTGTCCTACGAAACCTCAGCTTTGCTGAAAGAGATCTTTAATACCTACTCTTCAGCCTTGCACAGTGAGAGCTCACTTACAACTGCAGTCTTTCCTGCAAACAATAACACTGAAAGCACAAGGCTGACAGCTTGGTAAGAGTAGGTGCCTGTCATATGCAATGACAGATAGTCATCCATCCACCCATCTATAATGACAGAGCCTAAAATTATTATTTTTAAAAATCATTTGATGTTGTTAAAATGTCTTACAGAGAAGGAAACATAATTTTAAAAAAACCTTAATGTTAAGAGCTAATTAAAACAGAATTCTTTACAGTGTACAACTTTTCTCAAATTCATTTGAAAAGCCAGAACTCTAAGAAAACAGACCTTTTCTCTCCTGCTTTTGTGAGCCTGAAGTGTGTTTTTCCTTCTCTGCTACACAACCACAGAAGTGATCAGAGCTGAAGTAATATTATATTAGGTTGGCTTGTCTTAAGACCCTTGATTATTTCCATCAAAGTCACTGTGAAACGGTACATGTAATTAACAGCCAAGTTGTTGAACATTAGCATTAAGCTCCAGCGCTTTTCATCTGATTCCTTGCCCATAAAAGAGCTAACAGTAGGCCTCCCAGCACTGGTCAAAGGGCACAGGATCACCCTAGTAAAACAAGAAAAACTTTTAACTATGGAGGGGTGTTTTCTTCAGTCTAAGTTGTCAAGGTGAAGAATCTGATCCTAAAATATAATTGTGTTTGGGATGTATAACACTTTCTTTAAGACAATGGATGGAGCAACTTCAAAATTCTCTCTGTGAAAGGAATAAAAATTCTGATCATGATTTTAGTAAGATTTCTTTTTAGAAAAACAGGAGCATTAACACTAAGAATAATACAAGCCTGTTTTGGGGAGCAAGGTTGAAAAAGGAGAGTATTTGGGCATTTAAAAGCCAAGATGTTTTAATCTCACCTCCGTAGAAAAAAATACTGCCCTAAAAAGCCACCAATCTGTCAATGATATCACTTATCCCGCTATCTTTCATCACAGCTTCACCAGCAATATACATAAAGAATGTTATAAGTAATATAAGTGAAAAGTGGACAGGGAACTTTAGATACATCAGAAAGATGAAAACCCACAACATTAGGAATTTGATTTAGGCCAGCTAAAAGTCCTGAAGTCTTATTTTTCATTAACAGATACATCTAATACATACTAAGATATATAAGCTAATATGGAGATGCTGATTTTGATCAGAATAAAAGAAAAACCATTACTATATTTTAGTCTATTATTAAAAATAAAATTTGAGGCTTCTGCAAATACTAGCAAAGGCTTATTGTGTATGTGTAGGGGTGTGTGGGTGTGTGGGTGGGGGTGTGTGTGTGTGTGTGTGTGTGTGTGTGTATTACCCTTGGTGTCTTAAGTCAGGAATAAATGCTCATCTTAACTAACCATAAATTGGATTGTAACAATGACACTCCTATTTCAGTGCACTACTTTGCCATAAGATGTCCATGGACTATACTACACCTCGCTGTGTGGTAGCAAAATAACATTGTTTAACATTTCAGTACCATTAATGTTGTTTTAATACTGATAAAACTTTGTACCAAAGCTCTGAAACCTTAACATGGAAGCCCACTTTCAGATATTTAACTAAGCAAGTTGTTCTCTCAGCTGAGAAAACACTCCACTTTTTCAGACCTGGGTTTTTGGCTGTGAGGCCAAAATTGTCAAGCACAAATGCCACATAGACACCTGGTGTCCAGGCTCTATTTAAATATCCAGCTTGGATTCATGGTGCAACTAAAGGTACTATATTTTAGCTACCAATTCTCATGAAGCACAATTTCATTTTCAAGAGCTTACACCTTCTACTGAATTTTATGAAGGTATTGAATAATACTTAGTTATTTTTTAGATACATGAATTTGCATGAACCTCAACTAAAGAACAACAAGAAAGGATTATCTGAGTTGGGAAAGATCAAACAAAGAAAGATTAGAATTATTTTATAAGATTTAATAATTACAGCACCTTTCTAGCACTTAGCAAAGGCACAATGATTCTGATTCCCCGCTCAAGGAACCATACAGCTTAAAGTCATGGCAGATCTGCTTTTCACAGTTGGCTGTCCCAACAAGTTCTGACCAATTAATAAAATCTCTCTGTGCTGTTTCTTAAAAGAAGGTACCTATGGGCAGTTGTGAGCGTCCAGGGAACAGGGACTGAGAGATTTATGCTAATAAAAACTCACTCTAATCTTTAACACCCTTAAGTGAGGATTTACATGAAATCCTCTCCTTAATGTTTTAATTCTAAGCCAGGAGGAACAAATTCTGATCCATGGTATCCATGAGACAGATTTAACCCTTTTGGAGATCAGGATTCATGACACCTGCAAAACGCTAACCATGTTATGGTGTGAAACAGCAAAACTTTCATTAAATAGCATTCTTTGGCAGAAAATTTGACATCAGTCTGTCTGGGAACCTTTAAGGTCTTACACTAGTTTAGCCTATTTTGAAGAGAACCTATTGAAAATATAGCCAATGGAGCCTGACAAATTGCTGATCTACAATAACTTCTGTTATTCCACAAAGACAATAAAGCACTTCTTGAAGAAATCATCTCCTTGTCACAACCAGTATGGCATTAGCATGGCGTAGTGCCCAAGAGAGCTGTAAGAAATGAGACTGGAGGAGACTGCCATAACTCAGCATGGCCACATAAACAGAGCTCTGTACCTCAGAAACAAAAATTTCTGAAGCAGAACACATTTGGTATGTTTGACACTTTCTTGTCCTACTTCACACGACCAATTTCCTATAAAACGTTTAAGTGCTCAAGTGAATGCTTAAGCAAGAGTCTGAAGCTTCACTTTTCTTAGAAGTACCATAATTTGAAAACAAGTGATGAAAAAATGATGACAGCTGATGGACTTTATGAATTAAACTAGCAGAGACTTTAGAGCTGATTTGTGGGTGGCCTTCCATAAGTAGGTGTGTTGCAGGCCACAGTATCTAGTATGCAATACACACAAAGAATACATCTATAATTCTGGCTCTTTTGTTTCCACTAGGAAGGATCTGAAAACTAAAACAGCAATTCCAGCAGTTACCTAGAAGAAAACGCTACAGGCAGTATCATGAGAAAAAGCCTTGCCTCATAGTACATGTCACAGGTCCCCAGCACCCAGCCTGTGTCTCAGATAAGAGATACAGCAGTAGTTCATCTAGAAAATAGCTACAGTGAAAGCCCAGAGAAACAAACTGCTGCTGTACTGCTTAAGTTGCCTGCTTAGTGCAATCAGGTTGTATCTCATGTGCCTGGGACTGCCACATGGCCCTGCTCTCCCGTGACCTACTGACAAGGCCCCCAAGGCTCTGAGTCTGTCAGAGTCTCCTGCTGCAGGATGCCTGCTAATCCATACAGGTATATTTACTCCCTCACATTTGGGGTTCTGTCTCTACCAGATCACCCTACACTTTCTACAGTTGACAGAAAAATGCAGGGTTTTACAGTGGGGAATTCTCAGCCCCTGAGCCCCTGCCTCAAACATGATAGCTGGGAGATCACCCCTCTCTCCATGAACAATACCAGGAGTTGTGGAGATCCAACAGCCCAGCCAGCAATTACATTAGGTGACATCCCCTTGTTACTCAGCCCCTGTTTGCTGGCGTGTCTGATGAGGTGCACTGACCATGGATGTTGTTGACCTGGAGACACATCTGTCATTAAAATTTAAGTGCCTAGTTAGTTATTTTAGAGGACATTTACTCATATGAACAAAATCAAGGCATGTAGGGGGACCCCTGCTCTCTGCTACAGAGAATATTACATTCTCACCCCCATATTACTTTGAATTTTCAAGTATTTTTTGTATTCAACATAAGGCTACTATCAGCACAGGCATAACCTGTCCAAGGCAATTCAGCACAGCGCCAATGTGAAAGCTCTGACAGAAGTTTTCATTATCATATTTTGGTGACTAAACTGCTTCAAAGATCAATAAAACAGTGGGTCTGCTCAGTTTACTGAAATAATTCAAAATATGGTAACTGTCCTATATTGTCTCCTTCTTTTAAATTAAACTGCAGTAAACAAATTAGTATTGGTTGGCTCAGAAATTGATATAATGGTGAAGTGTGTAGTGCAGGTAGATGAGAAGTGTTTGACTAAATATTTTCAATTCAAAACATGGCATTTTCAGAGCTAAAACATTTTGTGAAAAAGAAACACTAACTGATTTCTTCGTTAAGAGAAGTGGAAAAATATCTATGGGTATCCAAATAGCTTATGCTACTTTTTCAAAACACAGAAAATACTATTTTTGGTTAGAATTTCTTTTTATGTCTGTACATATAAACTTAGAATATAAAAGAGGGATAAGAAAATAATTTAATATTTCAAAGTCATTTCAATTTTAAGTCATTTCAAGTTTTCTGACTGCATTTTTCCACAATGTAAGTTCATTAATGTTTTAAAAGGTCCAAATTTCATTATGAGAAAGAAGGTATTTTAATAGTGAATATTTATGGGGATACAAAAACTATTTCCTGCCCTGCTGTAAAGAAATTGTTTTCATTAAAAATTGCTTGGCTTGCTTTAAATCATATACAAAATCATGCTTTAATTCATTTTAATTAATGCATTAGGAAATAAGAACTCTATCTCCACAATCATGACTTTCGTGGCATAAATGTTATATGCAGGGGAGAAAACTGTCCCACAAAATCGCTTCATTTCCAGCAGGTTAGCTGCCTGTAGAGTACCTTATACACAAAAAGCCTTTTAAATTGCTTGTCTTTCTTACTCTGTAAAATGCACAATCACTGGGAAAAAAAAAGCAGAGAGAGATAATGACAGGCAAGCTAAGTATACAGCAAGTGGCAGGAAAATTTCTTTTCCAAATCCAACATATTTGGCAGGCAGGTCTATGGAACACACATATTAGCTGGCATTTATATTGGAAATCAGAAGAATGTTCTGGTAACAAGTACAATCTTTTATATTCTATCAGAGCCCAATATTTATTTTGTTCAGCCCAATCATCCATCTCTCACTTTCTGTTATTATTTCCTGAGCCCTAGCTAGAGACCCAGCTGGACACAGCAACATTAAAGCCAGGTAGAAGCACTAATGAAAGAGCTGAAAACGACAACAGCATCAGAAAACACATGGATTCACTAGTGAAGAAAAAGCATGGCTGAATTTTCAAATACTTCCTGGTTCATTGAATAGCATGAGAAATTTAGATTTTAGAAATAAAAGGCCAACTCCCTGCAATCCATAGGTTAATACTTAATCAGCCCAAAGTTCTCAGCAGGAATTTTCCCACATGATGGTAATGAGCTCTATTAAAGACTTGGTGGATTAAGTACATGGATTTTTAATCATATCATATCTGTCCAAATCCATATGGTAATTTAATTTGTGTCCAACATGCTATTTTCTCCCTCCAAATCAAGCCTTTTTCCTCCAAATAATGTTTCTTTGATCTTTTCACTACCATTAAAAAAAGATTTCCATACTGGAATCTCCCACCACTGTCTGCACTTGACAGTGTGCCACCCACACAGTTTTGTGCAAGTGTTAAGCCTACAGTATTCATAAGCTCTCTAAACTGCGATTCAGAATATTTTCTACAGCAGATGTTTTTCCTTGCCTCTGCTTTCATATTTAGTAAGATTTTTAAAAAATAAAAAATCAGCACATATTAAAAATAAAGATGATAGAAATATAATTGCAGCCAGCTGAAGACTGGAAGGAAAACCTCCATTCAAGGACAATCAGCATCCAGGTCTAAGCCCAGATGCCAAGAAGTAAGAGCATCTTCTACCCCCCCATTTTTACTTGCACTGAAACGATTAAGAGGGTGGGGGCTGTCTGATACACATCTTCTCTGTTTGCATTGCTCCAGTCTTTTGATGTGTGTATACAATGAGTGAACTTCTGTGTACAAACGAAATAATCAGAGACAGGCCAGCATGTTCTATGTGTGCAGTAACATGCATGAACATTTGAATTAGTAGCTGGGGACAGCGAGGCTCCTGCTGTGCCCTCATGTGAAAACAATTTGTTCATCTTTTTTATATGATGAATCTTTAGGGTTTTTCTATTGAACTCACAAATGTTCAAAGACTACTGTACTTACTGCACACACTTCAGCATTCTCAAGTAAACGTGGTCACAGTGCACACATCACTTTCTTCTTTTTTGAGGGTGAAGGTTGTCAGCCAATCAGCCAGATTCTCTTGCAGGGTAACCTTATGATCTAAGACTCAAATCCACATTAAAATATATTGGAGTAGGGCTTCTAGATGTCACTATTTTTCTTTCCCACTGTTTCATAACTTTGTTTAGTTAATGTATTGCTATATATCGAATTCATCCAACAGATACTGAATTTACTAAATAAACTAAAAAACTCATGATACCACACCCAGAGCTGATTTAAAAAGTTGCAATTCATTAATAATAGATGCAGGAAGACAGCCACTGGTATGTGACTTAAATTAATTTGTCCCATTCTGATTTCAATACCATTCTTTATAATCAAAGATATAAAAATTTCAGCCCTGGAAGTAACCTTATTCCTTATCTGACTGGACATTTTTTACTGAGGAACAAACAGCTCTAGAGAGTTAAAATGTAAAGAACTACAAAGCAATCATTACTTTGCTATACTTGAGATTCTAATTTTAAAAGTCAGCCTTATATTCAGGTGCACCCAATGTGAAAGGGAAGCATTAAGGCTTGATTGATTGTGAACACATCAATACCTCTGTTATGAGAGGTGTTTCACCAACATCCTCTCATGCACATTTCACATCCAGACTGAATGTTAGTGTGAACAGAATTACAAATCCAAGAAAAATAAAAACTTACCTTTTAACATTTGATTTTATTTTTGTTTTTTTGGGGATTTGTTTGTTGTGGTTTGGGTTTTTTCCCTATTTCTTTTTCATTTCTTTCACACACACTCAAGAGCTTGGAAGAAAGAAAAAATACTGCATGCTTATTCCTCCCATAAAATCTGAATTTATGAAAGCTTGAGATTTAAAAATAAAAAATACACAGGGATGCTTCAATGCATCTTATTCGATTCAAATGCTGTTTCACATACTATTACATAACATTCAAGAGGGACACAGGTGAAATAAACAAACAGTGCTTCAAACACATCTTCCAGTTCACTGGCAAACTGCCAGGGCCTGCAAGCAGATTATGGAGGAGGCAGAGCCAGGACCTTTACACCAGTGCATAGCAGGAGAGTGAGAGGTGGTCGGGATAAACTGAAACAGGAGGGGTTCAGGCTGGTTGTAAGGAGGGACTTTCCCTCTGTGAAGCCATCAGGTAGTGAAGCAGGTACCCCACAGAGTCTGTGCCATCTCCCTCCACAGAAGTTTTCAAGACTGAGCAAAGCCCTGAGCAACCTGGTCTGAGTTGATGCCTAACCATGCTTTGAGGTTACACTAGATATGCCGGTACCTTAATCATTGCAATAAGATGTTATAATGGCAAGGTCCTTCCTTTGCTGTTGTCAAGATTTGATCAAAGTTTTCTTCTCCATACATGACTCAGTCTGTAAAGAGAGGCAATTCTCCTACTGTATTTAGCTTTGGTACAACCTCACGTGGAGTGCTGTGTGCAGCTCTGGGCTCCACCATTTCAGAAAGATGTGAAGGTACTCAAATGTATCCAGAGGAGGACAACAAAGCTGGGGAGAGGGCAGGAATGTCCTGTGAAGAGCAGAAAAGGATTTTGGGTGTGTCTAGCTTGGAGAAAAGGAGGCTAAGGCAATGAGTGACCTCATTGCCCTACAACAGCTTCCTGAGGAGGGGAAATGGAGAGGAAGGTGTAGATCTCTTCTCCCTGGTATTCAGTGATAAGACACACGGGAACGGTTGAAAGCTGTGCCAGGAGAGGTTTAGACTAGACATAAGAGAGCACTTGTTTACTGAGAGGGTGGTCTTGCACTGGCTCAGGCTTCCTAGAGAGGTGGTCACTGCCCCAAGCCTGTCAGCATCTAAGAAGTTGGACAATGCCCTTAATAACAAGCTCTCACCCTTGGTCAGCCCTCAACTGGTCACGCATTTGGACAAGATCATAATTATAAGTCCTCTCCAATTGAAATATTCTACTGTAATTCAAAAGGCAAAAGTTGTACTAGTCTAGTGATCTTAGGTAGGTCACTAGACCAGTACAACTAAGACACACCAGCTTGTACAGCCAACTTCACCCAAAGGAATGGTTCCATTTAGCATCACATCTGGTCACTTTTGCCATCCCAGCCCAAATAAATAGACATCCATTTGCAGACAGCTCATGCAAAACAGTCCTTAGCACAAGTCCAGAGTGAGGCTTGAGTCATAACAAGAAAAATTAATCATTCTGCTTCATGTACTTCCATGTGTAATTACTATTACAGGCCTGAGCTGAAGGCAGTTATACAATTTATCTGCAATTTCTCTCCCATGCCTTCAGTGTCAGCCTTAATTAACAGAATCCAAAAGCAGCTGACTGCATTTGATTTCAACTGCAAACACACTCTGTTTGGGGACTGACCAAGTCCATTCACGTCAGGGAGCTGCATAATTATCCTGCAACTGTAATAGAAAATTTAAGCTTGAAATGCCAACTGGACAACAGGCAGCTGACACATCCATGTAACTGCATTACCTGTGGTCATTTCAGATTACACTAGGTGCTCTTCCTCTCAAATACACCTTTCTGCCAAAGACATCTGAATATTTATTTGCCTAGAATTATTCATAGTGCACACTATATATCATCTTGCTCATGTGTACAAGCTGCTGAACTGATACCTCAAAATCCTAAAGGGACAAAAAAATAAAATAATTGCTATAGAAACAAGTACTCCTCACAAGTGCAGTAATCAGCAGAAAAATTATCATTTCTTCTCATTCATGCTCATATGAATTGGCTATGCAAACACAGGAGTAGATATTTATTCATAATGGTTCTGCACAAGCTGCTGTGAAATAAGCTCTAGAGAAAGAGTAGTGAAGCTGAAGTGCTACAAGAAAATCTCATATATTGTATATTTTATGTCTCAGTAGAGCTACCACACAGTAATGACTAGTAGAGAACTGCACAGAACAGCAAATGTCTCGTGAATATTTCATCAGGGACGTCCATCTTAAGAGTTCTTAACAAATTTTGGACAACCGTGTTAAATTAATTTATAAAGTAATCTCTGTTAAATGTATTTCAGAAGACTCACTCTGCCTGCTTGCCTAAATAAAAAAAGAAAAAGGACAGTAGTGTGCAAAACTAAGTCTAGAAGCATTGTTCACATTAATGGGTAGCATTTCGCTTGGCTGATAAGCACATGGCTACTCACTGGCTCAAAAGAAACTGTTTACCCTCTATTTTTTGTACATATTTCAGTTTGGTGAAATAGAATAAAGATATTAATCCGATGCAGTGGAAAACAAAAGCCAAGAAAATTGTTCAGAGTAGTAAAATTTTCTGGAGTGGGTACAGGTCTCTGTGAGAGTTTGCACTAATCACTGTCAATCTGGTCTTTTTTACTGCTAAGCTTCAATTAGCACCTCAGAGAGAAAAAAAAAACCTAACTAAAAAACCCAAAACCAATTCATTGCAAATTTTCCATCAGAGAAGACTTGCTTTTCTCACATAACTGTGAAGCTAATCAGTGTACTGATCTCTAGCAGACAATTTCTTTCAGCCCCAACAAAAAGTGGACAACGGCTACTAAACTAAAACACCAGTTTGTTAACCAATCATCAATTAAAAGCTACTCCTTATCAAAGTGTAAGACAAATAAGAAGGTGTACTAAAGCAAAACATTATCCTGACAATTCAGTTGAAACGACCCAGCTTTACACTGGTTTTTTGTATTATTACACTTAAACACAAATATAGTTGCTATACAATTGAAAGAATAGGGGTCCCATCAAAACAGAAGGATCTCATAGGGTTAAAATATTGCTTCATTCCTATGAAATGATATTTTAGAGCTTCTCTTGTGATATATGCTCTGCGTTCTGACTGCTTATATTCAGGATTTTTGTAGAGCAAAAAAATCAGGAAGTAATTAGGAAATTACCACTGCAGTTATATGCATGGGAATTTGAAGGCAAAATATAGTCAGAAACAGTAACTCTTTATTTCCAGCTGCAAAAGAAAAAATGTTTTTTTACAGTGCTGGAAAAGTCTATATAAAAGACATGCAGCAAAACCAGTACTGCTGATTAATGCTCTTTTAAAAATTTATTTTTCAGAAGGCTGTCATTGTCTTAAGCCCTCTCTTACCAAAAAGGAGCTTCAAAGCACCATGAGAAAAAGTAATAAACGTTCACGTCACAAAGAGTGAAGGAGTCCATCGTGCTCACTGTGACAAAAAATAAAAATTATTTTAATAGATATGCAGAAGGATCAGCATGAATCTAAGCAGGCTACTGTTGCAGTGTGCCACGGACAGTAAAGCCAGGCAGCATGTCCACTGGTTTGATACCCCCACAGCCCAACAACCCTAGGGTTAGGCTGAGTACGCAGAGAGCTGCACAGAATACGCAAACCTGCACCAGCATAACTGGCCACCACCGCCGCCTCCTTTCCCCCTCTATATTTGGTTATTTCCCTGGAATGTTCTGTGGTCCTCGACTCCTCATTGGCCCATGTTAATCCTCCCCGCCTACCCTCTTTCCCATTGGTTTTGTATCCTTCTCCCCGCCTTAGTACCACCCCTATGTCTCTGTACTATTGCCTGTTTCATGCTTTCCCCTCCCCTTTTACTGGGGTACAAAACCCTATGTCAGTCCGGTAATCTCAGGTCTTCGTGCTCTACTGGATAAACTGTTCGTGCCTTCTACGAAGGACCCCCTCTGCTCCTTCTTTGCCTGCTCCACGCGCCCTTAACATCAGTGGATTGGGCGAACCCACACCAGAGCTTCGCCAATCCTCTCACGCCCGCGAGCAGCCTCCGTCACCCCCTCCCGTGCGGGGCGAGAGGCGCCCAGCGCTGGTCACCTGCTAGCCGGACAGAGCAACGTGGCAGGCTACTGCATGTCAAGAAGGAGTATTGTAATGCCTAAGTGTGCCCTGTTCAGGCAGCCAAAATGCTGCATCAGTGCTTTTGCTCACAGCAATTATTCCCATCAGTGTAAAAGCTTTGAGAGCTAAGTATTCTACATCTTCATAACTCTGCCATAGGTAACAGCAGATGAAATTACCAGCTGCTGAATTTCTTACCACAGTTAGAGAGATAGAGGCTGGCATTCAGTCTGTAACAACATAATATCCTAGAAACTCATACAGATTTACTCTCTTCAGTACTGCAGAATGTGCTTCAGTACTCAGTCTTCCTTTCACCATGTGTGCCAGGAAAGGTTCACAACTCCTACTGCTCTCTGCATTCAGTCCATGCCTGTAGGAAAGGACCACAACATGCATGGGCATGTCCCTGCATATTTAAGGTACTTCCTTCCATACCTACTCCGTACCAGTGTGGGAATCTGAACACATTTTGCACAGGAAGGGACCATATGGGCTGGGTTTGTTTTGCTCTTTTTTTCTCCCCCAGAGCATCTCCTAGGGACAACAGCTTTGTGCCTACTGCTGTTTAGAACAGTCCATCCCAAAAAGAAAAATTACACCAGCTGTATATAGTGCCATATACAAGAGATTTCAAATTGAGCTAATTTTAATGAAAGCACTTTTAATAAATATCAGGCAAGATATCTAAACTGACAAAAGCCCGGCTACGAAATTACTGAATTTAACAACACATTTTCCTGAAATTAAAAATCAATTGGGAGATGCCAGAGGGGGAAAAAAGTGGTGACACATATTGCAACTTTTTATGACAGATGGTTTCAAAGGGATTAATGAGGTGAGTACTGAATTTCTAGGTTGTGGTTAATATTTAACCTCCAGTCAGCAGACACCTCTGAGGTTTTTACACCTGAGCGGTCAAGTGGCCTGCCTAATTGACCTGATAGAAACACTGTTCTAATTTGAAGAGTATCTACCAAATGAAAAAGAAATTAACAAACATTGGAAAGTGGGGAAAGGTAGAGACACCTTGTCACAACACTGGTATAGAAACAGAAATGCACTATTTTGTTTTCCTTCTGAGAAGCTGAGGAGAGACATACAAACTACATGAGCTCATATTATGCTGTATCAGTCAGGAAGAGCATTGTCTCAGGTTGAGGGAGGTGATCTTGCCCCTCTACTCAGCCCCAGTGAGGCACATCAGCAGTGCTGTGACCGGTTCTGGCTCCTCAGTACACGACAGACACAGAGCTCCTGGAGCAGGTCTGGCGGAGGGAAACAAAGACAGCAAAGGGACTGGAGCGTCTCAAAAGGAAAGTCTGAGGGAGCTGGGGCCATTCAGCCGAGAGGAGATGACTGAAAGGGGACCTCATCAGTGTCTGTCAGTGTCTGCAGGGAGGTGTCAGAGGATGGATCAGGCTCTGCTGTGTGGTGCTGAGCAATAGGACAAGAGGCAATGGGCAGAAATACATGCACAGGGAGTTCCACCTCAATATGAAGTTGAACTTCTTTACTGTGTGAGTGACTGTGCACTGGAACAGATTGACCAGAGAGGGTGTGGAGTCTCCCTGACTGGAGATATTCCAGAAACATCTGGACACAATCCTGTGCAATGTGCTCTAGGATGGCCCTGCTCAAGCAGGGAGGTTGGACCAGATGACCCACTGTGGTCCCTTCCATTCATTGATTTGTCTGCAATAATGGGTCTTCTCGCTGCATTTAGGATACCACAAAAATTACTTGCTTGATATAACCAGCAGACATGGCCTGTTTTCAATACCTTCATTATCTCCTGACTTTCACTGTTCATTTGGCTAAGAAGTTACGGTATAGTGTATCACATTACAGTAGACAGAACCTTTCAGACACTAAAATAAAGCTGAAAAATAGTTTGAAGCAAGACCTAAAGTCAGGCTAAATCAAGTGTGGCTAAATCAGTTCGAATTTGGTTTATATCTGTAGAGTTGTTACTTAAACACTTCACTGTGATCACTAATATTCAGTCATTTATATTTTGAAGAAGCTACTGGAAATGCACTCTACAACAGTATCTACAGGAGTTCAAAGGTGAATGAAAGCAAAGTCAAATGAGAAATAGTAACATTCTTAGTGCAAATATTTACCATCCTTAAAAAATAATTATCAGAACATTCCATTTCACTATCTTCCTCCTGCATATATTCTTTTCCTGGAATACAGATGAAGTCATTCTGAAGTGACTTACTGTTATATTGAACATCTTGCATTTCTCTAGGAAAATGGAAAAAATAGCGCCTAGTCACACACTCTTACACTGTAGCTGTTTAGACAGTATCTGCTTCACAGAGAGTCTGCCTAGGCCATGGCATATCCTAATCTTTAAGAGTATAGGGAGTGTTGTTGAACCCTTGTTCTCTAATGAATTAGGAAGAAAGATATGAAGAAACAAATTACTAACTTAATAAAGGAAAAAAAATTAATTAAGAGAATAACAAATTTCTTTTGGTTTCAGAATTCTTAAAGAGAATACTGCCAAGTAATCTGTTTCAAAAAGAGAGTGATACTCCTCATTCAAACTGCAGACCATATATCTGTGCACCCCTCTTTACAAAATCGTTATACAAAGCATTCACTCCTATCAAAAGTTGTCACATAAATTGTTATATAATGTATTTTTAAGTCTTTGAGAAGAAAAAAATACACGTGTGCAATATACCTAAATATAATACATAAAAATGTTCCATATATGTTTAATATTTTATATAAAATGTGTTTTTATGTAAATAAAATGCAGAATATGCTCCTTGATGACTAGCAATATCCACAGCATTTCCCAGATTTGTCTATTGTGCTCTGCTTGAACATATCCCAGGTAGATATTCAAGAAGTGAAATAATTAGCCAAACTGGAATACACGGTGATTGTCTGAAATGGTACTCAGAATTCTGCTCTAATAAATCTGATGAAGCCCTTAATGACTTCAAACAGCAAGGGGAGGGGGAATTGAAGAAGAGAGTTTGAAGCTGTTTTCATTATGAAAACCGACAGCTCTTGGTTCCAATTTCACCCCAAACTGCCATAGAGATTAATATTTTTCTTTCAAAGCCACATTTTTATAAGAGATTGCATTTTCCTCTGAAAGCAGAAGGGCTCCATTCAAAGACATGCCCATTTGTTGTTGTCAGCTTCTGCCTAACTGGGCTGAAAGCCTACTGTAGCTCTGCGGATCTGTGACCTGCACTTCACTCCCTCCAGGCACTATAAATAATTTCCATGGAAACAGCACTGAAGAAGATATCTGCAAGCCAAGAAGATATCTATAGCCTTTCTGCTGGATTTATGTCTTTTATTTTATCCTCTACGTTTTCTCAGTTAAACCAACATTAAATACATTTATTCTATAAAATATGTTACGCGCAACACTAAAGTTATAAAAGAAATGAAAGATACAGGAGGAAAAAAAATAAAGGAGATTCTTACTCCACAATATGTATACATCTATAGATTATTTGTATATCCTGCACTTCCCTTTGTCCCAAGGAAACCTTACATTGCATCCACATTGCACTTTTTTCACGAAGGGAAGCACTCTCCTTTAGTCATAAGGTATGAAGAGGTATATGATAATACCATAAGGTATTCTTATTCTCTTATCTTTAATGAAGAGTGTTGTAATTCACACCTTGATGAGGCTGAGAAGAAGTAGATATATGTGAAACCACAGTTGAAGGGCTCTGAAACAGCCACATCAGACCACAAAGGGAGGAACTGAACACAGTGGAATGCACTGCACTCTTGCCAAGTGCAAATCTGCAACTCTTCAGGCCTGGATGCCAATTCCTAAACAGTGAGAATCAGCTAACTTCCAAACCATGGAAAGTAATGCTCAGCAGGGGATTTAGTAAGGATAATCTGGAAATCTACCGGATTCTGTTCCCTCATGTTCCTCCAGTTAATGAGAGTCCATGTTTATGGGAGGTGTGCAGTACTCCCTCTTTCTCCTCCTGGCCGCAGAAATACCAAGGCTTTAGGCCCTCCCTGCAAACTGTGCAGCCTGGATTGTTTTCGCTGTCTGCTGTAGCTGCAGATGACAAGTCTCAAATTATAAGAGACTAGTTTACTAGTCTAATTACTCCAGGACCAGCCTACAGATACGGGAAGAAACAGAGAATTTCTCTCCTTTGACTGGGCTTATGCAACCTGCCTGTAGCTTAGAGGACAAAAGAAGCAAGTCAAAGCATCGAATCAGAACTCAAACACAAGCACCTAAGGAGAAAGAGTAATCCCTGCTCTGTTTTTTTCTTTTCAGTATAAAAACAACTCTCATTGAATGTAACAATAAATTCAAATAATTACTCTTAGCTCTGTTACAGGTATTTTTGGAGCTGCTTTTCCCCTCCATATTCCTCCTGTGGGATCTGGTTTATCCTCACACAAGTTTTGAGTGCTGACTATGAAGTCTTTCTTCATTAAAACACATCAGATTACATATAATCTCTTACATTCTTCCCGGTATATTTGTTCTTATAGGAAGAATTCAGGTAGTTCATAGTAATATCAACACTAGGATTAAAAAAAACAACTTAGACTTCCTCAAATCACTGCTCTAAAGCAAAGATTTCTTTGAGGAAAGGTTGTCTACTATTACATAAACCCTTAGCTGTAATCATCCTGTAAGGCTTCTCTCTGTATTATAAATGCTAGAAAAATACTTGAGAAGCCAAGACTCTCTTAAAATGTTTTGATCCAATGAAGTTTAGAAAAATATCAGGTAGGAGCTAATTCATCATAAGAAATAATCGTATTTACATCTTCTGATAGCTACTGAAATCTAGATTCCTTTTAAACCCATTCTTGACAGTTTTTAGGTCCAGTAGTAAGAAGAAAAATAGTATCAAGATTAGAAAAGTTATTTCTTGTTCTCAATCTAAAATATTCTGAAGGTGGCTATTTTTTCAGATTGTTCTCATATCCCAACTCTAACTGTCAGAATTCTCACTTTAACTACTTAAGATGCAACTTAAGTATTTAACATTATGTATACAGCTTGACTTCTCTGTGCTTTTTCTTACTATGAACTAAAATGGAAGGTTCTGACTTGATTAGGAAAATAGTTTTTGACAGTTAAGGACAGGAAGCAGTAGAACAGGTTGTCCAGGGAGCCCAAGAAGTCTCCAGACTTGGAGGTCTCAAAAACCTGAGGAACCTACATTGAACTCAGTATAGATTATACTCTGAGAAGTGGGTTGGGCTGGATGCTGTGTCCTACTCAGCCTGCATGACATTGTGAGTCTGTGTATACTTAAATGGATAGATTATGAAGCATTCCAGACTCGGACTTTTAATTTTTTACCTATAGTTCTGATTTATGAAATGAGAAAAACATCCCAAGGATATATAGAAGAAACACACTCAAAGTCTCTGGCAGCTTTGGAAAAGAACTGGCAGATGATTACAAACATGTCATTGTGACAAAGTTGCTTCTTGACTCCTGCTCTGTGGTCACTTCCTGTAAATACTTTCTTCAGTACAACCCACCAGCCACCCAAAGCAGTTGTTTAAGTTTTGACAGGGCAGAGCACAGTGCTAGATTCACAGTTTCAATTCAGAAGTGATAGGTAAGAAATAGTATATATCAGTCTCCATGCAGTTATTTACACCCCTGAGCACTCAGACTTCCCACATCTGTTTGCATTTATTCTAACTACCTGTTTGACACAGTTGACCTACCTGAATAATTTATCTCTCCAGCCAAAAGCAACACTGAAGCATAAAGTTTAAATGAAAAACAAAAACTCCAGAGATACTCAAGTTATTGGAGTCTTTAATTACAGGTCATAAAGAGAATCTCTTAAACAAGGCGGGCACTGCTTTGCTGGTAACTGCTAAAACACATTCCTTAAGCCATTCCTTCAGCAAAGCTAAGTGTATTGTTAATTTTAAGTTGCTTTTTCACTGCCAAAGCTATGATGGATGAAAACCCAGTTCCTCTCAGCACAGTTGCTGGTGCCTCACAATTTGTACCTCTGGTAATATACATGTAAAATCATGACTGCTAACAACTCACAGGTACCTGCTACAGGCTTCACACCTCAGCTGTGGGTTTGGAATGGCCTGGTAACTACATGACATATTTCTAGTCTCAGATGATTCTCACCTTCTACAGATATTAAATTTTGTGGTGTAATTACTAAAAACTCTCTCCCAATCTTCTTGCTCTGAGATGAGTACTGAAATCATCTGGGATTAGGCTATAATTAATTACGAACAGCATTCACTACAAGCGCTTCCACTTTGACGAACAAACCTAGTTTTTGCATTGGGTTTTGCTCCTCATAGCTAAGGTTGTGCTAAAGAGCCTTAAGTCAGTGATCTCCTCCCATCATAGCACAAGTGGGTCACTGCAGTATCTTAGAAAGTAGGCTGCCTTCTGCATTATTCCTAGACACAAGAAACACTTAAGACGTCAGAATTCCCCTGTAATTGGGCATATCATAAGCCTCGGGCTCTTACTACGTTGTTCTTACAAAGAACAATATGCTGCTACAGTCTTGAATTGCAGTGTCTAGGATTATCTTCCAATTTGGTTTAAGAAAAATGATAGCTAAAACACTGCAGAAGGGATTTAAAGCACAAATTTTTTACAAATGTGAAACAAACAGATTTATTATATAGCTTTACGTAGTTAAAAAGTGCTTCTGTAAATAGATCATAGGAGTTCAGTTTCTGAGGACATACAGTATCTCAGAAGCAAAGATATGTATATATTCACTGAAGCAGAAACCCAGCATTGTTTACATAACACCCCTTCAAAAAAAACCCAAAAAACCAAACAAACAGAAGACTTGCTTCCACTTAAATAGTCATACAGCTGCAGAGCCTGTGCCTTTGCAAAAACTGATGTTGAGCAGGGCTGCTGGTTCGTCTCCCTTAATACTCCTTAATTTTTGTCTCCTCCTGCCCCCTGGTGGGAGCATAGGCCGCGGGTCTATTGGTTTCACATTTCTACAATGCAACCCCAAACTACGTTGCCTTTCTTACATTGCTATTTGTGATAAAGGATGTGTGTCACTTAACATACATTTAATTATTTAATTGAATACTAAGAGAAATAAAACAGTATTACTATTTAATAAAATAATTTCTTTATCCAAAGAATTAAATAATTGCTTTATCTAATACTTAAAAGATCACCAGCAGAATATTCACATTGCAATAAATATCCTTTCTTTTCCAGATAGATATTTAATAGTTATGATTAACTAAGAATAGATAGTAAATTTTATATACATGTATATAAACATACAGTGTTTATTATTGAGTGGTGTTTTAGTAGGAGTTCAGGATATAGCAACATCTATAGCATGAGAGTTTCTTCACTTAAAGATTACATAAATTCCCTTCTTTTATTTGTAGAAGGATCGACAGAGATGATAGCATAAACCTGCAGGGGGATTACAGCTTGGTAGTTGAAAAAATACTTTAGATCTAACAGGTGGGAAGAAGAAAGCAGAATCAAAGGCCTCGAAAGTATTAACACTTGCCATCCATTTAACTGCTGCAATTCTACTCTCACTGAATGGTATCTTCTAAGAGTTGCAAAATAAGATACTACCAGTGCAAGTAAATGCTAATTTTAACCTCTTCAGCACATTCCGCCATGTTTAGATTATTTTTGACACTCCTGTATTGCAACCTCAATTCCTTCATCCCATTTAAACTCAAAACAGTTCTGTGTACTCTTAAACTCCTTCAGGTAGCCAGGTCACCCACTGGCCTTTCAGGTGTCTCTTGTCTCAAAACTCCAGGTGCTGTAGACACTAATGGTTGTAGGCAGCACATTCTGCTTTTGTCTACACCAGAGCTGTAGTGGAGGTGGGAAAAATCATTCAGCCTCACTCAGTTCACCAAACTGACAGTGAAAACAGCAGCACTGCAGTCTCTGAGCACACCTAAGCCATTGAGGTAACAATGTTTGCCTGGGGTGTGACACTGGAATACACTCACCTCCCCCTGCTCCAGGAGCCACCACTGGCATCTTGATAAACCAGATCAGTTTCAGCAGCAGCCAGAGCCCTGTCCACCTCACTTTCTTCAGGTACATCTGTGGTGGTGCCACTCGTTCCTGACAACATCTGCCAAAAAAAAAAAGAGATTCTTGCACCTTTGCTTGGTTTCCTACTGCAGAGAGCAAGAGTTACTTTTGAACATGTTATCTATATATGCAAGCTGATAGAAAAGCTCAATCTTGCTTGCACCCAGACAATACAACTCAGAAGTTAGTGCAAAGGCACATATAAGAACAAAACATCAAAGTAGCAGAAAATACCAGAAACTGTAGCAGAGGTTTTATGATTTCCACATACATTTTAGCCTGGGTTCTCAACTGGTATAGAGCAGCACAACTTCCACTGCCTTCAATGACTGTTTTGCAGTCACCAAGAATCCAGCCATGTGTGACAGCTTAGGGCAAAGGGGGATTAGACATCTTCCTGCAGTTACATAACAGTTTGCCTAAGTGGTGAATTTACAAGTTGCAATCAAATTGGTCTACCCTGCAGAGGTGTGTGAAAATGCCTTGGGTTATGTGTCACAGAACTACATAACGTCCCTGACTGATCAAAAACCCGGTAAGAACTGGTAGGTTGCAGATGAAGATGAACTGCCAGCTGCAGTCTAAAACCAAAATGTTTAAAGAACAATTTCTTATCACTGTGTATCACCACAGCACAGCCTTTTCTTTACTTAAGCATCCAATCCAGACTAATTTGTGTTGAAACATTAGGGGACTGTGTGTCTTTATGAACTCCAAGTATTGGGGTACAAAAGATTGTGGTTTTAAGGCTGTTTGATGGCTTATCTTAATTATGCTCTAACCACACAATTAAAATCTGATGAGATCTCAGTCTGGATAAGTTCAGTTAAATTGTCAAGGGTACAAGTAAGAGCTGTCAAGTCTAATTAAAAAAAAAAAAAAGGAACTTCACTCTTTTTACATTGAAAAATGGAAAGGATTTTGGTTCATCTCCAGTGACTGTAATTGATTTAGCCCTTGATTTATACAATTTATATTCTCAATCATTCAGATGAGGACTTGATTCTGCAATCACTGTTTATGTCAAACAGCATATACTCAGGTGAATAATAACACTGATTTTAATATTGTAACTGCACATAGGAAATAAGTAGGAAGCTTTGCAAGGTGAGAAAGTATCTTACTTTTTTTGTGATACTTTGAACACGCTACCATGCTTAAAAGTTGTTTGGTTGGGCCATCCACTCCATGAGTAGTTTACTTGACATGATCAGGGACGAGGCAGATAGTCAAACCCTGCCTGCTTACAAACAGCCTGGGAAGTTGGAGCAACCTTCCTGAAGCGAACTAGAGATAGCACAGGTCTGTCCCACCTCTAGGCTGCAGACGGGACTCCTCAGGGCCCAGCCCATATTAAATTCTGCAGGAGCTGCATGTGGAAATTTTAAAAAACCATTTGGTCTCACATTCTTTTAGGCTGTATCAGATCTAATATGTTGTACTCGACAAAGTAAATTGCAAATATTTGTTTTCACCATAAAAATAAATAAACTGTAGCTAATTAAATATCACACTGCCTTTGGAAAAGCAAACAGACTAAAAGGAGGCTGAGGGCTATTTGTACTCAGGCCAGTGACAAGAAACTGTAACTAAGTAAAACACTTCTAGTACTGGGCCCTGCTTTGTGTTTTCACTGCAGGCTGTGGTCTGTGGCTGGGCTCTCACTCCCTGTAGCCTGAGTGGCAGTGAATCCACCTTCTGGAAAAACTTCCAGCAGGGATTTTGTGGCAATGCCTAGTGGGGATGATCAGGTTGACTATCTCATCAGACTCCAAGTGCTTTAAGAATTATGACCAAAAAGAGAATGACCCAGTTCAATAATGAAATATCATTAATACTTGTATATTTTCTGTCTCCTAGGCAACCACTCTTTTTTGTTTCAGAAGATTTAAAATACAAATACACACATGAAAAGATTCAGGCAAGAATACACATTATTTCCTTCGGAAGGACATGTGCTCTCCCATGCCTGAGATATTATTTTGCCATGGCTTGTAACAAGCAAGCGCTAGAAAGACATTTGCATCACCTCACCGGAGAGACTCGAGGGAACCTGCTGGCTGCGTTATGGAGCTCCAATTCCAATTCACGGCATGGATCTGTGCTCCGGGGCCTGGAGCTCCGCCTCCTCCCGTCCTTCTCTGACCTCGGCGGTCGCAGAGCTGTTTACCACACTTTTTTCCTCACTGCTCACCACCTTTATGGCATTTTCCCCTTAAATACTCTTTCAAAGAGGCACCAGCAGCTTCCCCGAGGGCTCAGGTGCTTGGAGCAGGCCCGGCCTCCCCTCACGGCGGCCAGCCCTCAGCCCCGCGCTCCACAGACACCTGGTCGGGAGGGACACAGTACAGAGAACATTCGGGCCACTTTCGGGAATCCAGTGATGTGAAACATGCACCGCTTAGGAATGACAGAAGTTTTCTGGTTTTCCTTGATGGTAAGTGCCTGTTTTCTCCACTCACAGAAGGGCCTTTTTTTTAGGAATTTTCTGAAATTTTTGTGTTCCCTTACAGTTCAAGCAAGTTGAAATTGAATTATCCGTACTGAAATGAGTCATTGCAATCTTTCACTCATATTCCTAATCACATCCCACCCTGGCTGGTCAAAATTACAATGAAAGAAATATACCATCAGCTAAAAAGCACTTGCATGAAAGAAATGAATGGAATTTGAGGAATAAAACCATTCCCAGGTGGCAGCTGTATTGCCTGTTAGCAGCTAAAGAAGCACCAAAATTTCCAACTTGGTTCTCCTAAAACAGAGTTTTCACCCCAAGAGAGACTGTGAACTGTTGGCTTTTTATCTTAATTCAGGATGAAAAAAGTCCTTAAAAGAAAAAAAATCACTTGAGTGGTTTCCTGTAAGAAGTGTCCATTTTCCAATTTCCTCCCTCCTTTGAGCAGTCTCTCTTTGCAAAAGCACTTTTATCCCAGGAGGAAATATTTTAATGAAATATGTTTGAAAGACATGTTCATCACCCAAAAGGCACAAACACACGTCTTAGCTTCCCTGGTGAGCAATGTAATTCTCCTCAGATCAGCCAAACACAAACATACTTCAACAGAGCAGCAAACAAGCTGGACGTTTCTTTCCTCTGCTTTTCCAGCACACACTGCTGGAACAATGCTCACCACTCACTCGAGAAAGTGCAGGTTAGCAGGACAATAAAAGATAAGTGAATATGCAAACAGGAATCTAATCTCTTATCTGTGACCTATTCATAAACTATAAAATAACAGCTTGGAATTCATTGTTGAGGGTACTCAGTATACTAAGAGGAGAAAAAAGAGGCGGCCTTGGATCAAGTTTTCTTCTAGAAGTTGCTATATAGAGAAAAAAACCCTCCTTTTGTGCAACTAAATATTTTTTAATCTTTGCTAAATTTTTAATGTGGTTAACATATAAGGTCTATAAAGGGTCATTAAATCCTCTAATTTTATATTTAGAAACTCACAGAATTTCTTCAAAACCAACAATAATCCATTTTTTACTTGAAGTCATTTAAAGTTCATCACCCCTTTCCTGGTTCCTTTTAGTCATTCATACCTCTAACTTAGAAAAATTTCACCTGAAACACTATAAACCCACAGCAATATAATCATGAGAGTTGCCTCCTTTACTGCAGCAGGATTACAAATAGGAATGCTCCTTCTAACATAGCTGTAGAATTGCAGTCCAGCTTCTTAGCGCTCAGGGTTAAAGAACTGGTTAAAGAGCTTTTGCCTGGGTTTTTTAAGAGAAATCATGCTTTATAAATCAGGTGTGGCATATCACCTTGGAGCTGAGAGCTGTCAGGAAGCCCAGTTTCCTTTTCCTACCTTCACCACTATACCATTATTATTGGTTTTATCTTCCCACCAGTACTGAAAGTCTCTTCTGCTGCTCTGGTACATTTGTCAGTAGATTTACACAAGTTATATTACATGAAAATCTGGACCTTCATTAAAGCAAAGTAATAGGTAACGTTTATACTTGCATTCAGTTACAAAAATACATCTGTTTTTAGGAAGTAGTTTATACAGAATCACAGAATATGCTAAATTGGAAAGGTCCATCAAGTCCCACTCTTACGCCTTGGGGTAATATCATTCCTTCATTCCTGTGACTTCTTCAAGAGAAAAAAAAATTATTTGTACTACAATAGTGATTACATCCCCCTAAGAGTGTCCGGCTGTGCTAGGCACAAGTAAATGCATAAAACAATAAAGTCACTTCCTGCCTCAAAGAGGTACACTTTAAACATACGTGACAACAGATGGAGAAAACCCTGGAGTATTAATATTGCATGCACCAGAAGGGATTATTCTCACTGTGCGTGAATTAGACTGTACGCTGTTGCTACTTGTACTGAAAGTCCTTGGTCCAATACCACATCTTGCAGGACTGGAGGTGGAATAAAATTTTCTTTCAAACTCTGCAGATTGAGTGTTCCCTCCCACACATTTCATTATACTGTTGTCAAGGTTCATTCTCACTGGCATTGTCATTTTTATCTTGAAAATGTTTTCAGATTGCAAGAGGCTGCAGTGGAAAGAATCACTGACACAGATTTGGCATGCTTTTCTGTAAGCAGTAGAAGAAAACTCTGCCTGCATTGCAGGCATGCTAATCAGTATATCCCATGGGTAAGTACTTGTTTCCCTCATCTGAAAGCACCACAGAACATAACTGTACCAACAGTAATCAGTTACTTTTGTATCTGTGCACCAGTGGTCAGCAGCAGGGGAAAAGGAGAACTTAGGAAACTCTAGCATGTTGTTTTTTAATATGCAATGTCTGGAGCATTTCTGCAGCAAACTACTGACCTGAAAGTCCAGATGGTTTGTAAGCTGTGCCCTTACAAGCGATTTTTGCTCTGACCAAGCCACTTTAAAATCTGTAATGCTGGTCTCTACTGAGAACAATGTTTGGCATATCTCAAACACACTGTAGAGTGGGTTTCGTTTTTGAGAAGCTTTGTTTCTTCCTATTATGCCTAATACATTTGAACTTGCATAGAAGGACTAATCAGACCAAAAGAATACTCTGTCATAGACTGTGTGTGGACCAGATGTGCTTCTGTTGATGTTGCCGAGAGATTTTTCCCAGTGGATTTGAATTGGGAATATGAAGAGGCCATATGGTAGCAAAGATAATTTACATAGCACCTTTTATCAACAAATATGACAAAAGACCCTGCAAATCACCTACTGTGCAGGAAGAATTTCACTCAGAACTGAAATACAAATACCTTTGGGGTAAAACTTGGAAATACATAATAGCACACGGTAATGCTATGGAACAATTTCTAATTAGTTGTGAAAAATAAAGTCATAGCAAACTGAAATGGTGAGAGGAGCACAGGTGGACAAGTTCTATTTACAAATCAGTTGCAATCTGCAGAGTTTCACCCTATATATGAAGTAATAATTTATGAAAAGTAGTTTATTTCTTTTGATAAATGCAACTCTGATAAAATGATCTTCAAATATAGACACTGAAAATAGGGCAGAATACTAAGTGGATAAAGTAATTTTATTTTTGCAGACATTCACTGTACCTATGCCGAGTAAATGTGTATACTTCATCTTAATCTCAGTGTCCCAGAAGGCAATGTGGCCAAAAAAAATTATACTGTTTTTTGTATTTGTTATAGGAAGGAGTTTGGAAGGCTCTGGACATTTTCCAATACTGTAATGAATGTCACTACTGAAGTAACAGTAATCAAGAAAAAACAGTTGTTTCAAATACAATATAATTTTTTTTCTATCCATCTTGGGGAAGATGAACTGTAGGAGACAGAAAATGTGAAAGATTGCAATATGCATCAGGGTCAGCAAAGAACACAGTCATCATTTTCAAATGAAACTATGTAAAATTCCTTTAGTGAGGTTTATTATTTTAAAATGTTACCTTCTTTCAACATTAATTCCAGGTTGAACCTTGTTTCAAGCCCCAAATCTGTCTAATGTGCTGTAGATATATTCATATGTTTATCTGCTGTAAGAAGGCAATTCTAAATGCTGCTCAACAGATCAAATGAATATTAAGAAGACATACAACATAATTTATGTTGTATATTTATAGAGCTCCCAGAAGACCTTACTACAAAATCATTCACTGCACTTAAAATTAAATTGGAAGAATCGCTGTATGTAAAGAGATTTTTGAAACAAGAATTTTCAAAGAATCCAGAAAGTTCAGCTGCCAGGTCCAAGCTTTTGATTTTCTAAGAACTTCTGCCCGCCCACACTAATCCAGGCCTGGTAACACAAAGTCAGAGCAGTCTTAATATCAAGTTTATCTTCATAACCTAGCCACAGCAGCCCTTCCTATCCCAGACAAGATAAAGACAATGTAACTGATTCTATAGTAAATGACCAGCAGGTCTTTTCCTGGTTCCAGCATTGCAGCGTTTCATAACTGAGAGTGCAATGATTTTCAGCATTGCAGGTGACAGCTGCATAACTTTTCTGTATTAAACTAGCTGCTAATAAGGAGTAAAGTGTTTTCTTGAAGCTGTTCAAACTCTTAAAGTTGAAAGTGACAAGATCCATTGTCCAGCTTTCCTGTTCACTTCAAAGGAATAACAGCAGAGAGAAACTTTACTGCAGACACACCAGTACTTGAAAATTACAGGTTAGGAAAGACACCAAAGATTTCATTAATAGAACTGTAGATCTCTGAGGGGGAGCAGCACAGCCATGTACTGAGGTTCTGTGTGCTTACCCCTGACATGCAACCAATTAGCATTCCTGAAAAATGGGCACTAGCAGCATCACTCCACAATTATGATGCCCATTTTCATGGTCATGCTTTGTTCACCCTCCTGATGGCAGTACTTAAAATCAGAGGTGTAGAATAACACGAACACAGTGCGCTCTTACCCCCAGGAGCAATTTTCCTTTTTTTATTTGTATAGTCATATGCACTAAAAGGATGCAAAAAGACTGTTATTAAACTTAAATATGTTTAATGGCACCACATGCTGACTCAGAAATTCCTTTCCTCCAAGCCCATAATATAGGAGGGCCTAATTGCAAATGCTTTATTACTGTGTTGATAAATGTACTGTATCGTTCATTCCTTTTCAGAAAAATTTCACGCGGGCCTTTTTTAATACAATGTTTTAAAGATCAAACTCAGTATATCTATTTAGAAGAGCAATCTTAGCTGTAGTAAAAGTAATAATAATACTTACTGTACTTTAGGTCTTCAAAGCACTGTATGGATATTAAGCAATTTGTCCCTCTTGGCAAGGATTTTAGTTTGCATTGGACAGTAAGTAGCAGCAGGTACCTTGTTTCTTCTTTTTCTTTCTTCATTATTTTCACCTTCCTGTTTTATTCCACATAGGCTAGAAGAGTGTCGCTTCTCTGTACACGGGAATTCTAGAAATTCCTTACTTGTGCTACTGAATGGTGTGAATTTGCTTTTACCAGCCAGAGCAACCCATCACACCCCTATTATTTGTAAGATCTCTCAGGAACAGAAATGAGAGTCAACTTTCTTCTGAAGCATGCTCTCTTG
Source organism: Rhagologus leucostigma (assembly GCA_013397725.1). Taxonomy (NCBI): domain Eukaryota; kingdom Metazoa; phylum Chordata; class Aves; order Passeriformes; genus Rhagologus; species Rhagologus leucostigma. Next base: position 224,077 of record VZTD01001331.1, on the reverse strand, counting down.
CCATAAAATGGAGCTGTCCTGGGTAGGTTTCACGAGGAAATATCCTCTTTTTTTTCCTAGCTCAAATGCCGTTATTTACTATCACAGATAATAGAACCAGAATAAGCAAGAATCTTGTCTTCTGCAAATGCTGGGGTAGAAACTCACAATGAGTGCAGTCCCAAGGATTGTGTTTCCACAAATACAAGGATAAGTATTATTGTTCTTAGTGCTTTCCAAAGTAGCCCAGTGAAACAGGGGTTGACGGACCCTGCTTTCCACAGGAGACTGCCTCCTTTTTAGGTGGCAGAAGTGCAGGAAAAAGAGCCAGTTCTGCTTAGAAACTAGGGTCAAAGGTACAGTAACTGAGACCTGTGGAGCCAGAGCTTGTCACAGCAGCAACGAGAGTTTGCCATTCCAGAAATCAGTTGAACTTTAAACATATTCCACTCCCATTCCACCCAGAAACTCAGAAACTGCTACAGTCTCCATTGCTCTTTGCAGCACATCTTCTTTCCGTAAATGTTCAGTATCTTAAAGTACCCATGTCCTTGAAATTTCTAATTAAACCCCAAGGAGACTGAGGAGTCTGCAGATGTAACAAGCATTAATTCAGAGGTCTCTGTTGTCAAAAAAGCAGTCAATGTTTAAGTGCATTAGAGCCATTTATCTTCTGCTTTTTCAGGAAACTATTTCTAAAGCTTGTGAAGGGAACATTTTCAATATACATTAAAATAAAACCATTGGAGGAGTTTGGCTTGTGGAACTTCTCCCAAAATTGAGAATTACCAACAAACAGAGGTGCAATCTCACTTCTAAATTGTACCAACATAGATGTGAGTCATATTCACAGCAGCTATGAATGTGCTGTGATTTCGTGTTGCTTCAGTGTCTTCACTTCCTATCTCCTAACATTACGTGTCCTGGAAGTGCTCTGCCACATGCTTGCTTCCCCCAGGACTGCATGGCTATTTCTGCAGAAGCAATTCTGAAGAGTTAAAAACCCAACTCTCTTCCTTCATGACCAGTAGATCTGGAGAAAGCAAAACCTGCCCAGTGATCAACTTGTCCTTTGCAAATACCACTAAACAGCGTTCCAGGAAGAAGCAGGCTGATATTTTGCCACAGAGATAGCACTTTTCTGTCACACAACAAAAAAAGACGTTAGCTTCTTAGATGCCCAAGTGAATCATCTGATTCAGACATGTGTTCAGCTTTTTCCTTGAAAAAATAACATGTGCATGGTTTATGTTTCCTATTATATCTAGAGATATATTCTGAATTGTCCTATGGAGCTTCAGTAGCTGTAGATTAAGTCCTGATGACAAGAAATTAAGAAAGTGGAGGGTAGGACTTGCTAGAAGAATTTATGCCGCTGAGAACAGAATACAAGACTTCAGGGTCTGAAAGGGTGAAGCAGAACTGTTTATCTCTGATGCCACACAGAAAAGATTTCTGAGCTGATTTATTGCATAGCTTTTGAAAGATCAACACAGTTACACAGAAAAAAAAATCACTGTTTTCTTTTCTTCTTTCCAGAACTATAAACCTATATTTCAAAAGCCATTGCTGAAGTGGAGGATTAGATGAAAAGGTTGATCCCTGACTCAGTTTTCAAGGGCAGGTCTCTTGCTACTTAACCCAGGAATTTTCCCAGTTTTCTGTTGCATTCTATGCTGCCATCATCTGGCTCTTTTCATAAAACTGACATTTTCTAAATCTCAGTTATCTCCAGGCCTGAATTTCTCTTTGGGTACAAATCTTCAATGCTTTTCATGATGATCTTCCACAGTATGACTTTACCTTTTCTCAAGCAGCAAGCACCTGCAACTCCCACTCCCCGAATACTTACCCAGATTCCGGGCAGGCATCCAGCTCTCTTTGCCTAACTGAGCACTCAAGATGGAGGGAGGATATTAATTTATGTGCCTTTTCATACTACTCTGATTCTAAATCTCTTCAATCATCTAGCAGAGATTTCTTGATAGCAAGCCAGTTACTTGTAGCATGCCAGCCACCAGCACCTTGACTATGCCCTCCTAACTTAGGGAATGCAGACATTTGGTCATGGAAAACACCTCTCCTCCTACAGTAAAAGGGTGTTACCAACTCTCCCAGTGATTTGCTTAAATGTACATAGATTGTTTACTTACTCCAAAGCAAATCTTATCTTCTGTCTGATGAGGCAATGATAAAAGGTGACAGAACTTTCCAATCAGCTTACACACATCCAAGGCCACACTGCTTCCAAGACATCACAACCTTCACCTCCTTCTCGTATGTCTAGCAACCAGAGTACTGTGTAAAGATTCAGAAACATTCATCTGGCTAAACTCTGGATTTCTGATGGCAGGTAAAACCCTGAGGGAACCACAAAAGCATTAGCACTAATGCAGACATGGGGAAGAACAATACATACAATAAACTTTGCTTCATCTTTAGATTGCAGCATACCACTCTGGGTTCTGAGGAAAGGCTATTTAACTTGAGCATTTCCAATGCTTGGCTTTTTGTCTACTCTGATCTTCCCAGGAGCCCTCTGTCTCTGTGCACGCCAGGCAAAATCTGCCTAGCGAAACATGCTCAGCTGCTTTGTCTTCCTGTTAAAGGATTCACCTAACCTGTTCTGTAGGTAACAAGGACAGGAGAGCAAGGTTGCCTCTCTGCTGCCCAGCCACGCCCCAGTTCCAAGTGCAAAACAGAAGGATGCTGCACAGAACAGTTCTGCCATACATGAACTGCAAATAAGCGAGCACAGCACATCCCTCTGCCACAGCACACATCAATCAAGGCATGCGGTTCTTGACAGGACACTAGTCAATCACCATAGGGAGGCAGCAGCATGGAGAGACATTCCAATATGTTTTCCTTCATTCTTTTCCCCGAAACAGGAGAGGCAGGTTAAATAAGGCTCTGCTGGAGCTTGTGATGCACTTTTTTCAGGGTATGGGAATTACTGCATACAAAGGAGACTTTGAGGCCTATAAATTAGAATGAACAAGTCTTGGGGCAAACCAGAAAAAAAGGGCATATTTACATAGGGACTGTAAGAGGAGATGAACCTAAAAATAGAAAAGAAGCCAGGAAACTTGGTCTTAGAAACATTAAAAATGGCTGCTTGGTTTTAATTTCCACATCCAAGTCCTGAGAAAATCTACAGAATCAAAACTGAAATTAAATAGACACTTCTTTAATGAACAAAGTAAAAACATGCCTAATATTTGGATATGCAGAAGTGACCACTTATTTTGCCTGAGTACTAACTTCAAATGGCAATTTCAAGTGTGCTGAAGTTTACAGATTCTGTATTAGCTACTTATTTTTGTAATGACAGAACAGAAGTGGGACAAAGTGGCTGGACACCTGTATCGAACCTCCATTCTGAATTCAAATCTGAATTGGACCTGAACCAATACACACAGGTCTTGAGCACCACTGCATGCCTGCCTTAAAAATCTTCACTGCTCTAAATACTACAATGTCTCCTTATGCATCCTGGCAGAATTGGGCTGAGGCTTTCAAACCCCCTTGGGAACTGGCAGAAATGGAACTGGGCTCCCAAGGTTTAAAGGAAGTATAAACGAAGTAACACAGAAAGTAAATATGTACATCTTAAAGACTCATGTCAGCACAGTTAAATATTGAAGGCTCGAGGAAACACCTTTCATACAGTTGCTGGTAGAAGAAATGCAGACAAGCCCTATATTGGCCCTATATAACACTATTTATTTCTTACACAACCAGTTTTCCTAGCTTTGACCTGTGTAGCTGTAGAGTAAGAAGAAAATAAAGAAGCAAACCATGTAGAAATATGCGCCCCCTGTTCCTCACTCAGGGATTAAACAAAACAAAGAATGTTTCATTTCAATTTTCAAGCATTCTCTCTGTTTCTGAAGAGTGCTGATGCCCTGTGATATCTGAGCGAGACAGCATTAGGACTGTACACACTGTATTCCTCCTTGCTTTATTAATAAAACAATAATGAACTCAGTGGTGCAGAAGCAACAGAACATGCTGCTATGAAGGAGACCTCAAAGCCCACTCAGCTGCTTCACTGGTGTACATTAAAATTAATGAGTTTCTGCTGCAGAAAGAGGTGTCCTTACAGGGGAATGAGATCTATGATCTTTATATTGTAGCACAACCACTGAGAAGCACAGAAATCTGCACAGCTCAGTCTCAAGTAATAAATTTCTTTTTACAGGGAGGAGGTGAGGACAGGCTGAATACACTTGCTATACACATTAAAAGAGGGGATAGGAGAGTTTTTCATCTGCATCTCAAGCATCTTCCCACTAGTAAAAACTGGATTAAGGCTCTCTTCCTCCCCCCACTCCCATTTTTATAGCTAAGAGAGGAAAACATTGACAATGTTGAATGCCAGCCGGCAGCTGAGGCTGCTAACTCAGCCAATATAACCACAATATTTAATAGTTGTCAATTAAAGAGCCTTGATATTTATACATGGGAACATATATCTGGAGGTCAGCACATTTCATTAATATTTTTTATGACATCCTTCACAGTGGTTTTAAGCTTTTAATGCTTTCCAGTTAACAAAGCAAAATTTTGAAGCAACTATTAGGTTGGTAAATAATACAGTTTTTTAAATGTTGTTTCGTTAAGACAGCTCAGTTTTATTCCAGTTTCTTCAAGGCTTCATTCAGCTGCAAAGAGGAGTTAATAACACACTGCTACAATAGCATCTCTGTGAAGCTTATTTCCTGCTTAAGAGCTCCAGTGAGAAACAAAAGTTACTAGCGTGTTTCATGTCTGAAAACACATCAAGTATTTTGTGAGCTCAGTTCAAGCCTTTTGCTTGGACTGAACTTGTAATTGGAGAGTACTTTCACCACAGATTATCCTAATTCTATAGAATAATTGCCTCAAATCTTAAGGAGGATCATTTTCTTATCACTTCCTTTTTTTAGGTGCTAGAGATACGTTGACCTCTGATATATTAATGAATGCTAGCTTCAACCATAGCTTAAAACTACAATTGCTAAATCATGATAAAATTCAGAAAACCAGGATCAACTCAAAACTTCCCTGAACTGTCCTGTAGGTATTCCCATTTAATGAGGATATTTGATCTCAGTCTATTCAGATTTGACTTTTATGCACTTTCTGTTCCAGAGTTCATTGCAATCTACATAGAAGTGCTACAGAGCAGGAAAAAAAGGGACAGGGAAGGTGGGGAGGCAGGAGGGGGACACAGACAACGCACAGGATAGACAGACAGGACCAAACCACAAAAATAACCAATGAACAAACAGAGAAACACAAAATACCCACACCAAAACCAGGCTTGAGGAAGCATTAACAATTCAATTTCCTAATGTGTGGCTCTGATTTATACCTAAAAATCTTTGCTATGTCACTGGTGTTGAACTTAGTGTTTTCCACAGTATACTTACCTCAGTCTGCAAACTGCTTCTGTTCTAATTTAACCAAGTTCAACCTATTAATAATATAATCTAAAAAGCAGCTATTTTGTTTATCTCATTAAAATCCAGATATTTGCTACGCTGCCCTGCCATTAAGTCCCTGTCAGTCCAGAAGCATTCCATTAGGACTGCATTAGTTCATTACTGAAATACACATTTCTTTTAGTCTCACTAGTGTCAAGCTTTATCAAAAACATACTACATGAAGAAACATGGTATCTGAAGATCAGCCCTTATCACTTCTTTTTTGGAGAAGGTTTTTGGAAAGGCAAGAAAGAATATGGAAGTGAAAATCTGTCCCAGAAGACTCCAGAACTCGTTATTTATGTGACGTAAAGAGAGGATGATCTGTTTTGTCACTTGCCTGTTGCTATCGGGCAAACCTCTCTTTGTGTCTCTTTCCTCTCCCCTACTTTTGTAGATGGGGCGAGCCTGAACTTAAGCTCCAGAGGGTACCTGGGGAATACTCTGATTCTGGGGATGATTGGAACCCAAACACAGCTGATTCCATCTTGTCCAGTTTAAGCAAAGCAGAACCTCAGCCCTGAACAATCTGACATGTATACAGTAAAGTCTCAGACTGGGCTCTGGCAAAGAATTGACTTCCTTCCCTCCTAGTACAGAGAAAGTGCAATTGGGTGTGTTGCCCCACAGAGGAGTAATTTTTAAGAGACATTTGCACAAGTACTTTCAAGGCCAAAGAGTCAGAGACTACCTCTGCTAAAAGGAACCATAACAACAAGCCAGAGGCCATGTACACACCAGCAAGGACTGGGGTTCACTAGAAACAGAGCTGTGCAATGAGACAGTTGGAGCTGATGACCTGACATGCTACCATGAATATTTCATTAGGGTTTATCTCAAAAAAGAACAGATCTGGTCCCACTAGGGACTGAATGCAGTCAGTGAACACTGAAAATGCTCTTGGAAAACATTGTCCTTTCAGTTTAATCTGAAAGAGGTCCAATAAAGCACCCCAAGACTGCTCCAAGATATGAATCAAAGCATATTTACCAGGGACAAGCAGATTAGCTTCAGAAGCACATTCCTGATCTGAACTAAACTGCTAATCTAGACACACTATAAATTCTTCTGTATGAGATCCTAACAGCACAATATACAGAGGAAAAAAAATATTTTGTACTATGCCCAAAGAATGCATCCCTGAAAAGTGGAATCAGGATCCATCTTCCAAAGTGAAGTGATGCTATGTAAAAGACAGGCAAGCAATTTTTTTAGAAATCAAAGATAATGGAAGGAGGCAATTTAAGGTAATTCTACTCCCTTTAAGAGTAAAAATTGCTTTTACATTTCAATCAAATGACAGCCTCTATGCAGCATAAGCCACAGAGCTAAGCACGGAGCAGTGTCTCCTCTAGTGTCTTCCATGTTTCCCCAGTGACATTCAAGTGACAGAAAAAGATCAGGATTTTTTTACAGGCTTAAGACCTTCGACACTCTCAGCTTTTCTTTATCTAACCACATAAAATTAACCTAAGGTATTTTGACATGCCTCAATGGAAATAAAATTCTTTTTATTCAGACAGAAATTAAATATAGTAACAAAACTCCAAAACAATCTATTCTCAGCACTCTGTGAGAGGCTAGAAGACAATAGCAATTGTATATATTTGTCTGGAAATGTTTACAACACACTTAAGAATTCCTTCTTGATTAAGGAATTTCAATGATACTAATGTCAATGGCGATCTGGTGCCAAACAAAACAATTTTTATCCACTGAAATTGCTCAGTTCTTAATGGTCATGGGTAATACTTGTAAATCTTTAGAGGCTTCAAGTCAAGCTGTGAACTTGCATTTCAACATCTCAATATTTTTACCCAGTTTTAAGAAAGTCTAAATACGTACAGCTCTTGACTGATTTAGGTGCCACTACATGAGAACTACGTAGAAAAGTTGAGACTTTGCACAGTTTGCTGTTGCCTCTCAGACCTGGCCAGTAGAACAAAAAATAATGAAGCATAAATTAGCTGCCCTGAGCTGTTCAGTTGCTTTTATGTTCTGGTTAAACTGGACAACAGTAAAAAAGATGATACCGTAATAGAGGAGGAAAAGGTGTTCTTTTGCTTTGAAGTGGTTTTGGGTTAAAATTCAATAATAGCAAGAGTCAAAAGAAACCAAGAAATTATCATGACATCTGTAATACTGTGTAGCAGCTCTGGGAACAAAAATTACCTCTTCAGACAAACAAAATTCCTGTAGTCCAGCAAATAATATTAATTTCAAGCTACAGACACTACTATGTCAAGACAAAAGTCTCAGTATAACCAGCCAAAGTGGTCAGTGGTCCTTAATGTACATGTGTGCATAGTTTTGATTGTGCAGCACTGACTGCACGATTCTGCCTTATGCATCACATAGACTCAGGTAATGCTTTCATGAATAAACAAAAAAAATGTATGTTATGAAGGTAAATTTTCTTACCAAAGTGTGGCAGGTCCATCTCTGCTTTGTCCAGTCTTTTCTCAGTATTTGTCTAAGTTCATTACATTCTCATCCTGGTTTTAATGTCATTCTTCAGGCATTGGTTTACTCAAAATTGACCAAACCATTCACAGGAGACCAGAATTAAACCTTTGTAACATTTGAACATAGCACACAATAAATCTTTATTTTATATATATATATATGGGATGCATAAAAATTATATCATTCTTTAACTTCTGAGCCCCTTTTAAATAGGCTTGTAACAAACAAAAAAAAAATAGTTCCAAGTGTGTATTTTTAGAGATCATTAAAAAAAAAATTCCAGAGAGAACTATTCAAAAATAAGATGCAATGCCAGGAGCGGCAGCGGCCGCCAGAGGGAGAGCTCGCCGCGCCAGAGCCCAGGGAGCTGGGCAGGACCGTGCTGGCAGCGACTGCAGCAACACCTGCCCACACTGCGCGCACACACACTGCTGACGGGCCCGCAGGACTTCAGTGCAAAGAACTCTTTCTAAAGGAAATACCTGTAAAATTACAGCGTTTGGGTTCCTATGCAATCAAAAGATGCAAATCTTGAATAAAGGAGTTGATACTCAGTGCAGTTAAAGATTAGTCTTTTAATCTCCTTTAAAATGATTTCCTTACTAGTATTTAACATATTTTTTTTTATCTTTTCCTGAAGAAAAAATAACTAGGGCAACAGACAGGAGAAGAAAAGGATTTGTTGGAGTTCTACGTGGCCGAGTGAAGAAAGGACACCTACAAAATTGTATTTTCCAGTTCTTTTATGTTTACCTACCCAAAAGATGGGAAGAAGACAAGAAGGAAAGCTAGGAGGTGGTACCATGACAGAGTTCACCAGCCTTCAGTCTCTGCTGGTAGGAGGCCAAGACTCTGCGACTAGTGAGTCTCAAAAGTCAGTAGATCTCCCCAGCAGCAAGGAACAAACCTTATTCCTAGCAGGTAACCTCAGCCAGCAGGAGTTACCTCTGGCAAATGGGGTACTCTGCTGGCAGAACACAGCTTGGCTCAGCCAAGCTGTGTGGACTTGGTCACAGATTGCCACACAGCTGGTGTTCTGTGCTAACCAAAGCCTGTGCCAACCTACTTTTACTGATATTACAAAACACGTAACAATATCCCAGCTGGCCTTTGAATATTTCCACATGGCAAAGACATCCCACATCTGCAAAATGGAAAGAATTAAAAAGACCACGCCTTTCTGTTGTAGTTCAGAGATTTACCAGTCCCTGAAACCTCCACTGCAAAGGGCTATGGCCCCTCACATTTCTGACCTGTCCACAATCTCCCTGCTTCCTTAGCTCTTTGTTCTTGACATATCTATTTAGAGAAGCAGCTTTTCCAGATTATTCAATTTGTCTCATATACAGCTTGAGTAGTTCAAAAGGAATATTCTTTTGGCTAAATCCCCTACAGATTTGATGGAGATATTCTCTGTTATGGAAGCATATGTTGAATCCTGCAGTCTGAGATACGGCTAAGAGGGCATCCTGTCAAAAACAGAGCCACGTTTTTCATTCTTCACACACAACTAAATGGATAAATCGAGGTGTCATGAAACTTGACACAGGAAAATCCAACAGGAGCCATGAAATTATTACTTTCAAAGCAATTTTGCATGAAACAAAACGTGTATTGACTACATATCCAATATAGCATTTTCATTGTATCTCTAAGAAAATTTAGCATTCTTGATCACAGAAGTTCCATTTTAGAATGCATTTGCTGTGATTTTTGCTGAGTACTGTCAAGACAGAATTTCATTTAAAACAGTTCATCGTATGAAAGTTTATAATTTTTTTTAAAACAACCTTTAGCACCTGCCCAGCATTTTTATCTGTTTAGAAATTACAGTAAATCACAGTCTTTACCTCACCCGCTAATTTAGTTAGGATATGTCCAGAACAAAGGGCCACAATAAATGCCAAAGTGAGGGCTACACCCACTTATAAATCACACAGCCCCAGGTCTCTTAGTTAGCAGGTTAAAAATTTACTAGATTGTAACTGACGTACAACACAACTAGGTCCCTTCAATGTTAACTGATTTATCCAAGGAAAAGCCTTTAGCAAGTATTCCTTAGCCCACCATGGACATATCTAAAATATCTCTTTCCATCTGTTTATCTTAGCCTCAAAAAAGACTTCACCTGGCTAGATATGTGCATGAAGAAAGCAGCGTTACGTAGCATCAAAAGGATTTATAATCTCACACTGTGCTGCTTCCAGACCTCTGCCTTATTGTCAGTTGCTAAGTCGTGGTGATAAATGTGACATCAAAATGCAGTCTCACACTTTGGTTTCTGATCATCAACGACAAAAAAGGTAAGGTCACAATTTCTTAAAATCTCTTTAGGCTGCATACTGCTCTTAAGAAATGTGTCTATGAAAATCTGTCTTTACATAGTATTTTGATCCTGCTCTTCATTCTGCTTTCCTTACTTACTAAAAAATATTCGTAGTTTATATATCTACAGTTACGATGTGGATATGGAGTAGGAGTTCTCGTGCTTTCAGATGTGGGAGGAAAGGACAGAGATCTATCTGTATGAAGGCACTAGAACTCCAATGCATTTGTGCCAGCTCACAATGGACAAGTATCTATTTCAAAGGTAGAGCTACACAAATCTTAAAACATATGTGCGCCTGTGACTACAGCTGTACTTGAGAGACAAGGGGGAAGTGGTGAGAGAGGACAGAAAGACAGATGGAGAAGAAAGAAGAAGTGTTATTGAAATATAGTTGGATTTAATCTAATTGTTCTAAACCTGCTTCTGTGACATTAAATACTATTAGAAAGTGACTTTAAATACAGAAAAATACAGTGGTCCCCGTGCTGAGTTGGCCATCAGCAAAGCAGCAATGCATAGCAATAATCCCAGTTTACACAGATACACAGATCCTGTGGCTTGGCCTTAATTTCAGACTTTTTCACTGTCAGAATAATTTATTTTAATATGCGTGTCTGATTAGCCAGTTCTAGTTTAAACATTCTGTATGATCAGGAAAAGCATCAAAAAGCACTGTGAGGAGAGCCATCACCAGGTAACAAATATATAACAACTGTATAAACAAATACTACTACTTCTTTGGTCTGTGCATATTCCTTGAACCTCAGAGCTATATCCAGCAATGGATTGCCTTAAACATCCCCCACACTGAGTTTCCTGCTGTCTTATGTGATGATTCCATTATCAGAAGTCACATTCTCATGAAGATTTTGTCTGACCTAACTTCTCAGTCCCTAACCTCCATAAATTACAATTCCTGCTCATCTTTTCTCACTCTCAAAATTGGTTATTTCACCTTTCAAACACTCTACCACCTTAACCTTCTCTTTAAGTTGCTGAAAAAAGGTAATTTAAATCTTCTCCTTCTTGCCTCTCTAAATTATATCCTCAGATTGAAATAAAAGGACAATCTCAATTTTCTCTGTTGTATTTTGCCCCTCCCTTTCCTAGCCCTGACCTGTCTACAGATGCCCGCACAGAGCTTTTCTTTTGCATGAAGGAGACATTTCCCCTGACTGTTTACCCTTCTGTCACACCCTGCTTTAATAGTGATATGCAGAATATTCATTTCAGATTTAAGTCTCAGAGAAGAAAATTAACCACAGTGATTTTTGCCTGCTTCTGGTAAATTGTAGCCTTGGACATTCATTGTTTTGGATCTCTTTTGGTAGAGATATTTGTCTGTATTAGGAAAATAAGCAGATGAATTAGGAACCGGTTTAGAAATTACCAAGTTTCTTCCATGCTTTCACTATAGCTGTTAGTGTTCATTATTTCATTTAAATCATACACATAACATAAAATATGGTGTTTTTTTCTTTAATATGCTGTTACAAATCAAAGTGTTCCCATGTGCATTATCTAGGAATGTAGAATCTCAGTTCCACTGTCAATCAACACACCACGCACATCACAATAGAAATATCGATGCTTACACGAGGCACCCACACACACTGTGTGAAAGGACACAAAGATGAGAAAGGAAAATCAAAGCTGAATAATGGGATATGAATTCTGAGACACTTTACTGAACTCTGAAATCTGCCCTACTTTTATGGTCAAGCTTGCACATGGAATTGGTGGAATGACATTCTTCCACAAACTTCTAAAAAATACTGGCATGAAATTAGTTTAATCTCAGGATACCTATATCAACAAAGAACTGCTCTGCTAACTTCCTGTGACAAGTATTAAGCAGATGCAAGTTAAGGTAGTGAAGATTTTTATTGACTATGGTTTAAAAATATCACTTATTTTAAAAGTTACAACACATCCAACCTCAGGCACAGAGAATGCTGAAATCAAATTCTGGCAGCTTCAGTCCAGCAAATGGCCATTGACTTCTATAGCCTTTTTTTCCCGATGAAAGGACATACTAAGTTGTCTCAGTATTTGTGTGCTTCTGCTGGCTAAATATCATGGTAAATTCCTCTCAGAGATCCATGACCTAAACAAACATAAAGGTTTGCCAGATTTTCAGCAGTGCTCTAGCACCGTTCCTTTTCTAGTTTGCATCAGAAAAATGTTTTTTAAAAAATTCCTGGTGGGGCTGTGTCAGAAGTGGCAGAACATGGCTCTATAAAGCAAAAGGCAGAGGGCAAACAGCAGCCCTGTGTTTGCCTGGCACTGTCCATGTCACCTTCAGCCTGGGACTTGAACAAATCAGTCACAACCAGCTCTGCAACTGATAGCAAAGTTTATCTGCACACAGAGCAACACGAGCCTCTGTGATTTCACTAATTTAAGTACTTGGAAGCAGGAAAGAAAAGGCATAATAGGTCTTGCCATGAAAGTCTGAAGGTAAGAGGGTTCAGGGGAGGGTAGGAAGGCTGGGTGTTGAGGGGAAGTCTGGGCTGACTCAGAGTGGCAGCAGTAACAGCCTGTTCGACTGCGGTCTATCAGTGCACACAACTTCCAGCAGTGCTACAGAGCAGGACTCAGCAGTGGTAATCATAGCTCAACACCTTTCCAGCTGTTTCCAGGTGGTATTTTCTGTAACAAAACAGAGTAACTTTGTGGAAGCATTTGAATCAGAGTGAACTGGTACTTACAGAACATGCTTACTACTTACTAGAGATGCTTCTATTTATTTAAAGATACTTCAAATTTTGAAATTGCAGTGGGAATTCACAATCTGCAATGGAAATATAGCGTCAGGTTCTCCAGTACGATGCATTTCCATACATGCCTAAGGACAATGTGACTCCTAGCAAACAATACAAAGGTGTGGCTATAGGGTTTTTTCCTACCTATAGTTTTCTACATGGAGCACCAAACCTTCACTTATTATCGTTTTAGAAAGTATTCCTTTGCTTATGCTAAAGCAAACACATTTCTCCTGTTCTTTTTAATTCCTGCACACCTTCAAGTACCTTTGTCCATACTGATTCCTAAGGAAGTTCCAAGAGCCAAGTTTCCTGGAGGCTGATGGCAGGCAGTGAGTACGAAAGGAAAGCTGCCAGTGAGCAGCACTTACCTATTAGCCATTAGCTAGAGAGACTCCCACTCCATCTGTTGCCTGAGAGAGATTTCAACTGAAAGATTACTCAGATTTGATAAGGAATATTCCCAGCATGGGAAGGACTCATGCTTAGTAGGTGGTAATAATATTAGTCTAACATTTGAAGTGTGTCAAGCAGTGCAAATGAGTTAAAAATATTTCATTATGGAATCAGTGAAGTATAAATTAACCCAGTGGTGCTATGCTGAGAGTTTAATTCTCAAATTCATATGTAATTTTCTACTTTGGATGAGCCGGGCATTGATTGAAATAGTCAACATGGACCTGTGAACAAATGAAATTATGGAAGAGGAGGTGAATTTTTTCTGGGTTTACTTTATAACACTGTACTTACTTTCAGTCTATAATATAATTCCTGAAATGGGCATACCAAAGCAATTTTCAGGCAATTAAGACATATAAGAAAGACTTTTGAGAGATCATTGACACAGCAAACACTTGACAGACCTGCCAATGAATGTTCTTATGAAAACAAACACATTGAAGCTACTGAAGTTCTTTAACTTCTCAAAATATCTGCTGGGGTCCAGACATAAAGTGATGGATGACTTGTCACACACTATTCCTACAAAGCAACCATTTCTAGCAATTACTAAAACATATAAATATGCAATTAAACTTATATAAAACAGGAATTTTTGCTGGTATTTTTACTTGTTCTTTTCTGGCAAATGCCACATGAAAGCTACAGGAAAGCATGGCTCCCTCTAATATATATACATAAACAGAATTACCATTTAGTTAATAATCCATTTCCTAATCTGATTTTAAGACAGGGAGATCACAATATCTTAATATTTAATGATGAAATCTGGTGTGTCTAAAGCTCGTTATGGAAAGTTGGAGTATTTTTTACATGTCCATTTACTCGTAGCTTCATTTGTGCAGTTCTATTTTTGAATGTGCAAAAGTGCCTTAACTATACAGTTATTCCATACACTAGGTAAATCTGAGAAATAACTCAAGAAAGCAGCATTTTCTACCATGAACAAAATACTGTGTAACTCCAGCTGCGAATTGCAGAAAAGGAATAAACACAGTAGCTGCACTTTTTTGGGGAGGCCTGAAAATGCTGCCTAGAGAACAAAAAAGGCTAGATTTGTAGGATCCTGAATCCCTGTCACAAAAATGACACAAGACTTCTCTTAAGTAGCTTACAGACATCTCTATCACTGTGGTTGCACCCATAATACCTGACCCCACTCACAGTTACAGAGCAGGATCAACCAACTAAAAGTACATCAAGGCCAAAGGCTCAGAGATCCTCACACTTTAACAGCTGTACATGGAGGTGGACAAGTGGCCCTTGAGCCCAGTTGTAAAGTTTCTGCTGATGACTACAATGGAATTTGGGTGTGAATCCATTCAATTCCTCTATCTAGAATGTGATAAGACCAAGCCAACAATTCAGGCTACAGCTGTGCTTATACTTAAATGCCTTCTTTTCCTGTTTGCCACATTTCCTTTTTTTAAATGCCATCCTGTGGGAATAAAGAGCTCAAAAGCAAAATAAAATAATAACCTTTTGCATTTCATAATGAGATGTTTAGAACACTCATCTTCCTTCACATCATCAAACATTTTTACAGCTCGTGGCTATTTCAAAGATGTATTTGAGGTCTGGGCACAAACAGTGCTTTGTTTCTATATTTATGGTAAGATCTCGTTTCTTTGTATGTAAAGATTACAGATGTTTTCCATTTTCAGATAGATGGCATTGCAACTTGCTTCATTCAGAAGAAAGTTTCCATTAGTCTGGAAACAGCTTACGTTGGCAGTGCTAGCTGAGCAAACAGTAAACTGAAAAATACAGCAGATGTTACATGAGAGAGAATAAAGCAGGAAAATTAACAAACATTTGTCTCCAAGCCTGGGCTTGTCCATCAGTTAGTTTCACTGTGATGGCTGCCCAAAAGCAAGTACTTGTAGGCAAGTATTCGTCTGCTACATAAACTGGAATGCCAAGTATTTGCAACTTGCTCCGGGTTGCAAGTGATGTGGATCAGTCCTGTTGAAATCACTATAATGTGATGCTAAAGTTGGGGTGTTGGGGAAAACTACCATGGGGATTATCAGGTACAGAAAATGCAATCCTCCAAGAGAAAAGCCATCACAGGGAATATAAGGTAGCTAGTGGAAAAAAGTCTGAACATGGGTTATGCTCTTCCTAGTGAGATCATACAAACATTTATGCAAACAATTTCCGCTACTTTTTGCATCATCTTAAGATATAGATAAAATAAGTCCTTGCATTAAGAGTTAGGGGAAAGGAGAACAAATATTTTTCCCTACTAGTGACCTTGACTGCAGTCTAGGTGAAAGATTGCAAAGACACCAGGCCTACCATGACTTTTTACACACAGCAGAGAGGATGAGGTAAAGAGACAGCAATCTAATAGTAAAAGGAACTCTATGAAGTCTTTTGGGCATCAAGAGACCTTTAAATGCAATGGTAGAAACAAAACATTGTCACAGAAATGCCTTTTACCCTAGCTGACCCATCTCCTCATTTTCCCACAGCATACTGATGGGCCTAGGCATGATTCTTAATTGTTTCATGAGATTTTTTTCATGTTTCACTGAAAACTGAGAAAAGGCAAAACCACTTCTTTGCAAATGAAGCTTTTGAACAGGCAGCAGCATGACTCATCATGAATAATGAAAAGCCACGCTAAACACTACAACCGTTAGAGAAAAGCTCTCAAAAGGGGATTCTCCTGTGAGATTCAGTACAGTCTTTATACTCAGAAGCTTGGGACTTAGTACAGTTGTAACTCCTCTGACTGCAAAGATTACCAAAACAAACAGGGCCAAATTCATTCTTTGGATATGTCTGACTGGCCAAAAACGAAACCCAAAAGGCTCAGGAAATGCCAGGGTAATCTTATTCCCTTTCCCCCTCACACAGCAAGTATAGAGCTCCCAGTTGACTGCAAAATACCCAAGATGATGTGTGTCTTGACTGTCATTTGTCAATGCTGCTGCTGCTAGAAATCAAAGATTTATGTTCTCAAAAGAGCTTTATGGCAGAAACTCCCAATTGCGCTGCAGAGTAATTCAATGTACTGAAGCACATCAATGCAATTTGTCTTGTATTTGGGCAGGGGGCAAATACAGTCCTCTATAAGACTTAATACTTAGCTGCCATTTCCCATATTCTCTGTCTCCGGGCAACAAGCATGAACTTGAATCTGCCCAGACAGAATTTGTAATTATATGTTTTGAACTACAAATGCTTAATTTCTAGGTGCTCTTTACCTTCTCAGCTCCTGCATCGAAGAGATTACCATGCCCTGGGATTGCCCAATTGAGTCCAAAGAGAGTCAGCAAATTCCTGACAACAAGATGAGACCTTTTTCTAATTAATCCTTTTATTTCAAGACACTGTTTTGCATAGTGAAACATAACTAAACTCTGTCTATCAACATATTACTCTACTTAAGAATTAGAATTCAGAGATGCTTAAACTAGTAGTGGATGACTGCTGTTTTGGTATCTGCATTGTGATCCATGCAAAACTGAGCATAAAGATGGAGAGAGCCCATTCCCTAAGTGGGATTTTTGCTCGAAGTTCAAGAACTTTTTTTCAAGATAAACACTTCCTTTTCAAGATGTTCAGAGTACACAGAAATTACCTTCTTGAAGTAAGAACTGCAGTAAGAAGAGATTAATTCCCATGTACATGGAGCTTTTCAAGGGCTTCCAAGTAGAGGCTAAATCCAGGTTATTACTCCCAGCATAACTCTACAACATCTCTCAAAATAACAGACAATGATAATGTTCCTTACAAAGTCAATGCCAGGGGAGTAAAGATTGTATTTGTATGTGTCTTTACAAAGACATTCACAAGAAACATTGTTTTAGAAAACTACTCCCAGAAGTCTATAATGAGCCAAAACCTACCTTAAGCATGCCACTGAAAATTACTTCTAGCTTTCCAGGCAATTTTGAGCACCGCAAGAGTAATGTTCCTTTGGCTAACTACCTCAGTGCAGATGAGGTGCTAAACCCTTTGGCTGGCCCCTCCATCAGCCCAAGCTTGCAATATCCCAGTGGATGCTATAAAGAAATTACATTGCACAGCCAGAACCTTCTATGATAAATTGGATCTCTACAAATAATTAAACTACTCCTCCCCACCCCAAACCCCAGGAGCAAAGTTTGTGCTGCACCACAGAGGACTAAAGCTCTTTGGAGCCTCATGCTGCTTGACAGTCCCCAAAGCTGCTCACAAACAGACCTGATTCTGTGCATTGTTGACAGAAACTTAAAGGTTTCACATCAGTTTTAGGGGACGTAGACTAGATGTGAACTGGTGAAGAGATACAGAGGGTTAGGCTCTATAAATTGAGATTCCATAAAGTTCAGGTTCCATATATTAAAGTCCTAGACACATTGAGTTGTTAATAACAATTTCCCCATGCTGCAGGATGGAAGGATCACAATCAGTCACTAAGAACTGTGTGCTGGTACCCACAGGTCTCACAGTCACGGTGTAAAGCACCTACCGACACTTCCTTGGCAACATTAGTTTAATCCAGTACAGAAAGCAAAGAGGATTGCTGGTATCCTCAGAAAGAACCATTATCACAGCAGGACTTCAAAAGAGAAGAACTCTCTCTTACATTACATCCCATCTCAAGCAGTGTCTTTCTGCTCTCGATGAGTTTCATGTGTCTGATGATTGTGTCACTGTGTTGTTTCCACACAGCTGCTGTGTCATCCCATATTTACCTGTCAGAACACAACAGGGCCCTCTTTTATAGGCAGTGAAGATGCCAGGGTCTGAAGGAACATGTTTAGATTCTCCCCACCCACCACAGGCAGCCAAGCTCTACAAGCCCTAGCAGGTTCATCCTGGGAGGAACGCCAGTTTCTGTGTTTCCTTTTTTGAAAGTGCTTCCTTCGCTGCAGCTGAACAAGTAATACTAGATGTGCTGTTGGTTAACCTTTCCATGCTCTTACTTCTCCTACAAGCAGTAGTTGGTAGTTTACTCTACTACTGTTTTTACTGATGCCACACCAGCTCCTGCTCTATGTCCCTGCTGTAACTCAGTTTCTTTGTCAGAATGAGGTATCAGCTGAGCAAGCCCTGCCTCATTCCCAGTGTGGGAGCTGAACTGCTGATCAAAGAGCTTTCGAGCTTTGTTATTATATACCTGATGAAGGCCAGACAAAAGGCCAAACTATAGATCACGAAACTGCTTCTTCAGCAACTTACTTTCTCATGTATCAGTTAACTTTTTTCCTAGTGTTCATCATGATCTCTGAACCTCATGATCTCTTCCCTGGTTTATGTGTTCTTGAGGTTCCAGTTACAATTAGATTTCTCCCAGAAGTTCAAGCATGATTTATTTGAATGTTTCCAGAGGTGTTAAGGTACATCTCTAAGTTAGTCATTGACATGAAATTGTACCAAAAATAAAATGAAACCAAATTAATCAAAAGCAAGTAGTGGGCTTCCTGTATGCTTTCCTAATTTTTTCTTTTTCTGGTCTTAAATACTCTTTCTGGGGTTAACTTTCACCTCATCTTGCTCACTCTTAGTACTACAGCCCAGAGAAATGTCCCACTACCAATGATCATTGATCAGAAACATCAGTTTACTCTCATATTTCGTGTGTTTGGGACCAAGACACACTATACCCTTCCCATTAAACTGTGTAACCTTTCAGGTAGTGAAATGCTCTGCATCTATCCCAAACTGGAAGGTACTGTTAGGAAAAAACACCCTGAACACCCCATCCCAGGCTATTGTCTAGAATAAATAGAGACAGCTGAGTTAGAAAAGGAGTTATCTAGTCACAGCTAAAGTTAAGGGAGTAGAAGGCTAAGTAATTCCAGCTAGTTTTACATGAGCTTTGGTCACAGAAAACATCAAATTATGTTATGTTATTTAAATCACATTAAACATGTTTTCTAACAGCACACTTCACCTGGTATTGATAAGGTCTCTAACATCGCCAGAAAAGGTAGCACATACAAGGTATCACAGATTCAAAGCCAAGACTTTTATGAAGACCCCTTTCACTTTCTTAGTTTATGAGCTCACTACTGGCACCACTGTCTGCCCAAGTGTTTGTAAAACAACCAGTATGACTGGACCACAATATGAAACACTGGTGGTAAAAGACTGCACAAGCTGCACTCTGCCAGTGGTCAGATCTCTGAGTGAAGGAGCAGTTATTTATAGAGACACATATGTAAGAAGAATACCTGTATTTATGGGTTTTACATTCCTAGATACACTTTTTAGTAATATGCATGCCTCACCACCAAACCAAGCACCGTCATCTGTTGATGGATGATGTCAGTCTGGTTGCTGATTTAGAAAGGGCAGTAAGATGAGATCATAGAATCATTAAGGGTTGGAAATACCTCTAAGATCAGCTGAACAATAGCCCTCTGTGAAGACAGTCAGCCTGCTACACTCAGTGTCAGCATGCAATGAACTGAGAGGTCAGCCAAGCCATACACAGAGACCTTTTCTGAGAGGGACTAAATCACATGACAGGACCTCCCCTTGGCAAATCGACAGGGCCAGGCTGCTTTTAGCAAGGGCAGCTACTCCTGAAAAAGGATGGTAATGGCATAAAATGATTAGCATAGGAGACTGTTCAAGGGCAAAGCACATTTGCTAATGATGACTATAGTACATTAGCCTGCTGCTGGGTCCATGCCATCCAAAATAATTTGTTAAAAGATAAAGTTCTGGAGACCAATAAGGCACAGAGGCCTATTGCAACAGAAATAAATTGGAACAGAGACACCCTCTGAAACATAGGCAGCTTAAACTTCATGGTGAGCACTTGCTTATGAGTTCCAGGGTTGTCAACAAAAATCAAGCAGCTGCTTGCATTCTCTTCTGGGCTGGGCTGGATTTTGGTAGCACAGTTTTGGCAGTATTTCTTTATTACTGTGGTTGGTTGCAATTGTTATTTTGCATGGACATCTATAAATCAAAAGGCTGTTCAAAGTGATTTTTTTTTCCAACATTTACTTTACCAAATGACCAACTATCATTTTAGGTACATTCCAAATTCAAACATCATCTGAATTGCTGTGCAAGGAAGAGTCCATATTCAACAATGGCACACTTCTCTGGGAGCTAGGAAAGTACCATTCTCCCCGTCTGTCAGATGGGAAGCAGGAAATACACAGAGAAGCAGGGCTGATTTTCCTGACTTACACAGATTCATTCACAATTCGTCTTGGCTCATGAAAAAACAGTGAAAGGACACCGTCTTTATACTCGTATTTCTTGATTCATGGCACCAAAAAGAGTGGCAAATTCAGTCCCTGTTTGAAAATCACTGGTTCTGGGTTATAAAAGTTTACTGGTTAAAATGTACGAAGTGGATTCAGCAACGGTCACGTATCTTGTAAATACGTTCTGTAACTGGTACAGTAGGACTGTAGATGATACTATAATACTGACAGCCAAAATAACCTTCTACCCAGGACAAATAGCAAACCTCTGAAGTGTTAAAATTTTTAAGAATTTCTTCAGGTAATGTGAAAAGTCAAAAGGAAATTGAAAAAATATCAATAAGAAATCTTTTTAAATTGCCCTTGATAAGGACATTTTTGTATCATCTAATTAGTCACTTTCCTGAGCATGCTAAGAAATTTCTCAGGTTTTGTCACAGGTTTCATAATTTTGCTTTTGTCACTGCCCTGGAATTATTGTTCCTCTTAGAAATCTCTTCTCACATGCAGTAATTTCAACTTTCAACCCACAATCACTGAATTCTGTTACCATTTTGCCTCTTACTGTCAAATTTCTGTCAGTAAGAAACTGTGTCTTCCTGAAGAACCAAATAACTTTCTATTTAATAAGTTATACTCATTTTGCAGAGCATACTTTCTATTAAATTCTTCTATTATTCTTCTCATAACATTCCAGTCGGATTTCGGCATCCCTCTTGAAGTATTTCCAGCAAAATTGGACAATTTATTCCCCACAACAGTTGCACTCATTCCCAATTCAGAGGAACTCTCAAGCTCTTTAAAATATTAGCCTTTCCAGCTACAGGTTTGCTATCAGAGTTAATATTCATCTGATGATTCCATATGACTCCTCATGGTTCTCCTCAGAACCTCGAGGTGACAGGGCATGCCTTAACCTGAGGAATTGTAGCCTTCCTAAACACACAGCCCTGCTTTGGGTAGTACTCTTACACATGTGAGCCTTAACAAAAAGAAGTGAGATTCACTTTCTTAGAACTACAAAACACATGTAGAGCAGTTTGTCATTCCTGAATTGCAGAGGACTGCAGCAAAGGTCTATTTGCCACGTGCAGGCACTATTGTCAGTGAAAAAACATGAAACACTGTTAAGGAAGACCCTTCATGATATGCAGAAGTCCAAAGGAAAATAGAAACCTTCAGCTATTCCTACATAAGGCTTTGTTATTGACATGAGCCTTGTGAACCAGAGTTTGAAAAGAAAAAGCCCAAAAGCCTTATTTAGCAAACTAACTGTTTTGTAATTAAGTAGACTGGAGGCAGATGCCATCAGAGACTCCCTGTAAACTTCTGAAGTGCTGAAATTAACCCAGGCATACTACTAATTTAGCCTATAATTCCAGAATGCATGACAGATCTGAAACTTTATTAATTATCCCACGTACACATGGAAAAAGAGAGCACCTGGTTCTCTTAAATTAAAATTAAATTGTTGTAAACCTTTTCATCAGTCAGGAGGATCCAATTACTCTGAATGATTAAGTGACAAAATAATTAAATAATCCAAGTTGTACAAACCAAAGCATTAAACTAATTCCTATCCTACCTTCATTTCTGAAACTGAGAGTATCTAGATAATAGAGGTAAACTGTAAATTAGAGAGATTAGTCATTGTTCTCATTAGCTAGGATTGTTCCTGTAAATCAGGCAAAAGCTTGTTGGCTAGAAACTCAAATATTCAGGAAAAATAAGGAAATTAAAGTCAAAACTAGATTTAAAAAATACAACTAAAATGATAATGTAGGAATATAGATAGTAGGATCTAACTATTTTAGGATCCATTGACAGGATGGAAATAGAATTAAAAAGGGGGGGAAATGGAACAGGAAAAGAATTCCAAGACGTTGTTTTAGCACAGGAGGATTTGTGTCAGCTTCTAGCCTTTTTTACCAAATGTTTTTGACAAGCTCTACTACAGATAGCTTTTACCTCCAGGGATTAGAAAATCACAAGTGAATCAGTACATTTAAGAAAAGGTTAATTAGAGAATTTTCTACAAGAGAAACAAGAAGAATCAACAGTCAGGATGTTTTTCTGATTGAAATCTCTGTGTAACCATAACAGAATCCCACTTGCTTGAGTCATGCTTATGATCTTGTATTATTCATGTTGTTTTCACAACTGGCATTTAAATTTCACTAACTCAGAGACAGTCCTATACTACAAGCATTATACACAACAAAACCAAAAGGCCAGTATGTAAGGAACATTTTCAGAATGTCTTATGAGCACTTAAAGCTGCTCTGTGGATTTCATAACTGCTTGTTAGGGACAATAAAATGGGGAGATTAGAGCTGTGGTCAGTTTTCAGCAGCTGGTCAGTGCAGACGGTGCACACTGGGAGCTGTCACCCTGGACCTTCTTCATCAACTGCTGAGAGAGGTAGGCAGATTTGCTCAGGGTTTATGGGATTAATATAGGATAGGGGAAAGACTGAGGATTAGGATAATGTCTAGCTGAAGCAGGAGGAGGAGGTGGAAGGGGTTGAGACTCTCACAAGGTTTTTTTGGAAAGCAGGTGTTATCAGTTTGGAGAAAGTACAAGCCAGGGCCTGAGGTATT
This sequence comes from Rhagologus leucostigma, assembly GCA_013397725.1. Lineage (NCBI taxonomy): Eukaryota > Metazoa > Chordata > Aves > Passeriformes > Rhagologus > Rhagologus leucostigma. The sequence continues at coordinate 200,842 of VZTD01001331.1, read as the reverse complement.
GCAGTCAGTTCTGCTGGAGATAACACAATAGTAAGGCAACTAAGAGAACAGGTTGTAGTCAAAGGAATAAGGATTTGGAAGGAGAGTTACGTTGAAGGTCCTAGTACGAGCCAAAGAGACCCACTCCACTACCAGCATTGTCAGTTCTAATTGCTAATTTGCATACGGCAGCACACAGATCAGTGTTAGATCAGCTCTGGAAAACCCCATTAGTGCCAGTACAGGACACTCACATAGCTCTGAAAACCCCCAATATAACTATTTTTCAGGTCAAGTCCCTGAGTCACTGTCTGAACACAGAAAAACTAACTTAATCATAGATAGGAGTTGTGGTCATAATGTGTAGAAATGTCTCCTTTTCTAATCTGTATTTCACTTCTTGAGAACTCATGCACGTATTTTATAGAATTGTTCCAGTTAGCTGCAGAAAGCCAGTGATCAGATCTCCCAGTAACAGGACTTGTTTCCAAAGTTCCCTGAAGTCAAACGGTTACTATAAATCATTTACTGCCTTTACCAAGAACTGCTGTCTCCCAAGAGATCTCTTATTTGCAGAAGTTGTTCAATTTGCGGTGGTAGAGGGATACTCTTAAAAAATGCAAATTCATTTTATTTTTTTTAACCAACCATGATACAACAAGTATTCAAAATAGAAACCTGAAATCATGGGCTCTATTTTATTGAAATATTTACAGAATTATGAAATTAATGAGAGTCTAAAAGAGTATATAAGAAATATACCTATTTGTTTGAAAAGCATTAAGTACTCTAAATAAGACATATATGAAGTGAAACTATGTCAATCATTAAACACATTCCATGCACTTGAACTGGTAAAAAGAATCACTTCAGAATAATACAACACTGATGTAGAACATTTCTTAGAATTAAAGAGAGTTAAGATCCCTCGGCTATGTTTAAGGTCCCATTTCTTTCAGACAGATCATTAGGTTCCCCCAAAGTGCCTCCCTCTGCCAGCTGGAGGTCTAAACTGGTGTTATTAAGGTTTTTGATCCATCTAGTTTTAGCTCTTCCATTTCTGAGCTACAGCATTAAAAAAACCAACAACAAACCACTGCAACATTTACAGAGATTTATGGTATAAATTCCAAGCAATACTAATATAAGTGGCTGTCTCCTAAGAGAATCAAGTATTAATATGAACATACCAATTACTTCATACAATTGGAGAAAGGGTATTTCCATAAAGAATGTTCCTGAATCTCAGCAGAAAAAAATATACACATATAAATAAATTCATTATTTATATGTGTATATTTATATGTGTATATTCTACTGATTTTTGAAGTGTAGACTGTGTTAAAAGATACTGATACTACTTACATGATAGATGGTGTTCGTTCGCTGAAAGGACAGATTGCTGTGCCTGCTACTCATGTTTTGGTTCTTCTCCCATTAATGACAGTCCACTGCAAACTGAGAATGTAAAACTTGTCATACAAGCACTGAGCAGTCACGACATAATGACAACTTTTAATTACAATCCTGAGCTGCATTAGCCAAAATAAGAGAACACACCAACAAAATTAGAGGATGGTGTTAACTAGAGTTCTTGGAGCGTTCCTGATTTTTCTTTCAAACACCAACATTAATTGTGTCCAATTCAGTGTGACTATAAGCTAGAAATGAGTATTAAATTTCTAATTCAAACCCCAAGAACAGGTTTCTTAATGCCTTCTAACTGCATCAGCTGTATGTCTGACAATACAGCTAGATCCATTTGGCAGTAAGCTGTTACAATAACTCAGTGAAATGAGAAATTACCTACCAAGCCCCTTTTCCAGATTAACACAATGCATCAAACCCTTTTCAAACAGTCATTTCACCTACAGGCTATATGCAATGGTATTTTCAAATTCTAAAAGATTTTGTCAAAATAGGTTATTAAAATAGTATTTAACTCCAGCCTTTGCAGGCCGTCACTCTCCAAGTGCATTTGGACAGTGAGAAATCCATAAAGACCATAGTGGATCTCCAAACCAACTACAGATCTTACTTGCCAGGCTGCAGAGAAATTTGCAAAGACACTCTTCAGAAATGATATCTAATGAAGCAGTACCATCAACTGCAGATTAGCTTGGCTTTCTTTAAGTCACTGGGTAAAGAGCCCATTCCTATCTTAAGAAGATATGACTAGAAAAGAGCTTTTGTATTCCCCAAAATATTCATTCATACAAGCAGATTATTCTTTGTAATCATAAATGGTAATAAAATATTAACCTTTGATCTGCCAAAATGTTTCAAAGGCCTATTTAGCCTCCAGGGGGGAAGAAAAGGAAAAAAAGGAAGTTTCCACACGCTGTGTTAAATAGTCTGTAAAGGTAAATTTACATTTAACAGTTTATCTAACACTTTACCACCACTTTCCATTTCTTCCTACTTGTCCCTCCTCTTCCGCTGCTCTTTCCTCCTCCTTTGCAGTAGCCACAGTTTCACCTTCTATCCTCTCTCTTTACCACATTTTGGCACTCATCAGGCTTCCCTGGGCAATGATCTGACTCCTCAGCATAGCAATATCCACCTTTCAGCTTGGTTAGTTCTCAGCCAGCCGAGCAGATTCAATGAGTAGACAGCCACGTTAACGGTGGAAATATGGGATATAGAGACAGAAGCAGGATGCCTCCTGTCAGCACCACAGAGCCAGTATATGGGTTCAAACTTCTCATGAAATTTCACCATAAGTGAATACCAAGCAAACAGTAGAATATCACTTAGAGGATCCACTTCAGATTCAGGTGAAAATAAGGACAACAATATCTTTCTGATGAGAAAATGTAGCCATGAAACAGGTCTGAAATCCTGACAATCGAAACAAATCCAACAAAAAAAACAAGGAAACCGTATTATACCAAGTTTTTTGCTCCTGGTTAATAATCACCACTCTTAGGTAAAGAGTTAAAGTAAATATACAGTGCTGTAAGAAGCAGTACTGAAATACTTGAATCTGTTGAAAAATATGAGTTGGTGACATACTGTCACAGGCATCCAGATGACTCCTCAGGTTCAGCTGCTTGCGCTGCATCGCTTGGCACTCCACACAGCCGGCGTCAGCCGGCCAGAGCCCCGTGTTATTGAGATGACCTCCCTGGCACTGGGAACAAACAGGGGACAGCTGATATTAACAGTTTGAGTGACTGACAAGCTGAGAGATTTTCCTCAGCCGCTGCTTCCAAATAACAAACTCCTCAGCAAAAGACATGTCTTCACTGAAGAAACCAGGCCTGTATTTGCAACACGCATCATCTGACATAAACAGTCTTATCACCTCTGCTAACAATAAAGTTTTGCATAATCTTATCATGTTTGGGTTTTTTTCCATTAATACTTGGAAAGGCTTACGCAAAACAAATTGTATGTGGGATATTTTTTGCCCACCCACAGCGAAGGATACTGTGTATCTGGAAGCACAGGAAGGATTGCCAGAGTCTGAAGTCATCGTGTTTTCACAGCAGTTTCAAATTTCAGATAAACAGCTAAGCATACATGCTTATCATACATGTCAACATGAGGTCTCCCGTGGTCCCTGGACCGCTCAGTTAAGGTAAGCCTGAGGCCTGCAAGGTGGCTGAATTTATCCCTCTGCTGCCAGAAGTCACATTTCCTATATCTTTCTCCTCTTGCTGCTTGTCTCCCGGTCAGAATTAGAGTTTTTCTTACTCCCTAATGCTACTGTTCCTGTCATCTCCTATTGAGCCTATTCAGCTCACTGACATAGTGGATACTCATGGATCTGGGGGTTTAGGTTTGTTTCCAAGTTTTCTTTTTAATTACTTTCCTGACAGATTAGCAAATATAATTGCTTCACAGATTAATCAGATGAAGGGAAGTGACAGGAGAATACGGCTGGAAGTGTGGGAGGAGAAAGCAGTAATTCCTCTTTGCTCTCCTGGGAGCTATCAGATAAAGTTCATCTCATCTTGCAGAAAGTCTGAGCTCCAGTGCTACAGGCACAGACTGGTTAGGCAGCTTCTCAAAGGAGCAGCCTGAGAGCTCTGCCCATGCCTCAGGAGAAGGGAACCAGCTGACGTAACCCACACAGGCTGCTGAATGGCTTCACCACCTCCAGTGGTGAAGCCTCTTCTACACCACACCCTTCCCAGCTCCAGCTGCAGATAGAGTTTTCTCAGAAAGAATTCCTACTTCAGCTCATCTTCCAGAACAAATTATCTGTACTTTTAAGGCTTTCACCAGCAGCACTCGGTAGAGTGGCACTGGTACACCTGGCACTAAGTGTTCACAAAAATGTGTCTACAAGGCCCTAACTTTGCTCTGCCATCTTACTGAGGTCTCTTAGTACACCATGACTGTCCTCTTTGTGTTCTCCAAGAGCATCAGAAAATAAGAATCAGAAGAATATGAGGGGCAGTTTCCTTACTGTGGACAGCACGGTACCTGTCTGGGTTTTGTTACTTTCCCCAGGATTTGGCCCTGGTTATGGGGTGTTGGTTTTCACTTAATAAAACATAACCAAACGATGCAATAACTAAAGCTGGTTCTCAAAGCCCTGCTAAAAATTCCCCACACAGTTGGCTGGGTAGGATTTAAAACTGCCCTATTCTTAGAAGTGCATATCTGCAGCAGTTGGAAAACGCAAGGTTGCAAGTAATGCATTCCACAACACGTTTAAGGCACTGATCCTGAGTATTTCAGATACTTTGTGGGTTTGTTTCAGTTTACATTAAAAAAAAAAAAAACAAACCAACAAACTGAACTCCCCCTCCCCAAACCACCACAAAACAAACATAGTCCTATCATTTATCTGGGCACCTGAACACATTCTATTAAGAGTCTCGCATTTGATATCACCACAGGAATTACACTTAAACTATTCATTGAAGTGTGATTTTTAAATGAGACACAACAGAGTGTTAAAGGTGTTTTGGAAAGCCTCCCACATCCAGAGGTTCATAAAATACATGAGACTAAGAAGTGACAAGTCTGGGAACATGAAAAGGGCTACACAAAACATGGTTAACTGATTAAAAAATAATCAGTATACTTCAACAAAGTTCACTGTGTAATTTTAGAAAATAGAGGCAAGATGGTCCATATTTAGCGCAATAGCACTTCTGGCTGGGTTCAACTACACCCCTACCACAGAAGAGACACCTGAGCCCGTGCTGCATTCTAAAACCTCTCCATAGCATTGAAAGATGTCTGAGCAGCAGATGTACTGTAAAATATGATTTTAAAAAATCAATGTGTTAAAAAAACCCTGAAGATGATGACAAATAGCTGTTTCTTTACTTTGAGTTTAAAGAATTAATATATTTATAGTTATGAATAGTAACAGGAAGGGAGTTGTACCAACTGAAACATAATAGTCCAAGGCTTTTCCTCCCAGAGATTCAGGGTGTGTATCTACTCAAACAAGTGAATGAGGTCGAATTTAGCTTCATAAAACTGTATAAATCTGAGATATCTGGATATTGTTTTGCTTCAGTGAGAGGACCCAAGAAATTCATTATGTTAAAGGACCTGTCTAGTAGGGCATTACTTCTCCAAAATTTGCCTTCAAAGCATAATTTAATCCCTCCTGAGAGCTGGCAGATGTTTTCTTATGAATTTCCTTTAAGATCCTAACATAGATACACTTTTTAATAATTTCAGATGTATAATTTGATGAAGGGACATGAGCTTTATTTAGATATTCAAATTTCTATTTCTTGTTTGTTTATTTTCCACCTGTAAAATGCAAAATCTTGGTTCTAGCTGGAGAAGATACTGTCTCTCAATCAACTGAGGCATCCCCGATAACAGACTTTTGGGTCAATTGACAGGAAGGCTGCAGTAAACATTTTTATTGAGAGACCTTCAATGAAATTTATCTCCTCTCTATTCCTGCTGTCAGAGAGTCAAGGCTACATGCAGACAAATGCATAGAGGCAGTATATTTGCTCACTGTAAGAATATAGAATTCCCTTTTGTACTGAGTCCAAAACACCCTTTTCGTGTTTCAAACACAGTTACCAAAGGCAGCTCATCACGAAGCAAAATTATCAAACTAGTTAAGATGAACAAAATGTGAATTCATGAACTCAGTAAACACTCTTTGCAGAAAGCATAGGCTATGTTTTCAGCTGATAACAACCTAATCAACTCCATTCACTTCAAACTCACTTTTTGAAAAAGTGAAAGCTTCTTTTTCCTTACCTTTCATGCAATGTTTCTTCTCAGAGGCAATTGTTCGCTACTACAATAATCTATATCTCACTGTACCTCAGCTTAATTATGTGTTTCAAAAGAAATCCCAGTACAATGAGCAAGAGTAGAACTGAGGCTGATATTGTATGTAGACTATGGCCAGGGAAAGCCACTACAGTTCTGAAGACCATTCCAGGACTCAGACATTGCTCCAGAAATGAACAACAGAACTTGCATTTTCAGCTGTGAAAGTGCTTCTGTGGTCCTTCTAGATTTTGATTCATAATACTGCATTCTTCTCCATTCCCATCCACTTTTCTGTAAGACTTCATAATGGAACTCTTTCACCTTGTGCTATAGATTTTCATTACTATTCCTAAATTAGGTACACAGTGCAAAAGGGAAACGAACAAAGAAATAAGTGAAGCCAAAAAATCCAACCTGTATGACTCATTATATGATACACAAACATTTTCTGCGTCACTCAGAGAATCTATTCTACCAAAAGAAAAACAAGCTTTTTCTTAAAGTTGCAGAATAGGTAGATAGTTTCCTCTGGATATGCTTCTGGCAGGCAAGTTCTGAGAAACCTTGTTCCAAGAACCCTGCGGCCTGAAAACACAGCTGTTCAGATTCACTGCTCTAATCTTTACTCCATGGGTACTCCTATTGGTAAGGCAGGCTTACGGGGCAGACAAAATGACAGCTGGTCCATTTCTTCTCTTGCACATAAATCCCATTTAGAATAGGATTAAGATAACTGGAAAACAACCCATTGACTGAACAACAAATCCTGCCTAGCAAAGGGATATATATGATTTAAACAATTTAAAATATTTAAAGTGGGTTTTAAATACTTTCTTAATAATGGTCACCTAAAACCAGAAGCAACATTCTAGAAACCTTGTTCAGGTTACGTCAATTTACTGGTTTAGATTAGGGAAAGACATGTTAAATACTTTTCCAGTCTGTAACTAACTCACATCCACAAGTTGGGTTTTTAAAAACACTTAAATAATCTTTGAGCATAAATTTAGGAGAATATTTTAGATCATGAAAATTCAAAGTAATGCAATCCTATTGATTTTAATTTGATCTTGAAATACAGATCTAATTCCTCCACCCATTGAGAGTAGATCCCATTCATATTAGAGTACAGATTCTGGCCCAAAACAGACATCCTTACTTCTGATGTAATTACTTGCTGCTTTAAATATTTTTAAGCATTCTGAAGTCCACATGCACACTTTAAGACGAACTTCACAGAAGACAAAGGTAAAATAAGTCGGTTTGGGTTTTTTTTCAAAGTTTGGTAAGGCAGGCTATACTAACTTATGAAAACTTAAACAGAAAGACTGTCTCTCTACTGGCTTCTGCAGCAACAATATATTTATTTTCACAGGGTGGTTGAATTTATTCTTAAATCCATAAACCAAACTCATTTAAATTCCCACGTAATCTGTTTCTTGATACACCTAAATACACTTGTCTTTGAACTTTGCGTTTGCTTTAATATGGTAATTTTTAAAATTTCAGGTGCTGACCAAATGAAGTATATATTAATATTTTAAAAACAGAAATAAAATCTTCACTGGAGATTAAAAATGAGGTCTTTGCAAGTTTGAACAAAACCTCAGGGTGGATCAGAGTAGAAACAAAACATTAATGAATCCTTAATCCCCAGTGCAGAGGGGGAAAATCTGCTCATGTATACAGAGTGATGGCATACTAGAAAGGTGGAAATTGAAATTAAATATTGATTTCTATTGAATTATAAGGCTGTAATTTCACCATCAAGTGTTCAATTCTGAAGCATCTTAGAATTTGCTAATAACAAGCTTGATTTGCCACTAAGATTCAGGTCACTGTACCAACATGTAAAATCAACCCTGTCACCAAATCCTGCTGAGTTTAGTCATGTCAGTGAATTAGCAGTAAAAACCCAAACATGCTGACTGACTCTTCTGCTGGTGTCCTTACAAAGACTTGAGTTAGATGATACTGAATGTAACAAAGGGATTCCAGAGTCACATTACATCTTTATGCTGTTTGATTTGCTTAGAATTTTTTCCACAACTGGATTTTACTAAGGCAGTTCCACTTGTTCTGCAAGTTTCCCAGATTGATTTTGGATGGCTGACTCTCACTTAGGTAAATGGAAAGGTCAAAATGTGCACCATCCTTAAAGGCAGAGAATGCTGTTTTCAGCAAAAGTCCGCAGCAAGTCAGCTGAATAAAAATCCAGCATGAGAGCCACCAGCATTTTAGATTCATCTCAGCAACACTGCAGTGATGATCCTGAAATCCTTACTTAGACAAAGCTTCCCCTGAGTCTCAGATAGCTGACCAGTAATTGCACAGATTAACACTTGCATTTAATGAAAGACCTGACTGCTTCAAGTTTATCTTACTTTAGGTTAGCAGTTCTAAAACTTCCCCAGCTATGAATATAGCTTTTCTGAAAATTTCATTTACCAAACTAAATTGAAACTGCCATCTCAAAAAAACTCCACGCCATACAGTGCTAATATTACAACAGGTTAAAATATAAGGGTGAAATAAGATTAATAATTTAAATAATAAACTTCATAAGTTTAAATAAACTTAATAAGTTTTAAATATCTGTATATCACCAGAAGCATAGAAAAAGAGAGGAAACAGAAATAGAACCATAACAAAAGTTTACTTCAGCCGTGGTCCTGTAAGAGTCTGGTTTGGGCATTTAACAGTTAAAGAAGCAGTGGCACGCTAACCGAGCACATTAAAACAAAGAGTTGGCAGCTCCTGAAGGAAAAGAGCTTGTGCTCCACTGTTCCAACTTGTCAGTCAACTCATGCCAGCACTCTCCTTGTCTGCCTCTTCTCCACACCCTCATTACATGTGTCTGTCTGGACTGATCTGCTCATCTGTTCAGGGACTCTTCTGACAAGTCAAGAATTCTGCCGTCTTTCTGCTCTGGAATTGGATCAAATCACCTCAGCTTTTTTTTGTAGCCCCACCAGGAGGCTTTTTGCTTATGGTCTCATTCTGTTTGCCTTCACTACTTGTCTGTTTTTGATTTGTAGAATGGAGGAAGCCGAATTGCTGAAAGAAAGATTCCAGGCCATAACAGTAAGTGCTCACGGTTATAATTCATTATTTAAAAAAAAAAAAAAAGGCTTAGAAGTAATATCATTAATGAGCTGCTGTGTGTTTGCTGAATAATGGACAGGACAGAAAAAGAAAAGACTATGTCTGCTTGAAATTGTTACTTAATAGTGCTAGTTTATAAGATACTGCTTTAAGACAGCTAAGTTGACTGTACGGACTTCATTATGGGTTGTATTGCACTTTAAAATTAAATTCAAAGCGGTGGAAGTGTGTGTGCAAATCACTACTGGACAGTCTAAAACACACATTACTGTCATCATACTGAGTGTTTGCCTGAAGGTCAAAAGGCAGCTAGAGAATTCCAGAACAAATCAATTTTCACATTTCACAATGTGAGATTAAATATTTTTCATTTGCACTGTGGACTTATATATAATTTCTGAATTATTGATGATCTGTCATAAGTATTGCTGTCTGAAAAGCAAAAAAGGACAAGCTTGGATTAAGCAAATTCCTACCTGACAATTTTGAGAGGAAGGACTCAGTGAAGTTTCTGCTGAAGACATTAGAAAACATTTTAAGTTGCTCTTCTAAAAGGAAATCTGAGTGATGATTTCTAGTGTGTAAAAGGAACAACTAAACAATTTTTAAAGTAATACAACCTGACGTTATAAAAAATGGCTGAATCCTAATTCTCCTCCGATTTGATCTCCACTGAAACTTATTCAGTTACAAAAGACTTAAACTGAAACAAAATTTGGCCCTCTGAGATGAAAGGAAACCTCCAGAAGGATCACTCACTCTCTTAGTTAAAAAACAAATAATGGAAACAAAGGTATTTGTCACATTCTTAACATGATAGATTAGTTGTGAAACACTACTAGCAGAATAAATGGTGAGCAGAATTAAAAAATACTTCATCAGGATCAAAATAAATGTAAGAAGGCATAACAGGAAATCTACAGGAAGCTAATAGGCTGGGTTTTAATTCAGTTGAGTTCTAACTATGGCACTTGATAAAAGCCAACAGGACCATTTATCATATTCACTTCAGACCTGACACAAGCCCACAATAAGGTAATTTGAAATGTTTTAGAGGTTTAGAGTACATTTGTTTGTTTAACTGCGATGTTGCTTGAACCAGGGTCGTAACCTGGACTTTGTCTCTAGTGTATGGGCTCAAAAGATAACAACTGTTTTGGCACTCCAGAGAAGACCAGGCCTTGCAATGTTTTATACTCCCCAGCAGCAGGACTGGGGCAGCATGCTTGTCTGATGAGGCTCCTGGGAACATACTCAGGTTGGCCTTCTCCAGCTGCATCTTTGCTTCCAAATGAATACTGGAGAAGTATTTTTTTAAGAAACTGGGGCAGCCTCCAGTGTCTTGCATTAGAAGAAACAGGAAATCATATTTGGGTTCTGCCTATGACCTCATTTATTACACTTGCTGTGTCAAGAAGTTATTTGCTCTCTACTTTCATCAGTCCAGAGCATTTAACTGAAACACTCAGAGTGCTCAGACTGCAGAAATGAAGTAGCCTAAATAAGGTGAAGTTATCAACCTTAACAATCTGCAGTATGAGTTGTCTAGGGAAACAACACACAGCAATTATCATAGCAAGCTCCTCAGTGGCTCTGGGGAGGTTTGTCTCAAGGAACACACCTGGGAATTTCAAGTGCTACCTACCAGATGTTTGCTGTAAAGGATCTAACAGAGGCACTCAGAGCAGTCAACAACTGAACCTGCACTAACCCTTATTGGTTTCTGTTGTTAAATACCTGTCTCCTTGACAGCAACTGGCTCTCACAGAGCTAGAAGGATTTTCAAAGTCTTGTTCAAATCTTCTCCATGGAGCAAACAAAAAAGGAAAACATTATTATTGTTTTTGTTAGTAATGTTGTTGTTATTAAATATTTTGATGCTCCCATGGCTCTGAAAAGGAAACTTCTTCCTTTGTTATGTAGCTACCACCTGCTGCTGGTGTATATAGAATATAAAAAATAAAAAAATCAAATGCCTCCATTTTATTAGCAAGACTTTCATACCTTAAATATGAAAGTTTTAATATTTTTGTTGCTTAATGGGTTTTAATACCTGGAAAATTACGTGAAAATAAAAATACATTAGCTAAAATATTAGCTGCTTCATGGAATTTGACAGTATGTGGCATTTGCCAGGGGACCAAGACCACCATCTTTGGCACCACTGTAGAACACTGACATAAACTAATGGACTTGGCAGACAAGATATTTCACAAGGCACTGCTCTGTGGATGTGATTCCCCTTTTTCCAGACAGATCTAGTTTAGAGCACAATTCATTTCTACGCACAAAAGTCAGGAAAGAGTCCCACATATTTCAGTAGGAGTGAAAATTAACACCAAGTCCTACCTTGCATTGATGAACAACAGAAAGGAATGGCTGAAGACGCTCCTTCCCAAAAGGCAAATCCTGCTCACCTTCACAAGAGCATAGTAAGAGAGGGTTCAAGGACTCCTGCCAGCAACATGATTATCTGCAGGAGCAGAGCACAAGGTTTAATAGAATCATGGCTCCCTTAGCTATCCAGGAATAAACATTCATTCCGTTAGATGCACAGTCAAAGCTTCGTAAAGGAAGACGTGACGTGCAGACAAAGCACAGCAGAACACACTGTAGAAAGTGTTCTAACAGGTTTTTAAAGTTATTTTGGCACACAAGGTTCAAAAAGATTCCTCATACTTCTTAGCTTCTGGAATTACACCAAACTATATAGATATATAAACTAGACATAGAAAAGACAATCTATTTCAAACTATTTACTCTGGATAACTGTATAATGGATATTTAACACCAGCCAGTGAAATTAAAACATGCTAGAACACCAAAGGATACAAGAAGAAAACTTTCAAAGAAAAAGCTTGGGACATAAAAGAAACACGGACTTCTAAAAAAATCCAGGCAAAAGTTTCTTTACTGAATAGGTTCCTTATTACAGGTTCCTTATTAGTTTAAAATGCACTAATTTATACCTTTATACTCCGATTTCTTTCTGCGCAGTAGTTTATGTACAAATACTCATTTCAGACTGCCCAAACTCTTATTACACCCCCACTGGTACAAAAAGACTATTCAAATTGACTTAGGATATTTTTTTAAGAGTATAAACCAAGTAAAAGTTCATTCTCTGGCTAAGAATCTTATCCAGAACTTTAGTAAAGACAAAGAGAGTCTTCCGTAAGAATTTTTATAATCTGTAAGCACCAGCTCTTGTCACACTGCTCATCTAATGATTTAAAGGCCATTTATACCATGAGATCAGGAATATTTCCTAAGTAAGGAAAAGTGTGAAGATCAGAGACCAGACACTATGTCTTCCAAATCAGGACTGGCCAAGAAAAATCCAGAATAGCAGCTCTTGGATAAAGTCTCTCACAAGGGAAATTGAAGAAAAATTACATATTGAACTGCTCCTAAATCAGTAGCTTTGTTAATTGTATTAAAGAGCATTGGCAAAACAGAAAATCACTGCAGAGATGAAAATAGCATGTATTTTGAGGAAAGAGTTCCACCTGTTCTGTTTAGAGCATTAAAAAGGCAGACTAACACCATCAAGGAAAAATTGTAAAGCGTTTATAAATAACTACTATACTTTGCAGACTGCAAGAGATCAGTGACACTCTGATGTTCACCTGCTAAATCCCAGCATAGTACCAGTAGTGCTCGGCCAGTCTTCCTATCCTTCAGCAAAGTGTCCTTAGAGCCCGTGGCCCCACTGCTAATTTCTAATTTCCAGTAACAGTGAAGCAATTCAGCCAAGCACACCACGTCTCTTCCTGTTTCCAAATTCTGGATCCTAGGGAAATGGTGGAGAACAACTCCCAGCCTTAGGTCCAGCATTTCCTTACTGACTTTTTCCAGTCCTTACACACAGCTGGTTCCTCAGGTGGGCTGAAAGGGCAAGGCTCTTCCTCTGTTTGTGAAGAAATCAACTCCTCCCTAAACCATGCTTGTCTGAAAACAGACTCTTTAAAAAAAAGCTATCGCTTTTTTAACAGAATCAAGCTGTTCTAATTGAGAGGAAAGAGGGATTAGCTTCCAGTCAACAAACATTTCTGCACAGGACAACAGAAGATTCCATTTACTTCCCTAAAATGTATCAAGAAACAAGTACAAATGTTTTGATTGGCACATGGCAAGAGAATAGCTTACTAATACACCTTATTAAAATTACTTGCCTTTGGCATGATTCCTTTTCCACTGGCTGCTGAGGACACAAGGTACTAAATCAGCATTTGGCCTCACACAGAGGAGCCACAAGGTTACTCCATGTGACAGTGCTATCCAAAAACAGGAGAGGCTCAAGCATTGCCAGTGTTCAGACACTGTTCACTCATTTCCTCTTTTTCTCTAATCTGTAATAAAAAGGATTAAGGTGGCACTATAATAGACCAGGACTACTCGAGGTTTTTCTTCTAAAGATCAGCAGCCATGAAAACAGCCTCTGCATAAGCAAAAAAATTTTTTTTTTAAATTGAGAGGTAGCAACAACATATATGAAGCATCTTATATTTCTCTGTTCTCATCTTTACCATTATTTGATTAACTGAATTTCTAAGTCTTTGTTTATTCCTGTTTATGTCAGCTATTAGCCACAAGATACATAAGCTCAGTGCTGGATTCACCAGAAGCCCATTGCATTTAGTGATGTATCACAGCTGCTCAGTGCAGGCTCTTTCCTCCCCTAAACAACGTGTGGGCTGCCTTAGGAATTTTGGACCTTAGGACCCATTTTTAGTCTCACTCCACATGCACAATTCTGCTCAAATGTATTTTCTTCCTGTTTTCATCCCCTACCCTTCCCAAGACTAAATAATTTTTATTTTGCATCATCACTCCTTTGTGGTCATCAACACATTTAAATGTACTTTGGAGGAACAGCAGTGGAAACCATGCCTGTGTAGGATCAAGCTGTTGCTGCAAAGAATTATGCACTGCCTAAGCACCACATAAGCTTTAAAATAAGGTTTATTTTCATGGATTGATTTCACCCTACTGAACAACGCTTACATAATAATTTTATTAACAAGTAATTTCCCTTAACAAAGTTTTACTGTCCTTAATTTGTAGGACAAAAGAAAACTGCAAGAAGAAATTACACAGAAACGTCTAAAAGTAGAAGAGGAAAAAATGAAACACCAGCATTTAAAGGTAAGTAAAGTGTTAGATTTATGTAACTAAAGATAGCCTCAAGTCACACAGCATGAATAAAGGTTGGGGATTTTGGAATGCAAATCTTCATGCATTTAAGTTGTGCTTTTACTGTCAAATTTTCACAGCTTTTTGGAGTCTTGCCAGGACTCCATTTGACTTTAATAAGCATCACTCTTTGAAAAAAATTACACTGTGAGGCTAATGTTACTTGATCACTTTCATGGCATAAAATGAGATCACAACCAGGAAAAACTCACAGCTGAAAATTAAGCCTCACATTTCAGACTGGGTGTGTTTACTCCCTAATCCCACAATAGCAGCCTCACTTGGTACAGGGTGCAGCACAATCATGAGGTTGGATTGCACTTTTTTCCTGGAAAAAAAACCCTATTTATTTGGCTGTAGGCTTCTGTCAGCTTGTTTAATTATTCTTTAGTAAAATAATGCCGGTTTTTGTATAGTCAAAAAAAATAGTATAAATGTTACGAATACTGTTCTCAAATATGGCCTGGTAAACTCAGGATTACAAAGCCCAAAGGTACTAAGAAACCTAAATATCCACCTTTGTAGATAATTGAAATTGCAGTGATTTCTACCCAACACCACTATTCTTAAAATGTTTATAGCACTTTGGCAGCACATGTCATTTAGGGAGATAAGACAAAATCTATGCTTCTAGAAATATGCAAGACTTGGTATTTTGCATGATCTTTTCATTATGTGAGCAGATAAACAGTTTCAAGGAAGATATATGGAATCTAACACCAGGAGCATGGCGTGTCTCCTCGAGCAAATGTGAGAGAAGCATATTTAAAACAGACAGCAGATCCTGAGTTTCATCCACCCTTTTCTTTTGTGTCAAGCCAAAAAAAAAGAGAAACCATGATAAACTAGTTCATAGAGCCAGGCAAGCCAACACACAGCCAGGCCCAGGTTTTATTGGAAGGCAGTTACTCCAAGGACAGCCTTGACCATTTGTTTAACATCTTGTCTAAAAGGGAGGCGAATATCTTTTCCAAGTCCTGTAACCTTTGAGGAGCAAACATGTGGCTCTATTCCTCCATCATAGTACATGGCTACACTGAGTACTGAAAGTTATATTTCAAGTTTCCATGTCTATAAATCCAGATGACTTTTTTGACCTTCTTTATAGAGGGATAAACTGATCTGTTCTAGAGAACCAGCTAATCCTCACTAGTGCTGTGTGCAGACAGAGCCCCAGGGCAGTTTCCTTACAGACTTAGTACATGTTTGTAGCTAAAATTAATAGGTTCAATGGAGTTTTAAAAGTTAAGAAAGCAAAAACCAACCTTGCACTTATTCTGAAGAAATTTTATGGAGTTTTTAGAGAGGCTAAAACAGTCTTGGAAAAATACTACCGAAATGGTTTTCCTTTGGAAGAGAACAGAGGATGTGATTTCTTTGCCTGTTCTATGAGAAATCATACAGATATCACACAAAAGATTTTAAGTAAATCAGTCCTATTGCATATACGAGGCAAATCAAAGATCTGTTGAGGAAATTATTCACTTGCAAAAGAAAGATCAGGCATACATTTAAATACTATAAATATATACTTACATACACATGTATGCTGTATAAATACATACATTATTTAGAGCACACAAAACGTAGACTACTTTTTCCAGCTCAGGAATAAGATAGGCACCTAATATCAAATACAACATTAGTACATGAACATCTTTCGCTTGATGCCCTAGAAGCTTTGTCCCTTAATGAACATTCATGCTTCAGACTAATTCCGGTATTTCAATGGAGTCAAACAACGAAAGGATCCAGTACATAAATTGCTTTAAGACAGATTTAGACTTCAAAAACACTTAAACACTGCAGTAAATTTTATTGAGGGATTATTTCCCTGGCAATTCAGGTTGATTTCACTCATTTATACACATACCAGCTGTGCATGGTGAAGTCCAGAGCTCCGTGATCTATTAGCATAACTCATACATGTCCCCTAGGAAACTATTGCAGGTTAGTAAATCTCACTGCCATAGAGATGTTCTTCTTAGATGGATATCACTATCCTGTTCCCCATTTGTCATTCATATTTATAACCCTTAGCAAAATGTTTATTTAAAGGTTGTTGGTTTGGTTTGTGGGGGTTTTTTGATCGGAGCTTTTTTTGGTATGTTTTTTGTTTGTTGTAGGCTTTTCTTTTTTAAACTTCCATTTCGTAAATAGAAATCCCTGCTCTGGCTTCCCAATGACTTTATTTGCTGTCCCCAAGCGAACTTCTTACCAGAAAGACAGAGATGAGGCATCATAACAGACCTTAGTTATCTGGTAGAACTGGAGAAGGAACGTTTACTCCCTGCATGTGCACTTCTATCACATGAAGTGATGCATGCAAGCAAATACACCTGTGTGGACAGGGTTTCACACAACTGCAAGGGGTCCTGGGGGCTGCTAGTGCGGGGTACAGGGGAAATTTCATCAAGTATTTCTAGATGCGCCAACAACAACTAATCCTTCCTCCTACCTGGAATCCTTCTCACTGAGGCAGCAAGGCAAAGGACCAGACCTTTTAAATGAAATTGTTTAAAAAGTGCAGTCAGCACTGATTTGCATGTACTTTCTAAGAGCTTTTACAGTTTAGCTTATTAAGTACCAGGCTTCTGACATGCCTGAACTCCATTAGTGCTACTTTGTAGGTGCTGGTCACGCACCTCCTTCTTCCTCTAGTAGTTGACAGTGTTGAACCACACTTTTTTTGTGAAAAAGCATGAAAGTTATTTATGCCTTCCCCAAAATGTTTTAAGGTAAACTGCCATACCCCTGGGAGAGCAAGACCCACAAACTCAAAACACCTTTGCTTTCCAGTGAAAGATGAATCTTCCAGCGCTAGTCTAGCCTTGTAAAGGATTGTAGTGGAGTTATACCTGGAGCACACACTGTAAATTACTCACAGAATTTGCAGAATATTGTCACAGTACTTTTGATGTGACTATGAACCACAAAACAAAGTGATTACTTTCCAGCCTCTGGCCCTTTCCAGGTACATCGCAGTGTATAAGTATCCCTTTCCCTTAACACACGGAGCCTAATGCAAAATGAAAGTGCTTTCATGCAGTGCTGTAACACTTGCACAGCCTAGTTCTGAGCTAGAGACACTTTGTCATGGAAGGAAATGCTAGACAGCAGAAAGAAACCTGTCAGGCCCAAAGCAGCTGCTCCTGCACTGGCTTGTGTACTGCCTGGATGGAACAGACTTGAAACCGTCTTTTATTCAAAGGCTGTTTTCCAAACTACACAATGTGTCATTCTTTCAAAAATGGCTAATTAAATGAAAAAGATTACATGGCATTTAGTTGGGAGTAGCAGAAAACTGCTCCAGAAACACGTAAAAATAACACTATTGTGTTACACTCGTATTTAGGGTGTTTGTTTTCTTGGGCCTAACCCTATACATAGAGAAGCTTTTGTTTATTTCAATTGATGGTATCAGTTTCTGAGGTCTACAGTGCCAGCCCCGCTGTAAATCTCACAAGGAATTATAAATTTATTTTTGGAGACATCAGTGCTAGACTAATACAGTTCCAGCCAGGATGACAACCTCACTTTTCTAGAAGCCCAACTCTTCATTAAAATCTAAACAGCTTGATAGAAAGGGAATTAATAACTCTGTGCCCTCCAGCTTGAGAACACAGTATCTTGTGGTGAATAGGAGTTGTGCCAACACCAGACTACCTGCATCTACCAGATCATGTAAAACTATCCTATTAAAATCTGCATTTATTTCATTAGAGCCTAAAACACANTCAGGAAGTGCTGCCAAGTGTGGTTCAACACTGTCAACTACTAGAGGAAGAAGGAAGTGCGTGACCAGCACCTACAAAGTAGCACTAATGGAGTTCAGGCATGTCAGAAGCCTGGTACTTAATAAGCTAAACTGTAAAAGCTCTTAGAAAGTACATGCAAATCAGTGCTCTCAGGAAGTGCTGCCAAGTGATTCTGCAGACTGAGTCACAGCTCAGGACATCAGTTTGGAGCAACCTGTGTTTACCAGGATTTCCTAGGATCCAGTGTTGAGAGAGACAGAATGCTGTCCTGCAGGCTAAGGCAACTGCAAACATTGCTCTTACATCCCACAAGTAAAATAATAAAAAGCACCATGGAGTGCACAGACTTCTCAACAAGCCTGTTTTAGACATACTTTCTATGACATTTTATGTCAAGTGGAAAGTTGCTTTTAACTGCAGTCAGGTCCTACATATATATTCCTCTGCCAGTTGGGCCTCAGTAATAACCTCATGGAAAGTACACAATAAATAGAAAAGTGTAGGAAGCAACAGTTTAAGTGACTCAACACAAGATGCAGGCAGGGATTCCAACAGCCCCTGCAAGCAGCACTGAGGTTAATGCAGCCTTCTCACCAGCGCTGGCCACACTCTGCCTCAAGCAGCAGTAGTCAAAATTCAATTTAATCTCCATCCACATCCTGCAATTAACAAAACTGTATGGGGGGAAAAAAGCAAAAACTTAACATGGAAATTAGACAGCTCAAGGAATGTAAATTATAACTGGAACATTCATGTTTAATTAAAGACTTTATAGGTGTGCTCTTTTTCTGCCTGTTGAACGAGTATTTCTAAAGAGTCCCTACCCCAAGGCAGCAACTGGATTTATATCCCCGAGTTAGACTGAAAGGAGTAAAAATGGTGCAACAAAGTTGGTTGGCATGGTTTACAACTTTTAGCCTGCCAATATAAACTTATCTCCAATAATAGTTGGGGTTTTTTTACACCAGGAGTATTTTTGAGAGCTCTGATGACTTTCAGGTACCACTTTTCATAGTGTAAAGCAGCTGTAGGAAGCAATCAGTCCATACACCTGTATTTTTCAGAATTTGAAAACACAGCTGAGAGATACACTTACCTGTGCACATGTAATACACCCATTTATAAGCCACCACTGCACAAAAAGAACTCCACAGGCACTAATCAGGTCAGGACCTAAATACCTAAGCTCTGGATTGCCCCTACAACAGCAGCTCTAAATACATCACAGGTCTGCTGAAACACTAACCAGTCACCAGCTGCCCGTGCTCCATCTTTCCACTGCCCCTCTTACCCCACACGTCTTCACCAGTTGAAATGTGAGTTCACTATCACAATTACACAAGATCCTTGTAGTTCCAGGGGTAGCATTGCATCACTAACTCCCTAGAGATCTCTTACTGCTATACAATCTTATTTACAGAAACTTTTCATGTTTTATACCTCCTTCCAAAAGTTATGCAGTGCCAGGGCCCCAGAAATCAGGGTTATCAAAACAAAAGAATTGTGCTTCTGACTGGAGCCTTTCGCATGAGTCTGTTATACGTAGGGTTGTACAACCGGTTTGCTTTATCGAAGACACACACACCACTGGATCCACTTACCAATATTAATCTGTTATGGACAGCAGCTGACATACTCTACATTTTTGTTGGATGAACTAATGAAATGGGACATTGTTCCTAAAGATTTTGGTTTTTAAGCCAATCTCGAAATGCAGAAGTTGTTTAGTATTTCTCTTCCAGTGGCACTCACTGCAGTGAGGTTGCCTTATGCTGGATAGATCACAGTGCTGTGGATCACATCTGTGGCATCAAGACAAATACAGTAAATGGTTGAATACCCTAACTTTCAGCATTCACTTACTTCTCTATTTTTTCCTCACCAGAAAAAGGCCTTGCGAGAAAAATGGCTCTTGGATGGCTTTAGTTCTATGACTCCAAAAGAAGAAGAAGAAATGCAAAAGCAGAATCAGGAGGACCAACAACGGACTCATGAACTGGAACAAGACATTTTCAGGTAGGGAAGTACACCTGCCCTTGTGTCTGGGTTAAAATGGTCCCATCTTAAAAGTTCCATCTTATTTTGAAAAATATGAAATTGTCAACAAGTGCTAAACACACGCAGAGTAAAGCAATCTTTGTCATGTTTTCTACTCACTTAGAATTAGAGGATACATAACACAGTTTTCCATATTTTAAATTGTAAAAAACTGCACAATAACTACATTGCAGAGGAAACAATTCTCTAATTCCAGATGTCCTTTCCACGCTGTATTCAGTAGGTGTAAGCCACAACATACGGGGCTTGCTCTGAGATAGCAGTTGTTGAATCAAAACTTCAAAATAACAAATTTTGAAAGTTGTTCAGTTTCACTAGGTCCTGGCTCAGCCTTTAATACCTGACTTTCACCATAACAGCACTTCAGTACAGCACAGGCTCCCTAGCCCCATTAGTAATACTTATCTTCACTTTTCTATGTGTTTTGTGCTCAATTTAGTCCCTGAAACCTGCTATAGTAAGGGTCTTTTTTACCTTTCATTAGAGATGTTTCTACAAATCTCATTGCCCAGTGCATCCCTATCACACAGGGCTAACATTAAACTGCAGAGACAGTCTCATGAATGACTCTTATTTACCATGGATATGATTCCAGGTGCTTATTAGCTTCAGTTAGCACTTCCCAAAGTGAAGAGCTGTGTACACTATCAGCTCCTTCCCTGGCTCCAGGCATACTGACTGGTACTACCCCTTAGCACCCACAGAAAAGACGAAATGTTCCTGTTCCTTTAGACTCTAGAAAGTTTCATCACTGTTTTTCAAGTCATCTTCTCTATTTCAATTCAATAGCATTTTCCTCTCTACTTTTCTTCCACTGTCCTCCTACACACTCCTCTTTTGGCAAAGCTGTCGCCAAGATTACCTTCTCTGGTGATCTCCCATCCTCTCCTCTCCTTGCTCCATCTCTGACACAGATAATAATTCTCTTGGCTGACAGGTAGCAGCCTAGTGCTGGTTTGTCCTATAATTATGCTGACTTCTTGCTCAAAAGCACTTTTCTCTACAGAATAGCTTTACACACACCTCTGTAGGATTCACTGTTGCAGCAGTAGGAGGTAGAGAGCATGCCCTGAAAACAGCCCAGGAGGCTGTCACTTTGAAGGCATGCAAGAGGGCTCCATACGACAGTGTGATTTCTAGAAAAGAACAGCTTCTAGGGCTAGAATGGGCTAAGGAGCAACAAAGAAATGGTGCTGAGCAAGTATTTCCCCATCAGATCACTAGAAGTTCAACTCTTCTCTAAGCAGTGAGAGGAGAGATCAGATTCAAAGCCCTACTGACCATGAGCAAAGCCTGAGCTAAGAATTTAGGCAGGTTTATTCACATGTCTTTTGCTATAAATTATATATCCTACCATGCCCCAACAGCTGTTTAGCAAGGGCATCTAGAAAAACATCCACATTGCCTCCCAAATAGCATTACATCTTGTTTATACATACCCAGCCCAGTTTCAAACCAGCCAGTGGTGATACAGAAACCTAGGAATAAAGTCCACTAATAAATATAAAGTATGCACCATACAGTACACTTGCACAGTGCTTTTGCTATGCCATAGATATCACCAAAGCTAACAAAAGTTTCTCTGACCTTTGACCTGCCCCGTATATCAAACATTGCTAAACTGATCATGTAGACATGTCATACAGTAGAAATAACAAAAATTGAGAGCCTCAGTAGAATTCTTTCTTCTAAGCATCTGACTATTAAAACTCACTTGATTCAGACATAACTCAGTTTACTGTGTTGATTATTCTGTGTGTGTTTTATCTTCAGTTAAAAAAAATTTGAATCACTTCAAAGACTTTTTGATTACCCTTAGACCAGTCTTTGTTTGTTTCTTTTCTGCTGAGAGGACAATTGCAACTGTAGGCAAATTATTTACAGAAGTGGCATGGGCCTTGCCATCACCCTCCTAAATTGGACCTCTGTTTTGAAACATTCTTTATTTGGGTGTCAAATTGAGCTGGTGTATATCTGCTAATCAGTTCAGATTTGACCTTTTTTTATAAAAGGGAGAGATCCATTCTTTCTATCAATGACAAAACAGTGACTAGCAAGCAGCCTGAACCACCTTGCAGACAAATGGCTGAATGCTTTGGTTACAGACAAAAAATTGCATTTACATTATCCATCCTATTTACCCTCTTTACGTGTTAGAAGCTTCAGTGAGCCGAGTAAGCACATCCTTGGTCAGGGTACAAGCTGAATGAAGAATTAGGAGTCTTGTTTTCTCACTTAATCTTCAGCTAATAACACTCATTCTTGATGGAATTAGTTGCTAAACAACATATTTAAAAATGCAAAACCACTAAGGTCTATTCAATTGCTTGTAATGTGATGCATGAAGGTAGACTCAGGCTATACTCCAGAGCTGCTAAAACATTTGACTCACCTCAAAACATGTGAGGACTTGCTAAACTGCCTTTTCCCCTCAGTCTGGAATTCTTCAGAGTGGTATCTTCCCATCTGCTTTTCATTCTTAAGCCTTTTTTTTTTTCTGGAGTGGCAGTGATGCCAACTCAAGCAGATCAGCTGGTGACCAGCAGCAGCCAGGCAAGGTCCATAGATTTTCTTAACTCAGCTGCTACTTTGGCAGAGAAATCTTCCATTTAATGCCTTGACTTCTAAGGTTTCTTCTCTCATCCACACCTCCATGCTAATTTATTTTCCCCTCTCATATAATAAGTGCTACTCGAGAAGAGAAGGACAAATATTCAAAGGATTGATTTAATACAGTAGTTATGTCATACTTCCATTTCTCTCCAAAAAAATGCAGCACTATACAAAAGGTAGTTTCTTATAATTGCTAGACTAGTGCTAGATCCTTTCAAGACAAACTGTGATATAATCTCATAAAAATGTCATTGATTTAGAAGTTTCTAAACATTTAAACACACCAGAAAAATCCTGGCCTAACTTTTCAATTGCATGATATGATAAGGGCTTCAACTTCTTTGAACTATACAAATTGCATGTCTTAGAAGTTTTCTTTCCACAAATACCAGTGTGCACACTCACAACACCCTCTGAAAATGAACCATAAAATCTGTTTTTGCAAGTATAAGTGCAAAAAAGATACTTAGAGTGTAGATGCAATTCCCATCACATGGGTATGAGAATTTTTCTCTAAACCCACTGAGCATTCAATCAGGTCTCTTAATTACCATATAAAGTGGGTGTGGGTATGAGTGTAAGAGCATATATAAACTTTAATTCATTTCTTGATCACCCAGGTAAATATATGGTGTTTATAGTCTTTGATTTATTTGGGTTGTGTTTTCTCTTTTTTCCCATCTCCCTTTTTTCAAATATCTCTAAGATTTTTCCTCCTCTTCTTTCACCTGTGTGTTGAGGAGTGTTTAGAGCCAAGACTGAAATAAACCCACATTACAAGTTAATGATTTTCCAGCTCATTATGCTTCTGTGAGTTTTTAATGATTTTCAAATTATGAGAATATTGCAATCAAGTCTCATCTAAAAATACAACATCTCAATATATTAAACAGACTGTTCCATAAGAAGTACAAAAATATGGCACATGGTTATTACTTTCTTCTATAGCTGTCCAAAAATATTTGTCCCCTTCATAAAAATTTTTAAATTTTAGCACTATAATCAGTACCTTTGATCAGGGTTCTAAAGCCATCTTGGAGAGCTCAAGTCCAAAGTGTTAACACCTTTTAAATATTTTTTTTAGCTTTTACTTTCATCCTGAAGGTATTTTTTTTCACATCTCAGTTCTGAGGTCTGTGATACTTTTGTATATCAAAAAAGAGGCTATTGTCACCAACAGATAAAAGTCCACATAGTACCCCGTTAGTGTAGCTCTACATATCTGAGTTTAAAAAGGGAAGGGCCATAATGTTAATTCGTATTTTTCAGCCACACAAGGAAATCAATAACGCTCACGTGCCAACCTGCATTCGGCTTTTCTGGTCTGATTACTTTAAAGGGATGACAGACTTTAATCACTCGTGGTGACTGTGGTGTAATACTGTGAATCCTAGCACATAGTAAAGAAGTCAAAATACAAAAACACAACACTTTTTTCCCCTCAGGGTTATAGGCCAACACTTCTATAACCGTGTCTGTAACTTTGTCTCAGATTACCTAGTTGGGACTATTCTGACTGCTCTCAGCAAAACACGTTATCAGTTGCAGCTGCCTTAAGTCTACAGTCATTGATTTCCAGCATGGATTCAAAAACAATGGAAGGCATATTTCATGCAAATATGGATGCTTTCGAAATTTGCACTTTTTTCTGAAGTTAAAAAAAGTTCTTTTAAAAAAAACCAGAAGACTGAAGTTAAACAGTATTAACCTACAGCATAAAACATTCAGTTCAAGTCTCACTTAGGAGTTAAACCTGGAGTTGGATCCTAGATATTCATGGAAAAGTGACTTCCCAGCTACCTAGCTAATAAGGCAAATTCTATCTAAAACCCAACAAATATGCACTTATGCAGAAAGGAGCAGTCTTGACTAGAAAGAATAAGAAAATAGGATACAGGACACCTGCTTAAGTCACTGCCTTAACAGAGAAAAGAACTTGACTGAGATACTTTACAGGTGTGCTTTAACCCAGGACAACTAGGCATAGCTTTCTCCCTCTCTCATAAAGAGATTCAATTTTTTATCCCGGACATTTCTGTCTAGAAGTGTTTGTCATACACTAAGAAAATAAAAACTCTTATCAAGAAAAAAGGAACATTAATCCTTCTTCTCAACTTTAACATGCAAAAATTACAACATAGATGGACTTAACACACAAGGGCAGGGAAGGGAGCTGTAACATACAAACCTACAGCAAGTGCTGAAAGCCCAAAAGAAATTTTGACTCCCGAGTCTCAATATTCCTTGCACATAACAATAAAGGTTTTTAAAAGAAAATAGTTAACCTACAACCAAAATCTTACTGGCAAAATAGTTCATGTTTACATGTGGAAGGCTTTGTTTGTTGTTTGGTTTTGGTTTTTTCTTTTTAAATGAAAATACTATTTTACACTTATTTCCCAATGTGTGTGAAATTATAAGCTGATCTCATCTAAGAGCAAAGTTTGTCAATGTAAGTAGAACCAACCCTACTATGTCCATATTCTCAACGCTTCAACTCTACATGTTGTTCTCTGCCTAGTATTAAATCAAATGCAACTGTGATTGCAGACTGGAGAAGGAAATTGAGGCTCTGGAAAGACAAGAAATGGAAGTCTCAGCTAAGGAAGAAGCCATTTTGAAGAAACTGAAGTCTGTTGAGAAAACAGCAGAAGACATAATAAAGGTTAGTGCTATATTATTCCAGAAATAGAATTCATTGCTCAATCATCATCATAT
The DNA here is from genome assembly GCA_013397725.1 of Rhagologus leucostigma. Taxonomy (NCBI): domain Eukaryota; kingdom Metazoa; phylum Chordata; class Aves; order Passeriformes; genus Rhagologus; species Rhagologus leucostigma. The sequence goes on along the minus strand of VZTD01001331.1, from coordinate 175,202 downwards.
CCAGGGAAAGGGGAACTAGCTAGATCCCATGAGTAGTCGTGAGCTTTTGTCTGAAGTGACAGCAGTCCAAACACAAGAGAGGTCAAGATGTTACATTGTTTAAGTGCCCACATGTCTCCATTTGCTTATTTACGGGGGTAGGGGAGTGATTCCTATCCTTACTCATCTATAGCACATCTCCACAAAACAGCACTGCCACTGACACCCAGCAACTTTGCATCTCAGCCAGAGACAGACATAACAGGTACAGACCAAGTACAGAGGCTGGTCTATTCATAGCCTTTCAGGTGATGTGCCCAGCTAAACTGCATCATGGTCTCCCCCGACAGAAGTTAAGATGAAACACATCTTTGTCAAAAGGTCATTTTAATATTTTTAAATCATCTTAAACCATCTCAAAAAATACAGCGATGAAACTAAACTTCAGTTCTCCAGTTGTTCTTACATGTACACACACATTCTCTAAAGATAGACAGGGAGATAAGTAAAACTGGAAAGCCAAAGTAGAACCTTTAAAAAAAAACTTTGAAGCCAACCAGGTTGGGCCACAGTGGGAGGCTAGGTCACTGTTTAACACTTCATATTTTTGTCCTTCCCTGTGTGACTTGGAATCATATTGGCAAAAAAACCCACAAATTTCACTTTCTCACTCACCATGCTCCAACTGAGCACGTTTCCCTTTTAGCCCCTTCTCTGTATGAAGCTGTGCACACAAAAGGTTAAAACTATCAGGGAAACCAAAGCACTGTCTAGTTAACATCTTAAAAGTAACTATCACTTTTCTTGTTAATGGTTCTCTTTCCCACCTAGTCTGTGAAGACTGAAAAAGCAGGATTTGAAAAAGGTACGTTTAGTCAAAAGAATATTTTTAAAAAGGTTCCTGTAGAAGTAAGTTAAAACATACTAATGCTTTGTGGATCTGTGGATCTTCTTTACTCAGAGGCAGCAGACTACATATATGCCAGCATACCTGACCTTCCCAAGTATTTCAGACCTTCTGCACTGAGAAGTACAGCACATGCTGACACCGATGATGAAGAAAAGAGAAAAGGTACTGCTTATAAGTAACTCCAGAAGCCGTCAATATGTACAAAAGCTTCCTATATATTGAATCTAATACACTTCAAGCAAAGAATAGACATTACAGATATGAGACACGTTCTCATTTAAGCTGTGTTACCAGTTAGGTCATCAAAACTGAGAGGCAAGAGAGTGGTGTAAGGTATGTGCCATTGAAAATAACTCTTTTCACCACTGACACTTCTTTCCAGCACTTCATTCCTCTGCCTGTCACAACTAAGTACAGACTCTCTTCATATCATTCATTTCACATTTTCCATCTGCACTTAGAGCTGTTGGGCAGCTAGCAGCAGTCTGGTTATTTCCCAACTACTACAAAGCCTCCTAACCCTTCAGAGTGCCCAAGACTCTCTGGCATCACAGCATACTGCGGTCTTTCAGCTGCTATTGCCCAGCATAACGCCAGGGGTCAAGGTTAAATCTGGATTTCTCAGTCTTATCTTATAATGAAAACTGTCTCCTCAACAGCTGATTTTTCCTCACAGAATTAGATCTAAATGATTTTTTTTTTCCCACAGGATAAAAGGGGACATTCAAAATGATAATCTAATATAGTGGTTGTGTATGTGATAATTTCACATATTTAATAATTCATTCTGACAGTCGTTCTCTATCACTGTCAGAACTCCTATGCAGCTACTGCATTACCAGTTTAAGCACTTGTTTCTTTCAACAGCATTGTTTGCCATGGAAATTAAGGTTGAAAAAGACATGAAGACAGGAGAAAACACAGTGTTATCAACAATACCTCTTCCCTCAAAGGAGTTTAAAGAGACAGGAATTAAAGTCTATGACGATGGCAGGAAGTCAGTCTATGCAGTGTCCTCAAATGGGAGCACAACACAGAATGGGATGGATGAACTCGCTCCTGTTGAAGTGGAAGACCTGCTACGGCAGGCAACTGAAAAAAATTCTCAGTCTCCCACAGAGTACCATGAACCTGTGTTTGCAAACAAATTCTGCAGGCCAGTTACACCTCAGAAAGACAAATTAGTCCCTGGACCAAAACCAGAAGGCACTGACAAAAGAGAGATGAATGGATATAGCAATCATCAGACAGAGTTCTCCTCCAAAACAGAGCCCTTTATGGAGCAAAAGAAAGAGAATGGCCTTGATCTTCCAAAGGTAATACAACCAAAGTCTCCCTCTCCAGTAATTTCCCATCCAGAGAAGAAAGTGCACACTAATCCTGAGGACAGGATGCTTCATAATGAAGAAAGAAATGCTGCACATGAGGAATTAAAACCTTACCAGAATACAAGAGAAAGACACAGTGAGACAAGGTTTTTAAATCCTCGTCATCCTAATGAAACATCCCCTGTAGCTCAAGATGAGGAAGATGTTCAATACAACATTGTCCAGGCTGTACCGTGTTTCGTGGATGAATCTGAACCAGTAACAATGGTTTTCATGGGTTATCAGCGCATTGATGATGATGACACAGAAGCAAACCAGAAGTTGTCCCGATATGATGGGGTTATCCGTGCAGAACTAGTTATCATTGATGATGATGATGAAGATGACAGCAAATCCGAGAAACCAGCATATCATCCCATAGGCCATTATAGTCAAGTTTATCAGCCACCAAACAGAAAAACCACAGAAGTCCCACAGACGAACCCTGTGAGCAGTCTGGGTGCAAGCCTGAACAAGGTAGCCCACAAAAATTCCATCTCCCTGCAAGAACAAGAGGAACGCTTAAGCTCACCGACACACCATGCCCATCTTCATAGCCCGATGTCTGGAGATGGTACAGAAGATCCCTCACTAACAGGTAACAGAAAAGGAAAATCATGTCACTGCTGTTTGCTCATGTAGCAAACTGATACTGCTCTTATCTGCTGGCAACTGTTTCACTTCTTACATTGTTTGCATTGTTTCAGACTAATAAGCTATTAATAATAATTTCCTTGCTCTTGTTTGTTAACAAATACCAATCTACATTTTAGATCCGTTGAGTTATTTTGGCTTTAGCAATGCGCTAGTTACCGTATCAAAATCTGGAAAATAAACTATCACAGAACAGCCATTCCTGTAACCTTCAAAGATTAAAAGTGGTTCTCTTTCAAGTTCCATTAACGCTACCACGATTAGCAGAATTAGTTTTCATTTCTTGCAGGTAACTAACAGCATTGCTACTTAACACTTCCTCCTCCCTCACTGGCATGTTTTTGTGCCTGTCTGCATTCCAACTACTTCCTAGATCATCCAAGTTACTCCTTAAATCAGCTTTACTTTGTATTTTTAAGGAATCAACATTGCCAACATTGTCTTGATAGTATTTATGCAAGTTTTAACATTTTTTCATTAACCTGAGTTAGATATTTTTATAGCTTCTGAAAGATAATGAAACAGTTTTAATCACTACACATGGTTAGTCCAATAGTAGAGTTATTTTTGAATACTTTTTATATTCTATTAAAACATACAGTATCTATTTCTTACTATAAAGTTTTATTATAAAAGTTTGAAAGCAATAGCAAAATCTTCCAGAAACATAGAAAACTCTTCTTTATGATTATGTTGCACTTTAATGCAGACAATTAAACTGCATTTAAGTATACTTACAGAGCAGCAGATTTCAGACAGTATTCACATTCCACTTGAAGGAAAGAACACTCTGGTTGAATTACAGGAAGATCAGGGGTCCTGATCCCACATTCTCTCCCTCCAGAAAATTTGCAGCAAAAATATAAGTTTGGGCCCTGCCTAAAGCTGTATTGACAGCCCAGGAATTCTTTACACTACATGTAAAGCCAGGAGAGAGGATGATCATTGGATCATATAAGAACTTTCAAGTATTTTTGCATCAGGAGGTACTGATTGGGAAGAGCTGCTCAGCAAGCAATGCTCTCAGCTTTTAAGAGTATCAATATCATGGAGTAATGCACACAACAGCCAGAAATATTCCAGCAGTGCTGCCCAGCCTTTCTGATCAATAAGGCCACTAAACTTTTCTATTACTTGAGAGGACCTTTGCTTTCCTCAAGCACCCATCCTGCCATCTCTGCACTTCCCTGTGTCCTCCAGTACCAAGGGCTGCTGCTAGCAGATCTTATGCCAGCAACTGGAAGCAGAAGTAGTTAGTACAGGCAAGATAAATCACTCCAGAAGCTGGTCCAGCCCACTATATTTTGGGGATAGTCCCTTAATTCCCCCATCACATATGTCTAGGGTAATGGAGAAGGGATACTCACCCACCAGCAGGCTTCTACTGAAACAGGTCATTTATCCTACAGCCTGCTGAGTGGGTGCTCCTGAAGGTACCCTGGGAAAGCGTTTTCCAAGTAGTAACTACAAGCTGGCAGTACCGTTCAGATGGGCCATATACAGGCCACGAGATGTTAGCTGAGCACCTCTATCTGTAACAACCCCAGTTTATTTTTGTCTCCCAGGAGAGGCATCTGAAATGTGTACATTCTTCTCTTCCACTCCGACACTTCCCGAACAATCTCGGTTCTCTCTCATTTGAGGATAATGGAAAACAAATACTTACTTTCAGGAAAGGGGACTAAGTACAAATATAGAAAAGATATGCGAGAATCTGTCCTGTAAATCTGTATTTGGTCTCACCCATTTACTTATAACTATTCCATCAATAAGAAAATGGCCAGTTGGGAAAAATGGATCCCAACCAAATTACAAGCAGTTTGGCAATTGCCTCAAAGATTCCCCCAGTCAGCACTGCCTCCAACTGAGTATCTTAATGCCTAGTAGAGTTTGGAACTAAGCCATATTCTTCTTTAGCCCTCCACTTATTTATTGCCACTCCCTAGGACATTTTTGATCAGTGGAAAAAGCCAGGAAGTGACTCAATTTTTCCCAAGCAAACCTATAATCCTACTGAGACTTCTAAAAGGGAAACAAAACCAGGAAAGCCTCTCTAGATCTAGAACAATGTAGTATACAGAGCTGTTTCTTAGAGAAATACATTGTTTTCAAAGCAGTCATTGATGCTCACCCTAGCAGGTTCACCCTAAACACAACTAGAGAAAAGAGGGGAGTCAATTATTTTTGGTAGCTCATCATTCATTACTAAAACAACAAACAGTAAAACAGAAAATCTAATCCTCTCTGAAACTGAAGCTTTGGAAGGCACTTGCAGCATTTAAACATTAAACAAGCACTGAGGACTCCAAAAGATAATGGAAAGTAAAGAATCACAGGGCAGACCAGCATGATGGCCCCTTAGCTAACAATTTTTCTTTAGGAAAGAAATGACCCTTCAGAACAAGTAACTGAAATAGTGTGTGATGGCCAAGGACACAGCAGCAGAGGAACTGTTCCATGTACCAACCTATATAGAGAAATATCAGATTAAATTAGGAGCTTTTCTTGCCCACAAATTTACAAAGCTGTAGGACATACCTCTTTCCATATAGCAACAATTTTCCTTTCCCCATAAGCTCCTGTCCCCACTAATATCTTGAAGTATGCCCCCTCAGAAAAACCATACAGAGAAAAGGATGACAACACTGTATTTGGTACACCTGTACTTGCATTATTAGAGCCTATTTTCTTCTTTAAATTTCAGGCAAATTAATTCAAGTGCAAATGTTTTGAAGATGCAATACTCATTAGGGAAATGAAAAGTCCTTGGGAGGGAAGAAAGGCTAGCCATAGTGAAATGAATAAGGAAATGCAAAACTAAAGCTGAATAAGCAGCAAAACCTACTGACAGTGTGGAACAGGTTGTCATGGGACATGAAGGTCCAAGGATTTTGGCAGCTAGCTAATCTAGATGAGCTTTTTTTCCTTACCAGTGGAAGCTTTGCAACCTTCAAAAAACACAATGGAGAGGTTCATTTGTGTTGAAAAAAGCAAAAGACAAAAATCCTTTCTAATGAAGATTCATGCACACCATCTGTTACTGTAACGTATAGAGCAAGAAAAAAACCAGACTGTGAGGTATAAGTGAAGCATCAAACTGACTGTTCTCAAACCACGACCAGGACTCGAATCCTTCAGAATTCCTCAGCCTGTAAAAAGTACACAGCGTCTTTGTAAGAGCTAAGGTTAACATCAGTGGCCCTATAATATAAAGTTACACTCAGATGCTTCTATGATTTGCAACAACTTCAGCATTCAAAACATAACTCAAGTTGGACACTTGCTGACATGTGTAAATCAAGTAAACAGCTGCTTTGACCCTCGTGTCTCAGTAGAGAGACATATGCAGGGTGAAGGAATGAGACATGCTATTTTGGGTGACTCTTCAAACTACCAGATCAGAGTAATGGAGATTATTCCTGCTGCATTCTCAGATCAACAATGTGCTGGGGGGAGGCTTTTACATATCAAACAACAGCATTAAATTGCTGTTCTAAAAATAACCTTAACATTAAATCATTTGCCTTGCAGTGTCCCTTTCAAACTTACCCACGTTATACCCAGTTACAGACAATAGCCATACCAATGTTTATACAGGTACTGTTACTGCATCAGACGAAATCAGGAACATGACTAACTCCTGCTCTGACTCACAACTCCAGGAAGAGAGGAAAGTTTTTCTGAGCATCACAGAAAATGAAAAGGTTTCCAAACAGTTACAGCTCCCACTGAGGAATTTAGTTTAAACAAAGAGTTTGTTTAATTATTCATGCATCCTTTTAATCTGTCAGCATCCAGTCAAGGGCAAAACCAAGTCTGTGTAATATGTTAGTGAAAGTAACACAGACAAAACAGAAGATAGCTGTGCTAATTTTTAAATAGCAATTATGGAGTAATTTCTTAATATACTCACTTGATTGCAAAATTACCAGAACTAACACCTTCTACTGATTTCTTTCTATAACACTAAAACAATGCTTATTCTGCTGGATTAACCACCGGAGGTATGTGTATTCTTCATTTTTCTAAATAAGAAGATTTTGCTTCCGAAATAGAAAGAAAGACCTAAAATGCAATGGCTTTGTTTGTTTATTTTTTCAGCTCTGAGGATGAGAATGGCAAAGCTGGGGAAAAAGGTGCTTTAACAGCTGTAATGACATGGAGGTAAAATTTACCACTCAAAGCAGATAAAGCTAAGAAGACTTTCTTCCACATACTTTTTCTGGATCATAATGCTTGTTTTTCTCCTCTGTTTCATGGGCTATTTTGCCCTCTGCATAATCCAATGGACTTTAACAGACTTTCAGATTTGACCAACTGCCACACACACACAAATCACATCCTGGATTTTGTTAAAAGTAGTGGGAAGTTACCTAAGGTCATAAAAGCAGTGTATATACAAGTATGAAGACATGTGCATACCTGTTCTCACCATCAGAAATATGCTGTTGCTATACACACAGAGCAGATAAACACCCATCTCCACGGAACTTCATGGGACATTGTTGCACATTAAAGTGTGCCAATCTATCTGATTTTGACTGAAAATGTTGTTCCAGTATTCTTTTTTAAAAAGCGTTGGTTAATAAAAAGCAAAATGTGAGAGAGGAGAAGGAATAAATGTAAATATAAAAAGTGCTTTCTAATTATACTACCTTGGATGAAATGTAAAGCATTCCTTTTTAAGTGATAGCAGAACAAACCAAAAATAATTAAGCCAGCATATTTAAATATTTAGCCACCTTCTAGAGCTCCACAGTCCATTCACCCTTCTATGTTACATATGACAGTGTAGCCATCAGAACACTCTGCTCTCTTCACCATCCCACAAACATGCTGCCCACCCACAACCTCACAGATCAATCCTGTGCATAATAATATGAACAGCCTGACCTCCTGACCATGGTTTCACCTCCCAGCTTGCAGAGAAAGCCCTGCTTTTCCAAGAAACTGGTTGCCAGACAGGCAACCAGTCCATCAAAACAAACAAAAACAAACCAACAAAACCCAACCAAAAAAAAAAACAAACAAACAAAACAAACACAAAAAAACCCCAACAACAGAAAAAAAACCAACAAACATAATGTTTATGTTTCAGTTGGCTGGGGAGCTAAAATCAGGCAAGCCTCCCACCAGAAATACTGAGTTGCCAAAGGCTTGTCCCACAGATGCAAACAAAGATCTGTTACAGGTGCAGCCAATGCTGGGCACTGTTCTCCAGCAAGTTTAAAGGCTCCCAAAGAACAGGTTAACTCTTTCCACATGGTGGAGGAGGTAAGGACCCTAAAAGAAAGTACAATCACACCTAGAAAAATCACATCGAAGTGAGATTTTCCAGTACATAGTTCTTGGGGGGAAAAAGTGTCTCATAGCACACCGCACCCTTATATTCAAATCAGTACAACAGCTTTAATTCACTAGGTCTTAGCCTTCTTTGTAACACTGAACAGATAAAGCTCAGGTTGTGTTATTCTGGTATAGCTGACTCAAATTATGCACCAGCCAAAAAAAAAAAAACTCCTACAATTTTTTCGCTGGTCTTCTTTTTAAAGCAGGAAACTGAAGTTACTACCTCATACTGAGGAACGATGGTAGTAATTGACTGACTTGAAGCCTCTAAACATTTGGTGGCTCCCAGTCTGATGTGGGGAATAATCTCAAATTTTAAGACTTGTCAGAAATTGTTACCTGGAGAGTGGAATAGTAGATAAGAACAAATAAATTTTATTACAGTACACTTCCTCTATGTCTATCCTGTTGTTTTTGTTTTATAGTGGGTTTTTTCCTTATGCTTCTGCTGTTGTTTGCTGGTTGTTAGAGCAGAAGGCTTCACCCTCCACTCTTAAGGATACACTAAAAAATAAGAGCAGGTGAGCAATATGAAGCAGTCAGAAGCAGTTTTTGCAACAGCAGCAGATGGCTATGGATACTCATCCTCTGCCTTCCCCAACAACCTCTACTGTTAAACTTAAATAATATGGAAAAGGGAGCAACTACCATCACAGTACTAGTCAAAATAGTTTAAATGAAAGACTGAAAAGTTTTGTGCTTCTGCAAAGTAGGAATGTTCATCATCTGAGTGCTACAGCCCCAGAGCTTTCCTGCATCCTGTATCAACAAGAACAGAAATAAAAGGTGGCAAATCATCTTTTTCAAATGTCAGTAGAGATGCCGTGCAAAACTCTAACTAATCATTAAAGCCAAGTGTTTTTTAAGGTCCAGCAAGACAAAAGTCTCTCTGAAGCAAAGCCAAAGCTAGAGTCCTTAAGTGCAGTATTGTTTGTGTGGGATGTTTATCACAGATAGCTGGTTCAGAGTGATGCAATTTTGCAGTTTACATTATGTAGTCACTTTTGCACAGCACAAGGAAGACCAACAGAAGGTAGACAGTGGTTGAACAAGGTCGGGTATGAACTAAAACAGTGGTTCCAAGCATGTTCTGAAGAACATGTCCTGTGCCACTTCCTCAGGTATATGCAACAGTTTCCCCCTTCACACAAACCCCTTAGACAAGTTGGAATCAGATTTATGTGAGCAAAGCATTTCTTAGACCTACTAGCAGATCATCCCTGTTAACCATGCTTCTATTCACTTGGACTCTTCTTACTTCAGCCTGCCAAAAAAAAAAGTCTAAAACCACCAAGGTATTAACTTCTGCGTAGAAATGAAGAATACGACAGTTTTTCCTTAATGATTGCTGTTCATCTTTGGTTGTCTGGAAAAGGATATACCCACATGACAAAAGAAAGCCATCCATACCTGCTCAAACAAAAGCTTAAGCATAGATATCAACCAAACACCCATTCCATAATGGCCATCTGTATGAGCTGGCTTGAATTTAAAGATCGAGTTTCTTAATACAGCTTGAAAAATTTTCCTAGTTCATTTAGGAACACTTCCTATTTTGGAAAACCTTCACATGTCTCAACCTCTCACAGACAGTTTACAAAAAGCAAGCAAAATAGAACTGTTATTTGAACAAGGGCGCCACGCAGTGTTACAAACTGTGATGGAACACACAAAGCAGGCAATCTTCAGCCTTCTCTGGGTGAAGGAAAAACATGGCCATTGTTACACTGAACTGGACGTCTCCCCATCTTCGATTTTTAACAAAACAGAAAACAATACACCACTCAGTGTGAGGAGAAATTAAGTACACCTTCCCCTGGTTCTTTCTGCAGCCTGAAACATCAACTAGCTAAAAATTACTTCAAGTGAAACAAAGTAGCAGTGAACTCCATTACATTGGCATTAGATGCACTAATTAATTGTTGTTCAAAACACAAGCAAAGAACATGATTTTTAGCTAAGCCAAGAGCAGATGACCAGTATTTGGAGGCTGCACCTAATAACTTAATCATAATAGTAAACTACTTGTGAGACTGATCACAAATTTCTACCTGTCACCTATTTTCCTGCCAATATCAAACACTTCCACAGATTTTTTTCAAAGGAGTATACCGAAAACTTTGGAAGACACTAGAATGCAATGCCACATTACTTCCTCTTATGAGTCACACAGGAAAAGGGCAGCGGTGGTGGTGTGAACAGAAATTATGTAAAATTAGCAAGTCTTTCAATCAATTAAGTTACAATACTGCACTTAAGGGCTCTCGTAGGAAACTAGGTAATATTGCAAGCACTGGGAAGAAAGAAGTTATCCAGAGCAACTGACAATTTTGCCAATTTTAAAGTCGTATTAGATGTGGAACAAGGAAATTTCTTTCTTCTTGAGGAAAAGAAACTGCATTAAAATGTGAAATTATTTTAACATTCAATTGCAACAATAGTTTCTCCAGGAAGGATTTAGATAGCTTTAATTTATAAAACAACATCTACAAAAACCAGACAATTGATTTTCCTCCTAGGCAAGACTTTTTTAGTTTCCATTTGACAGCATTTTCATATTACTAAAAGGGACAAGAACTTTTATTGAGATATTTACATTCATGCTTTAAAACCCATGTTCATTGTCACATGTAAATGAAACAACCCTCAGTACAGCTATTGTATTACAGAAAGAATCCAGCATTAACCTTAATTTAAAAAGCCATCAATCATGCCTAGGTTGAGTGATTTTTCTTCTATAAACTCATAGTAGACGAAAGAGTCCCACAAAACTTTAGCAGTAGATGAGCCTGAGATTCCCAGGCTTTTGAGATCAGAGCTCTCTAAAAACTCCCCACAACCACACAATTGGCCCCATACTTCTTGCCCTTCAGCTTGGGCCGTGACTCATTTCTTCGTAGTCCCCCTTTCCCAATCTGCACATGATTTTTAACGGGGATGATTCAACTTAGACTCACTTGCAGTCAGCTGCTGCTGACAAAGGAATTAATCCCAGCTCCACAAACACCCTTATGGCTAAATCAGATATCTGAGCAGCCAAAAAGATCACTGACTACAAACAAACGTGTAGCTTCCTGAATATTACCTATCCATGCAACAGGCACTATGGACTTGGTAAGGTGGAGGAAGACACAGAACCAGACAGCTTTAGTAACTGCAGAGAACCACCACCTGACCCACACCTACAAGTATTTTAGAGCTGGCCATACTTGTAGAGATGTTGCTGTAAAAGTCTATACCATGTCAGGCCTCAATACTTGCTGTTCTATCCAATACTCCCAACAGCATCATCCCCAGCTAGCTGAGTGGTCCTAGCCTAAAAATATATTTTGAATTGTTACAACTAAAAATCAATACTTTTCAGTAAGAACAATGAAGATGTGTGGGAGCAAGCTGTTCAGAGACACAAAACACAACTGCAAAGCACTGTAACTGCACAGCATATTAAGGTTTCATTTCCAAAATGCCATTTCAAGAGGATCCTTCCATACTTAGGCAAACTATGAACCAAAAAAGTTAAGCAATACAGTGTCTTTCTACCTAGTTTCTCTGTACCTAGTTCATATATTTGGAGAAATCTTTTGTTGACTAAAAAATTGCCATCCAGTATTCTTTCAGAATAGAATTGTTATAGAATTCTTATAGTTCTGTCTTCTAGATATGCCAGCTCAAAGGAATCTCACTTAACCCTAAGAGAAGCTGCTTTTTATGAAGTCAACCTAGCTCCCAATTTATGTTTTGCTCAAGAGCACAAATACAACGGCAACATTCCAGAGCAAGTATTTTCACTTCCATTAAAGCATCAGTTGGCATAAATCCATCTTATTTACACAATCAAGTAATTCAGAAGCCATAAGCAACCAAAGACCGTAAAACAGAAATCCATAAACAAAGATAGGTTCTTCCTGATTTGAATTTTGCATAAGTTACAGTAGGTTTTAATGCATTTATATTGAAAACATGTTCTCTTTATGGTTTAGAAGCACCAAGAGGGATGAGACAGAGCAGTATTTTGAGTGAGGAAAATGATGGTTTTACCTGCCAACTGCAGTTCCTAAACTCCCATACTTGTATAAGTACACTGCTCTGAGCAGAGAGTGGTTTTTTGCACTTTACTTTTATCTATTTAGGTCATGCATCAGCCTGCATTTATGACAATTTTTCACTAAGTTTTATGGTTTGTTTGGCTGGGAGTTTCTTTATGCACAGAACTGTCAAGAGCAGGAAGTTGGCCCATCACATATCATTAGAACACAGTAAAGTGAACAGATTGATCTGGATCAGCCATATCTTACCAGTTCCTCCAATAATCTTCAGAAAAGATTTAGGGAACTGACTATCATAACATTTTCAGCACACCTTCTCAGTCTTCTTTTAACCTATAAGCTTCAATCAAGTTAACTAGTGTGCTTAAAAAACAGATTTCATTCCTTACTCAGGCAAAGGCTCCCATTAAAAGTCCCATCAGAAGACAGCTTTTGTAGGACTGCAGGATTCCTCTCTAGATTTGAATTCCCAATCTCCCTAACACTGAGCATGACATGCATGTGCTGTTATTCTTCAATTACATCTTCAGGGACATGTTGAGAAAAAAAGTTGTAATAAAAAGTATTCCTTGCAGATTTCTCAACTGCACAGTATTTCATCACAAAACTCTCAAATACTTATTTCATACTTGGTTGATTGCTATCAGGAAGGCAACAAGAAATACTATATTTCCACAGACATAGATGGTTAACACAATCTGTTTAAACAGACGACCCTGCAAGAAAAGGGGAAGAAAAGTCATTGAACAGTCAGTCTTTTTATTGATTCAAACAAAGAATCATCCCATTTCATAGTAGTTAGTTACCAAATTGTGACTCACCTCTGCTTCTGCAGATGTGAGTGACTGCAGTATCTGTACTCTGTCATCTTCTATCACTTCAACTGTTCATGGGAAGAAAAACAGAAGTCAAGTCTGCCCTTAAGAGGAAGAGGGGAGTTCATTTATATGCTGCAGAAGTCTTGTTCCTGTGACTAAGTCTTACACAGCATCAAATCTGAAAAGGACTTGGAAATCTCATTTGACATTGCATGACCTGTTACTATCACACTCACAGCACAAACTAAAAATTACTCTGGAGCTGACCTACAAAAAGTAAATTCTGGACACTGATGTCAGAAAACATTTTGTCTCTTTTGCTAGACTGAATAATCAAAACACTGAGTTTTGAACTAACACTTCTTCATTTTACATTTCAAGATAACTGGATTTCATTAAGAAGTATTTATTAGCCAACATGAGAACACTCAGTCCAAACATTTCAGGTTAATTCCCCTATTTCTAGGAAGTAATTACTGCAGTTAAATTTAAATTCACACATTTTATAATCACTCCTCCCCGTGCCACCTAACACAGCTCCTAATTAACCACACTTGTTCAATTCTGCAGATGTCTCATCTCAGCCTTAGACACAGGTCATTCACATGTGCACAGTCACCTCCTCTCTGTGACACCAGCCACTGGAGCTAACAATTTCCAGTGAAGTTCCTACCCATCTCTTCACTAGACATATTGGAGTCAGGATTGCACATTCCTTCCCCTGGTCAGTGAAAATTGCAAGCATTCAAGCTTGCTCCTGTAATAACAGCAATTTGACAACAACTAAATGCATATTAAATCTGCATGAGTTAACCTGGATTTAACATACCCACCTGGGATCAAAATTATGGCCAAAAATAAGAGATTCTGAGAAAATACTTGCACATTTCAGTCTGTATATTTCAGTCCCCCATCAACTATGGTTTGAGAAATGAGAAGCTACTATTTAAAATGGCACAAACCCCACTTTTCTAGAACACTTCTGTCTTGAAAACTGGTTTACTTCCATATACCTTTGTCTACAGAAGATAGGACACTATTACTCAAGAATTACTCCCTTTCAGCTTCCAAGTTAGAGGCCAAAGAACACCTCCTGAAATTCAATCCACACTGGTTTTATGCTCAGCAAGCAAGGGGACAACAGCAGTTTTGCTGGGTTTGTACCTTTACGAACAAGACAGTAGCTGTGTATTTCCAGAAGAACGTCAGTACCAACATGCCAAGCCACAAAGCCAATCATTGTATAGGTGTCCCACGGATCTGGCAGGTCAAGTGCTGGCAGATCCATTCCCAAGAACATAGTCACCACTATTCAGTAAAAACAAGATTAAAAAAACCAATAAGAACATTGTGCCAATATATTTAAAAAATACTCTCAATGCTTTTGTAAATAGATTTCCCATGTCTTACCTAAAACTGCTTGAGGAATGAGGTTAAAGGAGTTCATACAGCTGAAAGTTGTTGAGGGTTTTTGGGGGGCAGGGGGGGTGGGGGGGTATAGGAGGTTGTTTGGGTGGGGTTGTTTTGGGGGGTTTTTTGTAGTGTGAAGGCTGAGACAGGAAGAAAAGGAAAAGGCCACGATGGTTTTCAGCCTGCTTAGCGCCCTATCACATTCCAGCCACACAAACACTAGCCTTTGTGACTACCAACAAGACCAGTCACCACATTATTAGTGCTTAAGGTTCCTGTGGAAGCTTGCCTCTGTCAATAGAGTTAAACCCAGTTTCTGGGTCTATAAGTGAAATTCCTGTCTCCCATTAAATAATATTGAACTATGCTACTGTAAGAACACTATTCTTATATCTTCCAAGACAAAAAGACATTATGAAGATAAGGACAGGTCCTCATTACAGAGGTATTTCAGATTTGTCAGTAATTCCTTCTGTTTTAAAGTCACTTTTTCTCTAAGTTGTATCCAATGGCCCCTTAAAACTCACACAAAAGATGGCTAACAAGGAAAAAGATCTTCAGATATGCCTGGACTGGACGTCCATAGATATTTTAGATGAACAACAGCCCAGACAAAGGACAAAGCTCCTTTAAATCAGTTAAATAAGAGTTATGACTACTGCTTCTACTCACCAGCTAATATTCTAGCTGTTGTACCAGTACTCCAGTGAAACCAGTTAAACAATTGCCTCCTACAAAACAATGAAACACATTTTATTGATTACATAGTTGGGGGAAGGGGGCAGAAATCAAAGAACATTTTTGCCTACTTTGAAGTTGTAAAAACTTTCCATTGTAAAAATAATTTTTAAAGAAACAGTCACATGTAATTCCCGTGGCTGTAACTTAAAGAGTCAGTTGTACCTTGGCGCGTGACGAGATGGTCTGAAACCTGCCATAAGTGGTTGAAAGATTGTCAAAGCCATCACAGCACAGCCAAGATAAGGATGAAAACCTGCTTGCTAAACAGAGGACATTTTTCTTAAATAGCTATATAAACAGAAAGAAAAGACACCAAAAAGTTGCAAATTTTATTTAGCATTGTACTAGTTGGTTACAGCAGAGCAGCACTGGCAGAAGCAACAGGACACAATAAGCTGCCCTGCAGCCAGATGGAGATTGTTTGCCTTGGTAGCAGACACACTGCTATGTCTGCTCAGGGGTTGTCCCATCTTTCTGCTGTATTGAGAAATTCTACCAGCTGAAGAGCAGACTAATATGACTACAGAAGCCAGAGTCTAAGCTCTCCAGCCTCAATGCTGTGTCTTCAGGATAGGCCTACTTTATAACTCATCCCAGCACTGGTCTTCTCTCTCACCTGAAAACATTTTATTCAATTTCCCTAGATGACACCTGTGACTGTATTCTCCCACCTTGAATTCAGATACTCTCTAGACTTTCCAACTTTTTATGTCGCCTTGCATCGAACAGAGTACAGGTGACAGCAACAGGTATACAATCCCTATCTAGCTACTGCTCCAGACTAAGCTTATCACTGGATGCAGTCATATCTGAGTTCACAAAAACACTTACTCCAGCATGTTTACCATGCTAATGTCAGCCATCACATCCTTACTCCCCTTCGTATCCTCTAAAGAAACAGTATGACCAAAATAGCACATAAAGAAACTGTGAGTAAGGAATTTATTTGGGGGAAAGAGGAAGGAAAACACTGAAATTTCTCAGCTGTAGTTTAAAAGAGACAACATTCCTCTTCTGTGTTGCTACAATTTGAAATCAGCCTACTTAAGAACAGCTTTCACAGAAACTGGCTTAGAAACAGTCATAACATGTTAGTTGTCAGTGGACCTCCTCACTCATTTAGTCCCACTTTTACCTCTGAATTAACAAACAAGACAAAAAGTTCACACTTACTTGGCTCCAACCTCCTCGGTATACAAAAGGCAATACAAAAGAAATGCTTGTAAGCATGACTGTGGTTAACATAAGCATACGATGCACCTAGAAAAGTTAAGTTTGCTTTTAGAAACTCTACAGCTTTCTTAATACATCATTAAAAGACATTAAATAGACCTGCAGTTAAAAGATATACTTAGTGCCTGCTTTAGACTTTACTTTTACTTGTAAAGTAGGTAAACTTCTGATTTTTATTTGTTCCACTTAATAAGATTACATGGTAAGACGTAAATCATACCATGTTTAGTCTATTTCTTGGATCTACTAGCTTTATAATTCTGCCTGCAATAATGCTAGAAAATACAGCTGGAGACATGTGGAGATTTTGCCCACCTGAAACCACAACTCCTTTCCAAATAGGAATGAATGAGACCAGACAGGTTTGAAGAATCGTGCAACAATAACACCAATACTAACTGTGGTAATCCAAGCAACAAACATTAGTGCTCCTGAAAACAGAAAAAGCAAACAAACGAAAAATCCAATAGGATAAATAATAGGTAACTTAAGTGCACATGAATACAACTTCAAAGAATACGTAATAGTTTAGTCCATATGCACATGGTCAGAATTTACCAATGATTAAAAACCTACCACCTGGTTCAGCTTCAGCTTTATAGCCTTTATCTCGCTAGAGGACAGAAGCATCCACGCAAAAGATAATCATACTTTTCCCACACAGCGCAACAGAGCAGCTCTGCCTACTGCACATTTTGTACATGCTAATATACTTTGTACATACTGGTGAGAGAAGCCATTCTATCACCAACTCTGACATCAGAGGATGAAAGATGACATTGTAGCAATCCGTGTGACAAAGAATGAGTGACAGTTCTATCATGGACCCGCGTTAAAGTCCAGTAGTGTGGGAGAAAAAATAACCATTAATTTCACTGTCTCCAGACTGCCAGTTGAGTGGTTTCTCATTTCAAAAGAACTTAACCAAAAATGCAACTAGAACAACTCGAAATAGAGAGAAAGCGATAGAGATAAACAAGTGTTAATTATAAATTTAAGGGAAAAGGCAAGTGCAGGTTCATTTTCCTGGGCAAAAAGAATCTTACAACACTGTTCTCGAAATGAAAAATTATTAATAACTTCTCTCTGCCACCAGAGTATCAGATCTTGCTAGCCAACAGAATATACAACGTGAATGCCAGAAAGACAAGAGGGAATACCTACTCTGCAATAACTCTGCAGTCTCAGCAAGTCTAGAACTGGGACACAAAGCTAGAAACTGCAGCTTACCATGAGCCTTGATAAGTCGTGGGGACCGGGAACCTCCGATATCCAGAGGAAGACCTGTGACGTTGTACAGTCCATCGGTGACCAGCGGCTGACGACGATGTTTGTATATCAGTCCACCTGAACAGTGACACAAAGTGGTTTATTTCTTGCTTATGAAAGCCACTGCACTTGTAAGTGTGCCCATTCATGAATGCAAGCCCTGTTGTGACCACCGAGCATAATAATACAAGCTAACACACAATATGGTAAGAACCAAAGATCATCTAAACTATCCTGCACACTTAATGTACAAAACCCAGCTCACCCAGCTACAGGAAATACCGTTCTCCACTACGTGCACAAGACATGAAGAATAATTCCCTTTGATACTAGTCTCCATTTAAAAAAAAGATGTGGCCAGTTCTCAAGAAGATATCAGTTCCCCTCATCACATGAGCACACAACACATACATGAGTAAATTTGCAATAACTTCCACAAGCAAACCCATGATCCAGACAAGCAGTAAAGGTGACTGAATTAAAGGCCTCAGTCTTGGAAACCTTAGCTCAGACACCAATTCTCAGCTAAGCCACGTCTTACAGAAGGGTTACTAACTCATTTAGAGCTGTTATAAGAAAAACAACCATATGTAAGTTTACCTTCACTAGCTTCCCCATCTGCCAGAAAGATGTAGTAACTGGTATCCAGATTAAATCTCCCTTTAGAAGCAGGGAGACGAATACTCCTTCTGAAAGAACACTGAAGAACGCCATCTGCAAGCCTCCATGACACATCTTCAAGGACATTCTGTAAAACAGGAGATATTTAATACCCAGTCTTTTCATATTGACAGAGTAACTGGATTAAAAGCAACCCTACAAGAGTGTCACTGATGTATAAAAAATGTGAATAATCCAGAGAAGAGGGATCCTTTCTAAATTGGCATGCAAGAGGCATGCCAGTAAGTCAACATAGCAACATACAGGTTGAACTTATTATCACTAATTTTTACAGCTCAAAAGATTAAACAATCTTTAACCCAGGATATATCAGTTGCAACTGCAGTTCTAACAAAGGGACAGGCTAATAATAGGCACAAAGTTTCTAAATACAATAAGCTCCCACCATGTGACTATCTTTACATATTAAATTTAGACTTCCAAAGTTAACATTTACTAGGAAGTAAGAGCCCAGCCAATCTCACCTTAGAGAATTATGGATCCACCTTAGTATTTACACCTGCTGTGCAACATAAGAGCACAAAGCAGCAGCATACCTTACTTCAAAGCTACATCTGCGAAAGCATCTGAGTTACTTTCAAACCTACCTCTAAATCCAAGAGAGGATAACTTCTCTTCTTCAGATGGGCAGTGCTTACATGAACACGGTGATCCTCATTAACACACAGATAAGCATCATCACCACCCTGCAGAGTTGAAAAGAAAAATACCTATAGTCCAGTAAAAAACACTACTGGCAATGCCCAAATGGTCTTTAATTTAATATAGGCAGCAAGACCTGAGAGATTTCTGTAGTTATCAAGCTGTTATTTCCCATCTTTCAAACACATCAGCATTACTACCGAGAAACCACATTAAGTCAAAGGGATGACACATTGAAACACACATTATGATTCACGCTCCCCTCCTGAGTAACACTCACATTATCAGAAGTTTCTTTAATTATTTAGAATTTACTAAATTAGCTAGGCAAGACAGAGATGGATGTTGAAGCTATTTAAAAATCCACTTCAGTTACAAGACTTTTTCCTCCACAGCTGTAAAAGAAGTGTTGTTGAGAACCAAGCGTTCCTGCACTAGGGATATGAACATAAACAGCACTTCCTTTGTGCAACAAGTAGCTTAGGGATTATGCATTCGTCAACAGCATCAATGCTTCACTTTAACATAAGTTAGAAAGAAGTATCTTCAAATATTTTTTAAGACTGTCTGTATAGGAGTAACATTCAAGGATCAAATGCTAAAAACTATCAAAATAGTTTTCAGAATAACAGCTCAGCCTCTGAGAGGTAAGATTTTTTGGATGGGTACATAAAGATTGATCTAACCAAGGATTTCAGTCAGACATGCTGAATTCTGCGATAAGAATATCTATAGGGAAATTCTACTTCAATTAGTCAGTCTGAGCTAAAAGTGAATATCCACCTACAAAAAACAACCTGTGTTTTAGCACTATGGGAGAGTCACACTTTGTGTGACATCTGACAGTATTTCCATTTCCCATACACATTTCCATTCAAACTTTACTAACATCACAAAAGCAATTGCGGAAAATAAAATAGAACACTCACCATCCACTGGTCATGGGACAATGCAAATGCTAAATATCCTTCACTTGGACCACTCATTTCAATAAAAACTGAACTCTCCTCTTGTTGGAAGGATAGAAAAAAACAGGAAGCACTCCCAGGATCACAGTTTGAAGGGTTCCTAATGCAGAACTTCATACTTCCACAACCTGATGCACTAAACTAGACAAGCAAACAAACAAATTGTGAGCAACGAGAGTTTCTATTCTCTTCCTCCCTTTCTACCCACGGTAGAAAAAAGCATACAAGGAACAACAATGTCATCTATGTCTACACACCAATTTCTTAAATCGTGTCTACAATTACCCTAGGACTACTAAGTAAAATGGTGGTGAATTCCAAGCTATATTTGAGTTGAATTTCCACTTTAAAGACATTACAACAGAATAACTTCAAAAAGTCAGTAAAAGATTTAGAAAAAAGCTCCCTTTGGTTTAATATTTGGAGACGCAGTATCAGCTGTAAGATGGGGAAGAAAAGAAGGGTACTCCAGTTTTGTATTTGCTTTTTAAAGTAGAAACTTCACTGATACACATTGAGAAAATACATTGATTATAAGTCAGTTATCCTGGATCAAATAGCAATGCTTGGTCAATCCTTTCAAAACTCAGTAATAGAAGTCAGTAACACAGATGAACTCGGGAGAAGAAAGCTTCCGAGCCTGCAGCTGCTAAATAGGAAGTTATTAGTCAAGACCAGAGTAAGTCTTTTCCCACCTCTCATGACAAGTATGCATAATATTTTCTGATCATTAATTTCTAAATGTTTTGTTAATCTTCTGACCTGAGTGCACCATGAGAACATTTAACTCTGAGAAGTTCAGGCAACTCAACTAAAACAGGAGGGTAGCTGTCATGTTCTTAGTCTTACATATCAAAGTTACTCATCCATCATCTCTCCTTTCCTGTTAATAGGCTGTATCAATGTCATCTCATTACATTCCATTCATCACAAGCATTAAAGATAGCCTGATTTAGGTTTATCATTACTTACTGGCTTTGATATGTAGGAAACTGGGTATGAAGTTGACATAGCCTCTGATGTTGCATGCAAAGGTGGTGTTGGGGACAGCACATCAGTCTGAGAAACAATGGGACCCGGAATCTTTACCCAGAAAATCCTGTATTTCTTCACAACTGTGGCTCTTAAAAAACACAACACACATACAGTCATTACTGTATACATTTATAGTTGACTGCTACTCTAAAAAGGAAAAAGAAAAAGAAGGAAAAAATTCTACAGTTGACATAAACTATTTGTAAAACCCTCATCTTTATGGAGACCTCTACATTTTAAGGCTTGAAGTACGAAAATACCTTAAATCTCAGTAGAAAAAGAACTTTAAAACCTAATACCACACGCTGCAGTGGATATAAGAGACATTTGTGTATATGGCATAGATTAGAACTTCAGAGAAGAGTTGCATGGCTTTTATCCTGTAGTTCACAAAAAGCTAGTAGTGTAACAGGAGGGTATACGGATCATTTGGTTAGGTACAAGCAAATAAAAAGATTCTTAACACTGTATAGTACAGATATGAGAAGTAAGAAGTTAACTAGAAAGACTAAAGAAACCAGTCTCCAAATCCCCTTATACGCTCACTGAAAGGGAAAAAAAAAAAAAGAAAAAACATCACCTTCAAGCTCTCCCTAAAAAACAAGTGTCTACATTAATGCAGACTCTGCAGCAAGTAAGGGGTGATGACTTTTCAGGCTATTGGACCCAAGGACTTTTCAGTTGCTGGACAACATTTGACACAGACAATGGTACAGGCTTACCTTGTCTGCATTTTCATAAATTAGACTTGATACTACATTTACTTACAGAAACTGTACATGTTTTGGAGCATCCCCAGGAGCAATCCAATAAACTTTTATGTCTTTCTTTTTTACTTTACTTGTGTGACTGACAGCTGAATTCTGAAAACACACACATATCAAGAGTTACACATTGGATATGCATTTTGTTAGTAAACACAGTCAGCACAGGCTGCAACTAAATCCTGAAGAGACACTGCACTGTTACACTGCACAACCCCAGGGCAACTGGCTTTTCCCCAGTCAGTCATGATCAGCTCAGGTGAAGTGTAGCACTGCAACTTCTGCATGCTAACAAACTTCAAAACTAAAAGGAACGACTTTCAATCTGGAAGACTCCAGCAATGAGACAGAGGTCCCTGCACCATTTATGCAGAAATAGTGGGGTTTTCTTAGTAAGATAATGCTCCACTTTTTGACAATAAGAGGATGAAGAGACAGTGCAATGACTCCTCCTTTTAATATTACGAATACACTGTGTTCATTGGGTACAAGTAAAAGTTATGTTAAAAATGCTGCATCTTCCTGCAGCAGTCAACAGCGTTCTGTCACCAGGACAGTTTAAACAGCTCATAAGAATAGTCCAGAGCTGCAGTGAGTCATGCCTCTAGACTCCAAGTTGGACCAATTTCCCAAGAGACTCACTGAACTCGAATAGGATTACATAGATTAGCTCTGTCCTATTGCAGAATAGACTGGTACAAACCCCTCAGTGCCCAATGCCCCATTTTAAGGCACCGGGCTCTACCTTGGTCCGACCACACGTCAGCAGCTGAGAACGCCTCCGGTCAGCTAACACAAAAGAACCAACTGCAGGGCTATCCAGGTGTTCTGCATCCCGGGCTTGTATGAAAAAGCCTTCAAAATCAGGTCCAGAGAGACTAACTGAAGCAAGAACAAAAATAAAAGGAAGTTTAACTATACTCCAGAGGAAGAAGGAAGTATTTCAACAATGTCTACCAGATGCTCATTTTACAAGTACTGAATGATGCTTAATGGATTACCTAAACAAGATCCAATTGCTTAGATAAATCCAGTATAGAAAACTGAGGAAAGACATACTATAATACAAAGAAACAATAAATTAAACTCTTCAGGTATAACGGACACAATACCTTCTATGCTGTCCCCTGGTTTAAATTCAGTCCCATTCACTGTAATGGTGTGCTCAGGTAACAGGTGAGGAGAGCTACCATGACAGGGTACCATGCTAGCGCAGGCTTCTCTTACTTTTCCACTTGGATAGCCACCCACAGATGCACAGAGGCAAACAAATATCCAAACAGCAACAGCAAAACCAGGCAGCTCCATCTGTATAAAATAAGATTTACAGGCAATTAAATACAATAAATATTTCGGTTACAGGTCACCATTCATCTTTACAAATCAGTTGAATGCCAAAATACAAAACCATGTTTTAAAAAAAGCATTCATGAGAAGACACCATTCCCAGCTGCTGAATAACTTCTGCTTCTGATAACTGCCAGACATTGCAAGAATGTTCAGATACTTCAGGCCATCTACAGGTTGTTGATTGGATCCCCCCATCAGCTGGGTGGATTATTTCCCTCCATGCATTTTGACAGCACTTTTAAAACATCTTTTGCCAATCCCTCTCCTGTTCTCTCTCCAAAAAAAAAAATTCAAGTTCCTTTAACATCTGCACAGGACAGATGGATCTTAAAACATGCCTCACAGATATATAAAGGTCGACAGTATTGAGGAACTACACAGCTACTATCAAGCACACTTTTATTAATCATATTTTCAAATTTTGTATCATTACAGAGTGCCTTTTGTTTCCACAACCCATGTCTATTTCTTCACATAGGACAAATAATTCCCCAGTAACAAGTTCTTCTTTCTGCAGGGAAACTAAAGCTGCCAAATGTCAGAAATAAACTTTATACATGCAAGACTGAGAATTTGGTATGAAGATTTAGACAAATAAATACGTATATTTGTTGCAGACAAGTATAAGACTTCTCCTTTCAACTCTTCCTTTTGGATACTGGACCTCTAGACAATTAGTCAAACAACGGGTTGCTTGGCACACTTGTCAAGGAAACAGTATGCATGAAGGACATGGGGTAGTAGAACAACAGATTCTCAAAACAGCTATATGAGCCCCGAATCTCAGCTTTCATCATACAATGTTTTGCCCCGCCACAACACTGTTTGCATGAAAGCTGCGGCAATTGTTTTGCTACTCGGTAGCATGCAGGCCTTACAGCTGTGCCATGGTTTACAGAACGCCTTCGCCAACAAAAGAAAGCGTTTCCATGTCCAAAAGGCCAGGAGAACAGAGACAAACTTCCTTTCAATCCTTAGGCACAAGAAGAAAGTTATCAGCTCTGGTGGAACATAGACCAGGCAAGTAGGTCTGCCTTCTGGAAGGGCCATGCCCATTTTGCAGCAAGCGATAAGAAGTATCAGGTTATGAAGTTCCCTGACAGCACAGATGGACATGAAGATAAGAAACACATAGAGTCATTTCAGACTGAACTCTTGATACCTAAAAAAGCAGCCAAATGACGACAAGGCACATCGTTAGTCTTACACAATAGGAGCCCTCAACATCTTCCAAAGTTCTCATACATTCAGTGGTAAAAATCAAAAATTTCCAAGGCAATGCTGTATTTGTACTTCAACATAAGGGCTCCTCAGAAACTTTACACCAATAAATAGAAGAAAATCAGAGGCAAGAGTGTGTTGAACAGTTAGGTTTCAAGAACTAGAAAATAAAAACCCAACGCTCAACTCCTCCCAAATATTCAAGATAACATTATGATCATATCTTTTATTTCTAGTTAAAGTATTTCCTTCTAGTTTCAATACTTCTCCAAACTGTCAAAGGTTTACATCAAAATTATTTTATTCATAAGTTAAAGAAGCCTATAGAAAGCTAAAAATTAAGGTTCAGTACAATTATATGTTCCAGAGAAATTTTCAAAACAAGAAGAGATAAGGCTGCATATCACAGAGACAAGAAAAAGAGTAGGGTAGTACTCTGCTTTAAGTAGAAGAGGATGTGGTAGGGAAGTAAAATGAAACAAGAAATATTCTTTGTCAGATTCAACTGACTCAAAAGCTGGCAGAAGAAAAAGATTAGGCAGAGATTAATAAAATTAAAAAAAACTCGAAATCTGAAACATGTTTGGATAAACAGAGAGCAGTAAGTTACTTCTTCCTGTGTTGAAAACAACTCCTGCAGTCTCTGCAGCCATCAACAGCTAAGAAAGCCCTGGTAGCCTAATAGCTCATGAGTACAGTGCTCACAATCCAACTGAGGACTTCTTCACAGAAATTATCTTCTTCCAGCTGTTTAACTTCATTAACTGCATAATGTGTACTCTAAAACTAACTTCAGAGAGGAAGAAGAGATGACACAACAGGCAAGGCAAACATACTGTCAGTTCAAAGGTATAAAAACTACCATAGACAGAAATTTTCTCCTGAGCACCATCAAGACAAGAGGGCAAGCAGAAAAGGAAAGAGCCTCCTGAAGGGGAATAAGCTATATTAATATAAGGGGTTTATGACACATTCCTTTAGAAATATACCCCTACAAAGGGAAAGCAGACAGTCTTGCTGTCAAAGAGTCACTCTCCCTCTGAATTCATAAAAAGAGCTTGGGGTGACCTCTTCTGCTTAGTTAAAGGTGGTCATATCACACCGGCTGGATTGGGAAAGGACAGAAAACAAGTCGTGTTCACATTCATAATAATCCATTACGTTTAAATTACAAACATACACACACCCCCCATGCATACAAAACAACAAAACATACAACCTCAGCATCTTGTTCTTTCTAGGAAAGAGAATTTCAAGGGCTTATGTGTTTCAAAATTATTTTTGTAACAGTTTGAGTGTAGGTACTTACCTTACAGGCAGTCCTTCTGTTACAATGACAAAGTTTGAGTAAAACAACTTATATTATTTTGTAATCCCTTCTATTTGGTTTGCATCTAACTGTATTAACCTTTACTGTATCCAGGAAGCTTGTCTGAAAAAAGAAACAATACACACACACAAAAAAAGTAAGTTTTATAAGAGCATCTTTACTTCAGGCACGTATTTTATACGACTTCCTTGCACTTCAGCTGAAATGCATGAAGCTATCATGAAACACTGACCCTGCAGCTTCCTTTGCTTTGTCAGACATTTACTTCCCCAGACCTCAAAGAGTTTCATACTACGTAATTACTTAACTATCATCTGCTGCAATTAAGGGCGGTGGAACCTACAACCAACTTTTGACACCCTTTTCCTCCAAGTATTAGTTGACACAAATTTGCAGCATGATTTGAAAGCTCATTATACATTTACTCCCTATCAAAGAGACACTTTATTTTAAAAGAAGAATGAATAATCTTAAAAATATGGTAACTCTGTCTTTTTTCCATATATTTCACCAAGAATGAACAGGAGGCAAGGATTTTGCCCTCTTCAGTTGTTTACTTTAATTATTTTACTTGGGCAGCTGCTCTGCATTTAATCTTTAAGGCCCCAACCTTTCAAGCTTTTATCTGTATGAAGAACCCAAAGTTGGAGACTGACCTATGACACAGTTTGTTACCCCAACAAGCAAATTCAACTACAGCACGAGCACATTCACTGTCACATGCATTTTAATGGAGAAACAAAATAAGAACCTAATATTCTCATAACAAGAAGCAAAAAATATGCCAGAGGAACGTGGTTGGCATGGTTGCCAGATAAAATAAGCCATAGCTTACCTTTACTCGTTAAGGCACACAGGTTTAGGAGTTTTCTCCAAAGCAGTTCAGAAATCTTGCATGAGAGGCAGCAGCTACAGGGTGCTTTAAAAACGCCACCAGATTTTCCTTTGCTTCATACCTGCAGCAGATGTTCTATTAAGCAAATACACTTTCCAAAAAGCTTGCAGTATCCACACTTTGAGCACTCACTGGTGTGAATTTAACCAAAGCACTCTGGGGCTACAGCAGCTCCTCAGCCCCGCACGCCCTCGCTCCAGGGAGCCCCACTCTCCTCTCCGTCACCGCTGCGGGGGGAAAGGTGCGGCTGGGCCACCGGCCCTTTTCTCTGCTCGAGCCTCCCCCGTGGCCGCTGCGCTTTTCTGGCGGCCCGCGCGCGGTGCCCGAGGGGCGCGGGAGGGCCCGGCCCGGGGCGGGGNGGAGCGCTGGAAACGCTCCGTGGGCCCGCCCGAGGTGCTGCCCACAGGCAGCCCCCAGAACCGGGCCCGGGAAGGTGTTAGCGCGCGTAATTTCTTTGCAGTCTCCCAACACCGGAGGTCTGGATGGCCGTGCTGATTTTACAACTAGAGTTTTACTGAGAGATGGTCCTTGTCAAACTTTGCAGAGCTCATTTGCGGTGCTATTCGTGTGCCTAAAGGTGGTCACATATACAGGCTTGCAAAATCAGGCCTTTCTTATCAAGAAAGCAAATAAGTACTGGCTGTAACTGGGGCTTTGCTGGCAGAAACTGCAATTGCTTACACAGCCTTCTCTGACTACGGTATTGTTTAAATCCAAGGTCTCAATTGCTCACAAAGTGGCACAAAAAGACAATTACTTAAAAATCCAACGTGAATTTTGCCTTCCCATAGCATAGAAATATTGCTTTTGTGTTAAAAAACACCCTGACTCGAGAGCTGTAGTAATTCAGTTGCTTTCTAGTAGTTCTGAGCAGTTCTAGAGATCTTAGTACTATTAATTTGGTAATATTTTCTTTGAAAAAGAGCTCTCTACTAAAATATAGCAGAGTACAAAATGCTCTGTTAGTGTTCACTGTTTTCTCAGTTTCTGTAAAAGCAGCATTGACCTTAGAGGCACCCCATAATAACATATTTTAAAATATATTTAATGTGAAAAACAATAAGGGATTACTTTGCCTAATCAGAAAAATTATTTGACCATTACACTTGTATTATCTTGCTCATGGGAGTCACTGGGAAGCTGAGTTCTCACTCAGTGTGTAGCAACTGAAGAAACATAATGCATAAGCAATGGCTTAAAGTTAAATATGGCTATTTCCCCCTAGCTGGGGAGAAAAAAAATAATTCTGTTTACAACTACATTCATAAAGCTCCCATATATGAAAGAGTTTGATAAAATTGCAGGCCTAAGTACATACATGCTCTATTATGTGCTTGTGCATTTCTAACTAATACAAATACATTATTAGTAAGACAAATAATAACATAAATACATTCACAGTAAGAAAACTGGTCACCAGAGGGACCAATATTCTTGACAATATTTAGGTTCATAGCTTTCACAGAGTATAGTGGAAATAATATACAAATATTTTAAGATATTATTTTAGGGTCTTGGCTCATTGACAGAATGGGGTATATATGTCTGAAACATAATAAACAGAAGTATATATGGAAGTAATTTCCTCATTAAGACCCATGAGGAGGGATAAAAATGCAAGCTGCAATTGAGTTGGAAATGGTAATCAGAGTTTAAGAAGAAAAAAACATTTATCTGTGAAAAGTAAAGGGGGTAAGGGAGGGAATACTGTTTTGTTTATCATTGTATAGCTTCTCTTATTTCAAAAGATGGTAGCTATTGCTAAAGACCTGTAAAGCAAGAAAACCAGGAAAACGCCAAGAGAACCAGGGGGAAAAAAATCCCAAGTCTATAACTACCTAGTACAAGTACCCATACTACTTCTGCACGGGCAATCCTCAATCTGTCTGGAAGGGCTCTTTTCAAACATATCAATCTCCTTTAAAAAAATAATAAAATAAAGAGTTCTGCAGCCTTAATGAAAATGTTTCTATGAAAGGGTGCTGCATGCGAATTTGTTAAGTATCATATCCAGTATAAAGTAAATAGAATGCATTAGGTTATATGAACTATAAAAAGTCCACATCTGCATCCTCTTTTTCAAGTGTACTGCCACTGTTGTTAGTGCGTTCATAATAACCCTGTATTTATTACGAAGCAGATGTTCTAGCTTAACCAAATGAGATAGAGACATAGAGGGCTGGGGGGGTGGGTTTGAATCTTCCTGCAAGCCTGAAGAGAGATAAAGCTGTGTAACCCACTACTGACCTGTGTCAGAGGATGAGGATGTCAAGTGGCAAATGAATGACACAACACCTAACACGAAAAGAAGCTGATGACTCTGTTTGCATAGTTTATTATAGGGACTTAAGGAAGTTAGTGAAAGCTTATTATTTTGAAAGCAACAGGAATTTTGTAGAGGAGACTTCATTCCAAGTATATAAAGGGGAGTTTCTCTTGCTTAAGGACCGAGAAAACAATTTAGTAAAATATATATAATTTTGGAAATTAACTACTGTGCAGTCCAAGGTTTATACTGATAGCTATTCTATTTTTTAAGCCCAAAGCTATATGGAGAACAATAAGCCATTGAAGCTAGATCTGAAGAGAACCCACGTTACTATGTGATTCCTTCTAATCAACTTTCCTCCTAGGTATTAAGCTAACTATTCCGCAAAACAGTGGCATTTAGAAGGTCAGACCTTGATCAAGTTTCATATATGTGTGCAATGGAGTCTGTGTTACTGACAAGGTTATCACCATAAAACATCACTTGAGTTCCAATCTAGTGATGTGCAAAAAGGATGCATCCCTACCAGATTGTTTTGATGATAGATAACTTGGATCACAGAATTTTTTGCTGCTAGTGTTACCTATTTTGAAATACTGACATGTACTTGAAAAAGTATATTTGGATTTGGCTAAATGCATGCTGGATACTGGGCTCTCCTTGAAGATAACAGTCCTGGCACCAATATTTACTCACCTCTCTCTTGCGTAAACTACACATACGAGACCATTCATTTCAAGATTTTTCAAGCTTTCAGCATTTTTCAAACTTTTCAGCATTATTGTCTTACTTAAAGATGTATTAGGAAATTAATAACAATATTGTTATCTTAGATATGAAGAATTCTTCCTACCAAGCCAATTTGTATATGGTGGGGGGGTTTCCTCCAAAAGAGAGGGGAATGTTGAGTCCTTGAAAAAGTCCTGACCATCTAAAATGAAATAAATGATGATAAAGTCACAGTGTAGGATGAGATATTTTTCTCCATAATTAATAATTTCTTTTCCCTTGAGCTCTGGCACTGTTTCATACTTACCAGCTTACTGTTAATTTACAAACTAGATTAAGGTTTCAGAAAAATCTTTTATGTTCAGAAATTTCCTTCTATTGCATGAAATTTTTTGATTCTTTTTTCTCTTTAATAATCACATTAATTTTGGGGGGTTTTTTAATGTCACACATAAAATTCAGACTTGGAATCGTACTTAGCACGAAAATACGTGTTTACCTAGAGGTAAAACGCATTTTACGGTCTTCAGTCATTGACTGTAAGTAGCCACCTGGTGGCAGTAGCCAATCAGTCAAATAAGCTTTGCCAGTCGACTGCACTGAAACCCTGCTTTGGTTTTGCATCTCTATTCTGACACAGCAGGTGAAGTACTGGCACCAAAACTGTACCAAAATATGTATCCACTTTGACTTACACAGTTGTTTTTTTTTAAAGTAATTTCTTGCTTCTCTGAAACGAAATAATTAAGACTGGTTCCCTGATTTCAGTTTGAGAGAGGTCTGTATAGCTGTTATAATAAAATGACACACAACCCGTCACTTTTCTGAGTTTCCACTTATGCAGTGCACAGCACAAATAAATTGATAAAGGACTTCAGTAAAACCATTTCACCCAGTTCAAGTGATGTGGGTCAGTGCTTTACCTGATGCACACTATAAAGTTTAATCTGATAGAAGTACTGCATTATTAACTTTATTGAGTTTTTCGTATTTTCTGACCGTTGCCGTGATGGTTTTTTATATTATTAATTTTATTATATCAGCAAGATGTGATAAGTTTCTACTGTTCTGCTTTACAGGGAGCAAAGAGCTTGCTGGTAAAGGCATTGACCTGTAAGTGCTTCAGTTTAAGGCACTTTAGACCTGATTACAGCATTCATAATGTGAAGCTAAGATTAACTGAAATCTTGTACAGTGCTCTCTTACACACTTATCAGTTTCTTTGCCAGCCAATCTCAATTCCACCTTTGCCCCCCACCTTTTTTCCTCTGCCCTTTAACTTGGATTAGGAACTAATTTTCCTACCCTTTTTCATCTCATCTCAGAAATCCTTTCACAGACAGCCCATTTCCATTTTGTCTTTTTTTCCCAGCAGCTCCTAGTTTAACTCCTTCATGGCTTCCAAATGCATTCTCTGTGCAGAGCCAGTATGTCTGTGGGTTTTGCAGCTGCTCTGAGTTCAAGCACAATCAGTCCTGCTGGAGGGATGATGCACAGCACTGTTAGTTGTAGCAACACTCTAGTTAGTACATGCCCAGTGCCCCTGTGGGGGAACCATGTGGTGATGTTTGAGTGCGCTTCATGGGAAGGGCTGCAGGGATTTTAGCTCTCACTTTAGCAAGTCTCACCTAAATGTTTGCAGAGCCTTTCAAAAGCTAATGAACTGGTCAGACCGTAACAGAGCTGGTAAAAGGCATATCCAGCACTGCGAGCTGTGAGAAGAATAAGGGAGAGAAGATAGTTTTGTACCAGTTTTCAAGTCCTGTAAGCAGCAGCCCTTGATTGATGAGCACAGGGGAATATCAAACAAGGTGTAAAGAGACCCAGTCCAGACATTTTTGTGGAGGAAATATCAAACTGAAGGAGTAGATCTGCTTGATAAGACATTGCTAAAGTTCATTTAGGAATAGATCCTCTGAATCTTAAATCTCAGCATATCTCACTAATGTTAAATGGAACAATTCACAGGAAGATAAAAGTGCTGCTAGTGGTTCAGCACACTGGTATGATACGTTCTCCTTCTACAACAAAAATTGGCCCACTATATGTGAATTAATTTTTACACTTAACTAAGTTAAATGGTATAAAAATATAATTCAGACATTTAGTTTTGTTTGCCAAGTAAGTCACCATGTTTGTAGATTATTAGTATCAAATTAATGCGATGCTGTTAGCTAAAGCACAGTCAAATGTACCTTAAGCACTTACGTGAACAGCTACCTTTAACAACATTTTGTATGGACCTCTTTAAAGATATTTGCATTGAATTTTACAATTTTCTATTAAAAATTAAACTGTATTAAAAATTAACTTTCTGTGTATGTTAGAGCATTGATTGTTTGAGGCCACACAGTAAAAGAATGGCCAAACTGGAATTAAAAACAAACCAAAAAAGTTTCTGCAATCCAAAAATTCGTGATGATACCGGGTTAATCTTTAAAAGGTCAAACCAACACTGCCTTACAGGAAAGGCCAGTAGGGACAAACTAAATAGGTTACTGCCCTAGCCTCTGACTTAAATAGACATTTTTATTCCAGCCTATCATTTATTCACTGCCTATCAGGCTGTTGCTGTTTAGCCATTTAGAAGGGGTTTTTTATAAAAAGCTATAGGTGATTAAGTCAATGTTCTCACTAATGTTTTCACTCAATACTAGATTCTAATGTCCAAGAACATACACAAATTTCTGCTGAGCACATAACTGTCTAAGAATAGCACTTGTTTTCGGTCACTGCATAGCAAAGATCTAACTCAGAAAAGACTGCAGTTTAATCAAATTGCAGAGATACGGTTTTAAAGAAAATGAGCTTTCTTTCAAGTTGGCATTTCTGGTTGAGAATGTCCCATTAGAAAACAAAAGCTAGACAGAAGACTCAACATCTCTTAAGCTTCCTATTGTTTGAACAGTAACAAAGTGTTAATTCGTGAATTTACAGGGCATGAGTGTGGAGCATTGAGAAAAAATGTGCTCACTTTAAATTTTATAAAGTCTCGTATTTCCTGTAAACAGGCCAAAGGAATCTGCTTTTAATTTTAGTTAGATGTTCGGTTAAGTTCTCTCTGTGCTAGTTGGCTTTTACTGTTGTTACTGGGAACTATTTTTCTGTTATTAAAAATAAAAAATTAGTGCCACCATGTAAGTACTCTAAGATCCCACACTTTACAGGCATAACCTTTAAAACAGGCATAAGCAATATGACATTACTGAGATGTGACACCTAGCAAGAAGCTCCCCGAAGTGTACTGACACCACTACTAGGATAAGTGTTCTGTAACACTGTGTTGCAAAACAGGAGGCAAGAAAAGAGGACCACCAGGAAGGTGTACGTAAAAGGTCTGAAGAATTCTGGTATGAGTATATTTGAAAATGCTGCAAAATTATTTCCTGGTAATTAACATTGATATGGTATGTACTCTTATTTTGAAGCAACTATTGATCATTTCCTGCTGTGGTATATCATAATCACACACAGAGAAACTGCAAACTGAAGATAAAATGGCACTGTGAAAACCACCCCTTAGATGCCAGTGTAGCAAATGCACAGTTGATGTTGGTTGTGTCCTAGACAAAAGTGCAGTGCTCAAAGGTAACACTTGTGCATTCATGTTTTGCTGGTGTGGTTTCCATATGGAGAAAAACTGCTCAATTTAAATGTGCCAAATGAAGAGAAACCCAAAGTCTGTAAGGGATGGGCCAGCATAAGAGATTATGCCAATGGAGAAATGATTAGAGAAGTCTGCTCTCTTTCCTGATTACACCTCATCAAGAGACCTGCAACATTCATTATCTTTGAAACAGTATTTTTTTATGGAATTGAAGGTCAATGAAATGATATTGTTTCAATTATTAAGGGATTTCACAGTATGTAGGAAATTTTTTCCTGTGTAGTAAATCAAGTCCTTCATTTACACTGTTCACATCTGGTTTAGCTACAGTCACAAATGATGGTCAAAATAAGTGCCTCTGGATTCATCTCCTAGTGATTTTTGTCCAAGACACTAAAAAAAATCCTTTTTCATAAACCTGGATACATTTCAGAATCTGTCTCAATGCCAAGTATAGAGGAGACTTGCCAGTGCAAACCGAGTAATTAGGGTAGGGCGAGTTTCTGTATGGAGTAAGGAAATCAAAAGAGACACATTTTAAAACTTAGTAGCAGGAGAGAAATAGCTTTCAATAATACCCTTTTGGTTCTTTTCTTGCTTTTCACAAAGTATTCTACACGCACTTCAGGAAAACTATTTATGCAAAGGACTTGGCTACATAGGCATTATTTGCTCTCCCTCTCTTAGAGCTGTTCTCTGTGTAAGCAGCTCATGAAATTTCTAAATGCCAGCCCATTTGCAGCAACAGCAAGCCTGGAGGAAAGAACACTTGTGCAAGGCTCTGTGGCAGATCAACTGCAGTCACTTCAAGCTACTGAAGCTTGCTGAGGACCCTAGAAAAAAGATGGTCCAGATCTCTTTCGATTACCTCTGTTGGTTTTGTTCCTATGACTTCCATAACTGTTGAAGCTTCTTGTATTTCCCATTCCTATGTTGTATCATCTTCTTTTCTGGGACACATCCAACTCAGAGGAAACAGGCAGCACGCCAGGAGAGCCAGGATTCTGCTAGGTGCAAGTCTGTCCTGTACACAAACACAGGCCAGCAAGCTGAGTAAAGAATAAGGGGACTAGAAAAGACAAGGACAATGGAAGAATTCTACTGGGCACTCAGGAAATATCCATGTGAAATAACTCAAATTGTAAGTATCACATCTGAATCATATCTGAATGAGCCTCAATGAGGTGAACCTTAAGGGAGCTGCATTCACAGGGGGGGCTTCTTTTTCCTCCATTCTGTCTAGGGACCCTAATATTGTCAAGGGCACACAAGTTGACATATTCACTTATATGCCTTTCTCAACAACAGCAAAAAACATTAACTGTAATAAGGAACAAATAGATTTCTGGGAATTTTCGGAGGGACAAGCAGGTGAAAGACAAAATAAAGGAAAAAAGTTACCAAATGATAAAAAAACTTCAGTTTGAAATGGGTGGAAGTGCCTCCATGAATATCAAGGCCTTTGGACTTCCCCTAAATGCACTGTAATTAGATGAACACCCTGCAGTAAAACACACTTATAAGGGTATGCGTGGGATGGCTGGAAGTAAATGGTTAAGCCTAAATTGTTTTGCAGACTCATTTTAATTCCACAAAAGATACATTTGAGAAAAAGAAAAAAAGAGAAAACAAACTCAGTATAACACAGTGACTGTAAATTGAGAAGCACTTTTTTTTTAACGTATTTCTAGGCAATAAAAATAGACTGACCTTCCAAAGCTGCAAGGCTGACCTTTACACTGAGGTGCAGCTAATGGCTTCGGTGGTGAGAGGCCTGGAGCAACTGTCCCAGGTGTTCTGCAATACAGAGCAATGGTAAGGGCTGTCTGGTGTCGGCAGGACGGATGACAGCATGCTGCAAAACAAGAGGGGTGGGGGGAGTTGTTCTGGTGTTTGGGATTTTTTTAAAAACCATGCTACCTCTTGGTCAAAGACAGATCCACGGAGTTTGTAGTCTTGTCCACACACTATATATAGCACTTAAACCCTGGCTGACATCATGTTTTTTCAGCAGCGCAGCCTATCACGATTGAGCCGGCTGCCCGGCGCTGGGTGCTGGCCCTGAGGCAGCGGGGCGGGAACGCTGAGGGAACTCGGCGGAGCGACGTTCCAGTCACGGCAAGGAGCGGCTGGGCCCAGAGGCATCAGCCGGGGTACTCCAGGCAGTCTTTACAGCCAGCTCGCCCTCAGCGGAGCGCCCGATAAACCACACAGAGCTCCGGACCCAAGTGCCCGGGCCCCTCGGGGACACCTCTCGTGCCTGTGCGCACCAGCCGAGCGTAAAGGCGCTGGTGGGGCTGTGGCTGTAAAAGCTGAGACAGGAGACAGGTACAACCACGCCGCACTGTCGGACAGCCCTGCCGGGCTGCAGGGTCCAGGCTCGCGGAGAGATCAGCCCGCTCGCTGCCGCAACAGCGCGGGGCACGGGGGGCGCCCCTGAGGTACCCCTGAGGTATCTCTGGGGGAACGCTGAGGGAGCCTGGGGGTATCCCGGAGGTATCCTCTCCCTTCAGGGCGCGCTTCGCCGAGCCGCGAGCGGAGGGGCGGGACCGGGAGCCAAGGGGCGGGGTCGGTTCGGCGGGGCGGGGCCGAGAGCGGAAGAACCGTGCCGGGCAGGGCCGGGTAGGGCGGGGCCGGGCACGGAGGGGCGGGACCTAACGGGGTGGGGCCGGGCACGGAGGG